>JBAMHW010000019.1:12800118-12816552 GCA_037177495.1 Rhadinocentrus ornatus
AAAGGTTTTTTGGTTTTGGGTGTGGGGAGGGGAGCTCTAGTTTTTTGAAAGGAGAAAAAGAACCCCCCCCCCCCCCCCCCCCCCCACACACACACACACACACCTCTCTTCGCCATCTTGATGTTCGGTCGCACAGCGGAAGCAACATCTTCGGCGAAGCAGCCACGGGTGTGGTTCGGACAAGTACGGGTGGTTCACCTAGCAGTCGTTTTTTTCTATTTTCAGCTACGTGAAAGGGGAAAAAAATTCTGACCAGAACCACGGAGAAGCCGTTTGACTTTGGTAAATGCAATATGCTTAGTGCGATAATTGTATAATATATTTACTGCTTGTCAATGCATGCTTCACTTAAGAAAATCATCTTTGGCCAGGGAGGGGGCTCCAGTGGGGTTTTCTGATTTGGCTGGCAGCACAGCAGGTTTTGTACGGTGGCGCCTGGATCTACTTTTCATACGTCTTGGCTTGCTAAGCTAATCAAACCTGAATTAAATATTCGAGGGTATGGTTGGATGTCACGACTTAAACTGTAAACTAATTGTTTTGGAAAATAATGATTTATAGTACTGACTGTCTCTTGGTAAAAATCGTACGGTTTGTAATTAGTGGCCTAATCCTTAAACACTGATTGTTTATGTTTGCTAGTTAGCTAACTAGCGGAGACGTTAGCTGCGCACGTTAGGTTAGCTTAGTGTGCTTTCAAGGTAAGCTAGCCAACCTGTTAGCTAACAGAGGTGGCTAATACATTCTAGCGCACCGCTTTTGAATTGTATGCTGATTAAATGGACTTGGTTCTGGATGTGGGTCATATGGTTAATTGTTTTTCCCTTATTGTTGATAAGGTAGTTTGTTATGCTGGTAGTTGAAGCTACCATGAGAGGAGGAGTCATGGAAGTGATTGCGGGCGGAGGGGTAGTCTCTCCCATTGGAAACCCAAGCTGCTAGGTCGGAACTTGGCCGTGGTAGGGGGAGGGGGAGAAATATGCCTTTGATGTTCTTTGCAGCTGAATGGTGAATTGTGTTCGTACTGGCATGGAAATACCCACCGCTTTGCTCTCTGGGTTGAAGGTGGAGGCCCGGCATTTCCCCTCATATCTATTTGTAAGCCAAACAATCGTTTGACGGACTGGCGCAGGTATTGCAGTGGACAGCGATTTAATTATTAAGACCACGTATGAAGAACGCTTGAACATTTCGATTAAGTTTGGCTTTGCCAAAGAAATTGGTTCTAGTTTGAGTTACTTACTCTCCCGTTTACCATTTTCTTTTTCAGACATATCTGCTTTGCGGGCTGAGGGCAGGCAAGAACAATGGCTACCCAGTGTGAGTATGGAAAACTATTTTCATGTAAATTAGTTTTATGTTAAAACAAACACTATAGTTAAAATATTTTTTCGTTTCCATATATGATCATTCTATACCTAAATATAAATAATGGTTAGCTTTGATGCACTGTAGAAAGATTAGTAAATGGTACATACCACTAGATCTAAAAAATTAATTGCATTTATGGTTTTCTCTTTGAAAAAGTAAAGGGAATCTGGAGAACATCACAGGAATTGATGTTTACATATTCTAATGCATTGAGGGACCAAATAGGAAAACATGAACTTTTTCAGTGCTTTTAAACATTGAAATTAGATTTTTGGTTTTGTATATTTAAATTTTTTTAAATCTTTACCTTGATCTTCTGAATTAGATACGTGCAGAATCTATTCTGATGCAAGTAGGATTTATGCTATTATTTGCATTTATCTGTCCCTCTTGGGTACACATATGTTTCTGGATACAACCAGTTCTGTTTAGGTATGACATGCTGGAGTGAATTAATGTTTAACAACAGTGAGTTTGATAAGTGATAATGAATGAATGATAAATGATACTTACACACAAGGTGTTGGTTGTTTTGTTAGTATAGTGTGCGTCAGACACTGTAGTTAACTATTTTTTACATTGTTTTAAATAGGCACAGTCTTTGAGCAATTTTCTGTCATGTTAACGTAACATACCAAGCAGACTTATGTTTAAGGCAAATGATTATAACATTCAGTATATGAAAAACATTGGGTGTGGTTGCAACTTAAGTTTTCTATTTTTTTCCCAAATCTGTATTTATAGCTGATTTGATGGAGTTGGACATGGCTATGGGAGACAGTAAGGTTGCTGTGAGCCAGTGGCAACAGCAATCCTATCTGGATTCAGGAATTCAGTCTGGTGTCACCACCACTGCTCCATCCCTGAGTGGCAAAGGGAACCCTGATGCTGAAGAGGAGGATCCAACACTCTATGACTGGGAGTTCAACCAACCCTTCACTCCTGAAGCTACAGGTATGTGGTATGCTAGTATACACAAGTGAACCAATAACCATTTTAAAGAACACTTTTATATTTTAAGCAAACATTCAGTTCTTGCAGTTTAAATGTTGAATGCTGGAGAAATGGGCATGTGTAAAAATGTTATTGGTTTTGAGGAGGGCCATTTGGTTGTGTTACTGCATCACTGTGACTTCCTGCTTTGTGTGGCCTGCAATGGTGAGTACATTTATTAAATGGTATGTAGAACTAGCACTGGGACATGGCTGACTCCCTGGTGAATCCGCTTACTAATCACAGGACTTAAAGGATCTCTCGTCGGCATCTTGATGCCAGTTATCACAAGGAACCTTCAGATATCTTGCAGCTGGCTTGGAAACATGCAGATGAGAGCATATTAGGTGGGCCAATGTTTTGGCTCTGCAACATATGTCACAATTTTAGATAGTTGTTGTGAATACCTGACCTGAGGACAAAGGATAAATAATCTGGCGGGATTTTTTTTTTTTCCCAATGTTAAATTAAGTTACTAATATGATGCATGTAATCAGTTTTAAAAAATGTTATGTATTACAAAGCAGGTTTGGCCAGAAATAAGTGAGATTACAACTACAAGGGAAGAATGCAACTTGGGGAAAAAAATCTTACATTTCAAAAGCCTCATAGTGTATGATTTGCTTTTCTTTTAGATATTGAGGGGTATGCTATGACCCGGGCCCAGCGTGTGCGTGCTGCCATGTTCCCTGAGACTTTGGAAGAGGGCATTCAGATTCCACCTACCCAGCTGGATGCAGCCCACCCAACGGCAGTGCAGCGTCTGGCAGAGCCCTCTCAGATGCTAAAGCATGCTGTAGTTAACCTTATTAACTATCAAGATGATGCTGAGCTGGCCACTCGTGCCATACCTGAGCTTACCAAACTGCTCAATGATGAGGACCAGGTATGTGGACAAATGACTGACTTATCACTTGAGTACTTTAAATAAGTACCAGCTAAGTGAATTGTGATTACAGTAATGGGTAAAAATGTTAATTTATTCCCTTTCCTTAACCATTTATTGCTAAGGTATCTAATCTCTGTCCTAGGTTGTTGTGAATAAAGCCGCTGTAATGGTGCATCAGTTGTCAAAGAAGGAGGCATCGCGCCATGCCCTCATGCGTTCACCGCAGATGGTTTCAGCAGTTGTTCGTGCCATGCAAAACACTGGTGATGTGGAAACTGCTCGTTGCTCTGCAGGCACCTTACACAATCTTTCCCACCATCGTGAGGGACTCCTTGCAATATTCAAATCTGGAGGTATCCCTGCCCTGGTCAAGATGTTGGGGTAAGATGCCAAAGATTGTGGTACTAACTGCGTTGTATATGTGATGAAAAAGCTATGCAAGAATTTACTTCTGACCGCAAAGCTTTTTTTCTGTCTGAGGTCTGCTGGTCAGTAGTACTTTAAGAGAATTATTTGGTGGGTTGCTTTGCAGTTCATGTTTGCGTTGTATGCAGCACTGCTCCCTGTCATTGAGCTAATTAAAAGATTTTTTTCTTTTAGACTCAAATGTGTGTTGTCAAATATAAATATGTTGGAATGCTGACAAAAAGACAGAACTGTATTCTTTCTCCATTTTTTCCTTACTCAGTACTGTTCAGGTGAAGGTTTTGCACACTGTAAAACTCCATTCTTGTCAATCACAAGTTTATGTCAACTGCAAATCAAGTCATGGTAGAATTAGCATAAACCTGACCAACTATAACCCCATTTGACATGGAGACTTTGATACAAGCAAACATAGTGACATGCTAGTTTTGTCCACAGATAGCAAAGCACACATTTTTAACCAGCTAAAATCCTGAGGAATGAAATTCTTTTATCTCTCTCTGAAACCACTGAAATGCTACCCATACTAAGTTCTTTGTGTTTTACAATGAAAAGCCAAAACGCTTTGCTCTCTTGCAAGTTGCAACCTGTTGGATGTGTGTTTGAATCTGCACCTGGAATCACACCATACTTTTAAGTGCAGGATTCTTTAGTTTTGGATATGTTTAGGACGAATTGTAATGTAAAAAAGGGACAGTAAGTATACAATTGTTTTTCTTTCTGCCCCTTTTTTTATTCTTGTATTTGGATTCCTTTTTTTTTATTTTATTTTTTTTTTTAAATCTCAGAGTTAAATAAAAATTAGTACAGGTTGGTGTGAACATTAGAGTAGGGAGTCATTTGGAGTAATACATTTAAACTTTTTTGTAATTTAATCTTAAAAGTATGCAATGTTTTGGTTTCTTTGTTGTGCTCTAAATGTTGTTGGTAATGACATTTTCCTTTTTAAAGAATCTGAGTTGAGCTGCTGTGACATACCAGTGCGCACCTTCAAATTTACTACCATTACTTCAATGATATAGTATTTGTGTTGGCTGATTATGTTGAAAGACTTTCCTCACTGTTTTTTCTCTGATAATGGGTTTTCCAATTTTTTTTACTTGTTAGATTAAGAATTTGTGATGGATAGAGTATTTTCAAGGTTAAAGTAAAAAAAAAAATGGTACTCTGTTCTTTGAAAATATACACTGCCATATTTTTTTGGAGCACTTCTCTGAGTATGGTCATAGTTTCAACAAGCTCTTGCAGTTTGAAAGCAATGTCAAACCATTGATGTTATCAGTGGTTAAATAATTTTATTTAGTATTTTGTATGTTTTTCTAATACGAACTTCTTTTAATTTTTCTTTTTCTTGTACTAATAGTTATTCAAACTCAAAAGTTAATTGTAAATTTTATTTACTTATTTCTTTTTCCTCCAGGTCACCAGTGGACAGCGTTTTGTTCTATGCCATCACCACACTTCACAACCTGTTGTTGCACCAGGAAGGGGCCAAAATGGCAGTGCGCCTAGCTGGCGGCCTCCAAAAGATGGTGGCGCTGTTGTCTAACACCAATGTTAAGTTCTTGGCAATCACTACCGACTGTCTGCAGATCCTGGCATACGGCAATCAGGAAAGCAAGGTACTGGAGCATGAGCTTATTTTGACGTGCAATTATATTAATTGACTGCATTTTAGGTAACGAGTCTCTCCATCTATGTACTCAGTTTGCCTTACATTGATTTTTTTAATGATAAACATGCAACTCCCCATGTTCCAGTTGATAATTCTGGCCAGTGGTGGCCCCCAGGCCCTGGTCAATATCATGAGGACCTTCACATACGAGAAACTGCTGTGGACCACAAGCAGAGTGCTTAAGGTGCTCTCTGTTTGCTCAAGCAACAAGCCTGCCATTGTTGAAGCTGGTTTGTACATACTTCTGGTTCAGAAATTAAACAGTAACACTATATGGTGAAAAAATACTTGGGCTTAAATCTTCTGTTTAACACATTGCAGTGCAATGCAGCTGTGGATATTTCTACTGCTCTAACTTATATTTTGGAGTCAGTATGAGGTCTTGTAATGTAATAACTTTGTTGGTGCAGGAGGCATGCAGGCCCTGGGGCTTCATCTGACAGATCCAAGCCAGCGTCTGGTCCAAAACTGCCTCTGGACTCTGAGAAATCTTTCTGATGCTGCCACTAAACAGGTAAAATCACTGTTCTAGTCATAAATGCCAACGTCAAACAAACCTTAGGTTCAGTTTTTCAGAGGTGTTACAAATCACATTTTTTTCAATAGGATGTTTTTCTTTTTAAAAATGAACAGTTATGATGAGACTATTTTTGTCTTCTATATAAAATTTAATTTAGCACAGAATTAAATGAAAGCTTCTCTAATATGAAGTATCTCATAAAAGTATTCAAATTTTGATTAATTTCCTTTTGTGCTCTGCTGCCCTGCCCGTTTTCTTTAGGAGGGGATGGAGGGTCTCCTGGGGACCCTGGTCCAGCTGCTGGGCAGTGATGACATCAATGTGGTGACATGTGCCGCTGGCATTCTCTCCAACCTGACTTGCAACAACTACAGTAATAAACTTATGGTCTGCCAGGTATGTATACAAACCTGTAAAAACAGGAAATCTGTTTTCGTGGCATATGAATTGTAGGTTTTAATAATTATTTACCAGGACAGATTTGATGTGTTTTTGTATGAAATTAAAGTGATCACTCGATGACTTTATCATGTCAGGTTGGCGGCATTGAGGCTTTAGTGCGAACAGTGCTTCGGGCTGGTGACAGGGAGGACATCACAGAGCCAGCAGTCTGTGCTCTGCGTCACCTGACCTCCCGCCACCAGGATGCTGAGATGGCCCAGAATGCTGTGCGCCTTCACTATGGCCTGCCTGTGGTAGTGAAACTCCTGCATCCTCCGTCCCACTGGCCATTGATCAAAGTAACTTTTCTCCACTGTACCATGTTTTTTCATATACTTAAACACTAATAAGCAAAGAAACCGGACTTATCAGAAATAAGTCTTGACTAAATGTTTTTCTGTTTTTTTTAGGCAACAGTTGGTCTTATTCGCAACCTGGCTCTCTGCCCAGCCAATCACAGTGCTTTGCGGGAGCAGGGTGCCATCCCCCGACTCGTCCAGCTGCTTGTCAGAGCTCACCAGGACACCCAGAGGCGCACCAGCATGGGAGGCAACCAACAGCAGTTTGTTGTATGTTGATGTCACTCTTTAATTTGAACATTGAGATCTTTTTTTCCTTTTTATATGTATTTGAGTTAATTTTTTTGTTCTCTTTTCTTCCCTGAAATACATCCAGGAGGGTGTGCGTATGGAGGAAATAGTGGAAGGATGCACAGGAGCTCTGCACATCCTGGCCCGCGATGTCCACAACAGAATTGTTATCAGAGGGCTTAACACCATTCCACTCTTTGTCCAGGTAAAACTACCAGATTCTAAATATATCATACACAGTCTCACCTATATGGCTTGTTTATGACTGTATCTGTCAAATTAGCTTTTCTTTCTTACTTAGGAATTCTGTTCTTTTATTCATCTTGTACATTTTTTCCATCCTTCTTTCTTTTTCTTTTTATGTATCCAGTTGCTGTATTCTCCAGTGGAGAATATCCAGCGTGTTGCAGCTGGTGTGCTGTGCGAATTGGCCCAGGACAAGGAAGCTGCTGAGGCAATCGAAGCTGAAGGAGCCACTGCACCACTCACAGAGCTGCTGCACTCCCGTAATGAGGGCGTTGGTGAGTATACAAGCATAATTTCAGTGTAAATGTTTCTTATTGTCTGTGTCAACCTAAGTGACTTAACTTGTGCTGCTTATCTTTTAGCAACTTATGCTGCAGCTGTCTTGTTCCGCATGTCTGAGGACAAACCCCAGGACTACAAGAAACGTCTCTCAGTGGAGCTGACCAGCTCTTTGTTCAGGACTGAACCCATGGCCTGGAATGATGTATGTGCATACACACAAAATAAACAAATAAGCTGTGAAGTTGATCCTGCTTGTTCTATATTTACATACAGGGGGAAATGTCCATTTTATTCAAGCTAAACAGTTTTCATAGGAAGTTTGGTTGTGGGTTGTTTTTCTCTCAAATGGTGATATTTTACATTGTTGTGAGCCTAATAAACCAAAGCATATGACCACAGTTCAATTTATAGGAAATTCAAATGTCCTTTTCTGCAGCAGCTATTCTCTTTGATTTTGTGAAGAGGATATACTGTTGGCCACATAAGCAAGCTTTGTCAGTTTACCTATCACTTCTGGCTCTTTATAGACTGGAGATCTGGGACTGGACATGGGAGCACAGGGAGATCCCCTGGCTTACAGGCAGGATGGTGAGTTTGTCATCGTTCATGAAATCCCTCCTCTGTTTCTCTGAATTGTATTTTTTTTGATATTTTAAAAATTAACAACTATATTATGTGTCTTATTGGATGTAGCTGGTTTCTCTAATTAATTGACTAGCCCCAGACATTATTCATTTCTGTTAGGACGGCGGGAAATGAAGGTTTTTAAAAGCATAAATAGAACAAGATGAGCCAGCTCGTCCTGTGGATTGATTTTGAGTATAAAAAGAACATCGATGGAACATTTAATAAATAAATAGTGCATGAAGAAGGAAGGAGTTGCTAGAAGTTTAACTGTCATCAAAGTTGTTCAAGTGACATCAGAGCCAGTGTGCGCTACGAGAGAGGGGGAGGAATGAGTTATGGTAGGGCAAATCTTGGGTAGAGGTTCATATTGACACATGTCAACAACTCATCTAAACGCTCAGAAGCGGCTTAAAAGAGATTCCAGTGTAGAGGAATGTGGTTCTAACATTAATTTGTACTAGCCAGGGGCTAGCTAAATTAAATAAAGCAGAGTTTCCATATAATGAAGGTGTATCATGGGTCTTGAACTCGCAGCCATATGTTGGGATGATATTTTGTGGCCCTACTACTTGACGTCAAAATTTAATGTCATCTTTTTACCACATTGTTGCACTCACTGCATATTCACCCTTCAGATGTAGCTTTTGCAGTCACAGGGCCACCGCACACAAACCATAGCTCCATAGCGGCACAAACAAATGCTTCATAGCAGGCAGCTATTTTTTGTTACATTCCCTATCGGAGGCAGCTGTCTGTGATGCTACAACGGAGGAGGATGAAGACCTCTGGCCTCAGAAGAAGTGTTGGGCACAAGAAGTGGTTTTGGAAGGGTTCTGTTCCCCACTGTGACAAGGCTACAACAGGGCCAAAATCAGCTTTCGGTTGATTTAATAAATAAACAAAATATTCTGGAGCTCTTGCTGCTACTAGACGACTTGAGTGTGTGTGCCTGTGCTGTATAAGTAGCTCATCATTTTCATTTTTACTAACTCGTTTGCTTCTTTCCACTCGTTTGCTCTTCTGTGTGCGTCCAGAAATGTGGTGTTTATGTCAACATGATGATCTTCAAGGAGCTTCACCTGCTATTTAGGATGCAATGTTAACAAAAATGAAACTTTTGCATTATGTTTGGCCTCCTCTGCGCGTAACGTAGCAGAAACACAATCGTGTTTCCAGCTGTGAGCATTTCTTGCACGCTAACAGCAACTGTAGAAAAAGGCCAGACCAAATTGTCCACACATCATCCTGAACATGTCCAGTGTAAAAAACAGTTTTAGACAATAAAAAATCATCTCCTTTTTTAAAGAAAAATAAAACAAACTAGGCTGTAAAATTAGAACAAGAATTTTGTCGTAGCCATGTTGCTCCTGACTGTAGGGTTTTTTTTTTCCCTCTTTTTTTTATTTTTATTTTTAATATGTCAAACATTCTTTTTCACTTCAACACTTTTCAGTTCTGACTTCCACAGCAGAGACCTTATAAATCCAATAAGTTCATCTAGCTCTAGATCATCCTGCAGCTTGCTAACAAAATGATCTATTGGGACAAATGAACGAAGCTGGAACTCGGAGTGTATTCCTTTCACTGGAACCAAATGTATCCCTTCATTGCCTTTCAGATGGAGCATATCGGGCCTACCCAGCAGCTTACGGGCAGGACTCCCTGTTAGATCCCATGATGGAAGGTGCCGACTACCATGCTGACACACTGCCTGACCTGGGTCACCACACTGATCCTCTGCCAGACCTTGGCCACACCCAGGATCTCATGGACAGCAACCAGCTGGCCTGGTTTGACACCGACCTGTAGGATTGGTGAGATGGTCCATAGAACTTACATTAGCTACTGTGTTTTAATTTTTATGGCATTGTCTTAACAGTGTATTAATGAAACATCCTTGTTTGTTTTTCCTTACAGTTGTTTTTAATAGAACCTGCATTGTGACTGGCCTGTATTGTCTGAAGCAGCATTATGATTGCCCTGTAGAGCGTTAAAGGAAAGAGGAATAAGTGGTCTTGGAAAGTGCCTGACACAAGAAAATAAAGATGGTTGCCACAGGAATGTTTAAAGCAAGTTGAAAAGGGGGGAAAGAAGGAATAACGGTGTCAGATGTGGAATCATACAATGGAGGTCCAAGAGCAGGTTATCTATTTGAATGAGTGCACATGAGGTGGATCTTAAAAGTGTGAAACACATATGTTTTAGCCTTGCCTGTATTCTTATCAATTTTTTTGTTTCTATTTTTTATTCTTTTTTTTAATTATTATTATTTCTTTTGTATTCATTCTCTGTTATGGTACTGACCCAGCTTGCCTTCGCACTAGCCATCTTCATTTCTTTTCAGTGCTAATCATTTGTAATTTCTTTCCTTTTTTATTTTTAAGAAAGTATGTTACACGTAGTGTTAAGTTATAGTGATATTATACAATGTTCCTTTGGTTATGGTCGAATGTGTAGAACACTAATAATCAGTTAAAATGTATTCTGACTTAAAGTGTAACATTGTGTAGTTTTTTTTATAATCTCAAAAATGGAGAATTATGCATTCTTAATATGTGCTTGTTTAAGCATAAAATATGTCGGTGTCAAATGTTCTAATGAGGGATATGGGTCAAATTGAGGGTGCGTTGGGGATAAATCTAGAGAAGTGTTTTATATACAGTATCACTGATAGCTTAACTATTTTGTATGCTATCATTGGATGTGTGAAAGAAAAATTCTAATGCTATTGTTGGCGGTCTGATAAAACCCAGTTTTATGTGCTATCAAGGGTAGCTAGGTTGACAGACAGTTGTAGTCCTGCTGTGTTTATTTTGGAGACGAGGTTATAACACGGCTGAACAATAAAATGGCATTTTATTTCCTTCAGTCTCTGTGCTGCGTCTTCTGTTCTTACAGAATTACCTGTAGATAGTCCGGTTTAGAATAAAGATTTCATGTTTGAGGTAGTGACATCAGTGTCTTATATAATATATATTTGCAAGCTTAGTAAAGTAGACATGACTCATGTTTTGGTCAGTGTTAATTCAATAATTATTTGTACCGCTTCATCCATTACGGGTCCCAGGTAAGCTGGAGCCTATCCCAGCATTTTAACAGGTGAGAGGCAGGTACATCCTGGACAGGTCACCAGTCCATCGCAGAATATAAATCAAACATTCTTGTATCTTTAACCAGAAATTAACAACACTGGCTGTTTGTTAAAAACACTCTCCCACCCACCTAAATATCTGCCAAGACCTGTCTGAAACATTTTTCACGCTACTGCTTTTGTTTTAGATGGGTAAAGATAATCTTTGTGGTGGAGCATTTCACAACTTATTAGGTTTACTAATGAGGTTAACCAATGTGTATCCATTTGAAATGGGGATAAAAGCACCACAGAAAGACTTAAGGGTTTTTCTTTTTTATAACTGAAGATTGAGTTCACCACTGAAAGGACTGCATGGCCAAGGGATAACAAAATAAAAGGTCATTTTAAGAGTTGAAGTCATGTCATCCTGGCTACAGACAAGAATCACATGTATTTATTAATAATTTAAAAGGTTGTCTATAAATGTATGGGAATGCATCTGTGTATGGCTTTTCTGTCAATGTGTTAACGATGAAAGATTGTGGGGCAGCTTATGCTGTTGTGCGGCTGCTGTTCCTTTTTTTTTTATTTGCAAAACCTCCTAGTTTTGGAATGTTTACAGAGTTGTTAAAAAAGAAAAAGCGATGCAACAGTGATTAACGTCACCTGACTTTATTCTTTTTAATTTAGCATTATACAAATAAGAATAAATATTAGAACGTCACAGTTTCTTAATGTCACCTTTGAACTTATTTTTGTCTAACATTTTTCAAGTATATTTTTCTTTTTAGTTGATTTCAATCCTTAATATGCTTTTGTAAAATAGGTTTAAAACTAACAGAGTTAAAATAAACTCATAAATCATTCAGCATGCCAACTTTGAAACTAAGGTTGTAAATGACTTAAAAGTCAGGACCAGAAACACTGTTGTTAGTCTGTTATTACCAGTCCTGAAGACAGACCCTTAAAGTCAATAGGACATAGTACTGGTGTGTATTCCATGTTAATGAGATATGAAGTCTTCCGTGGGGTCATGTACATGTAAAGAACAAAAGAATCCTGTCCAACAGCTTTTTTTAATTTCCTAAATCCATCTCACTGTTTTGCCTTTACCAATGATGCTTTTCACTTTTTCAATAGAACACTAAGACATATTTTGTGTATTTAAAAACATAGAATCTGTTCTTGCTTCAGTTTTACTGCAGATCCAGTTGAAAGAAATTTCTGAATTTGCTTTTAAAACGCTGTTTTTGAGGCTTGTGATCAAACATCCCATGAATGTCCACACTGAATTTGATGCAACAACATCAACAACAGAATGAAAAAGTTGAAACATAATAAAAAAAATAGACCAACGCCTCATGGAACATTTGACATCTCACATCTGTGGACCAAACTTTCATGGAACTTTGCTGCCTACAGTCTAGACACATCATCCACTGCAAACATTTTGCACGCGATAAGCCAGAATTTAAAAACAAGCTAAAGCAAAAACTTTTTTTTTTCCTAATTAATTTACAAAACTCTTAGCAGTGGGTGCTTATTAAATAATAATAATAAAAAAAAGAAAAAGCAAGTAATGCAACACAACGTCTCTTTTCAAAGTAATTTGGGTTTAGAAAAACCTGATGGTCTTGCAAAAAGGAGATTCACATTGTAATGTAGGTTATTTACCCAGAATGATGTGGTTTGTAAATGGGAAGCTCTCATCTACATTCCAATGATTTTCACCTCATTTGCTCTCAACACAGCCAGACTCAGCCGGGGGATGAGGCAGAGGTAGCATCTCCAAAATACATTCATATGCAGTGATACTGAGTGGATTCCTGAACTATACTGTCTGAAGTAACGCCAAACAACCTAAGAATGAATACACCACCATTCTCACATTTTACAGCTACCTGTACTTTACTTCAATTTAATGCTGCAAATAATGCAGTAGGAAAACATAGTTTATCTTATTTTTAAAAGTACAAATTAAACATTTACAATAAACAGTAGAGCAGCAGTTTCTACAGTGATATATGAGGCCACAATTAACAGTAGAAGACTTCTCAGATCCAATGTCAGATCATTTTACAGTGATGCTACCGCTTGGCTGTGTTTTAGTTAAAAAAAAATATAGATACTGTATATCTACTGTAGACATAGTTTTATTTACAGATGCAATCAAATACAAATGGCTGGACAGTGATGATAGTATGGTAATAAGTTCTAGTTGTGTTATGGTTTGTGGAAAACATAATAAAACAACCCTGCAAACCTAATTTCTGATTGAATTGTATTAAAAAGTAGTAAAGTGCAGAAAAGTATGTCAGGCATGAAAAAATTACACGTTGAAAAATAAAGCATTATGGGTAACTGCTGGTACAGAGTATGTGATGTAACTACTGTGTGGACTGGTGAAATATGGAGCAGCACTGGCTCTTGTGTAGATTGGGAAAAAGGGCTCAGTGTGCACAGGTATCCTCCTGGTGAATTGAGCAGCTCCAGTGGTGATGGGTCCATAGTGTGTGCTGCCCCCTGCTGAGCAGAAAGGGGAACTGCCAGCTGAAGCGTGAAGGAGAGACTCATCTGGGTCCCAGTTGAAGCTCCTCTTTGTCCCAGCTTGTCTGTGTGCAAGCTGAGGCTGTTGCTCTGCTCTGACCTGCACACTGGACAGAAGAGAAGCTCTGGATCCTCTAGCAGAGGGACCGTCTCTCTTCAGGAGGGATTCGATGGAGAAGGGACTGTTGAACCTACCCTCATGTCTGACTGCTCTGCAAGCTTCCGGTTCAGGATTTAGAGTTGTGTGTTGCTCCAATGGTCTGCTCTGGTTCTCTGTTACCACTTTGCAGGTCAACTCAGGGAACAGATGCAGGATTTCACTGAAGTGACGACGCACCATCTTTGCTGTGATCTGACTGTAGTCCAGTTTCCAGTAATTCTTCTTACTATTCAGTGATCCTTTCATGACTGGAATCTAAAAAATATAGACACTATTGAGCTACCAAGAAGCACTCAGAGCCTGAGTTTATTACAGTTGGGGGGGAAAAGTAATCTTCAATAACTGGTCTAAATAAAACTTACCTTAATAAAACATTTGTGACTTGACAAACAAACCCTTATGTTGTTCTCAACACATTTTCTTTCCTCTGGGATGAACAGGGACAGCTTGTCCATCAGCTACAAAACATATAAAAAGAGAAAAATGTCACTCAATGTTTGACATGAGTTTTTAGACCATCCATTTTCTTTTTTAATTTTGCTCTTTCTTACCTGATTGAAGGTGAGCATCTTGTTTGGAGCACTCTGGAGGGCAACAGCAATCTTGGCCAGGTAGGTAGTGGCCTTCATGAGAACTTGTCTCTGAGTACTGCTGGAGAAATCAAAGTAAGGCAGCTGAGCTCCAGACTTCTCAGTCTTTCTCTGCATCTTGTTTGTTGGAGAATCAAGTTCCACACGGATGGGCTAATGTGGACCTTAACTGTTTAGCTCTGGATATAAGTCCTGTTGGGACAATAGGACATCGGAGGGTGTGCACTGAAGTTTAATGAGCACCCTTTCATGAGATGATGAGCCATAATGCTGGAGGTGGAGCCAGACATCACAGGAATTGGCATTTTCTAGAGACTCCTTCAGTGCCTTTTGATGAATTAAAAAAACAACAAATCCCTTAAACTCAAAGTATTCTGGTCAGAATTTAACTTTTGAGTGTTTCATATAATTCATAGATGTCAGAAAGGTCATTTTGCCAGTATTCTGTACAGTATTCTGTACAAAATCTGAACAAACATAGTGTATTACATCTTTTTGTTCTGTATAGAATTTCACACTTAATCTGACATATTAGTTCTAACTGGAGAGTCTTTATATAGTAAATGTTTCTAAACATGTACAAAAGGAGGCCTAGGCATATGCTCAGCCATGTATTCATCCTGAATAGTCTCTGGTCCCGTTAGAATATTACAAAATAGATTATCACGCACACATTCATAAAAAAAATAATTTAAAAAAGATGTATAAAAAAATCACATTATAAGAAATAAGTATAATTTCTGTCTGAAATATGATTGTCTCTAAAACTCATTAGTAAGTTTACCAAAACAACAATATTTATCTTTCAGGTACTCAATGTAAAGAACCTGTAAGTCAACTGAGAAATGCTAATTTACAGTTTTTTAGTCAAAACAAATCTCTGGACATTCTTTGAAGACTTTAATATACATGGAGATAGTAAGTGAAAAGCAGCAGCTGAAGTGTGATACTCCAACAAACATGATGTTTCTTATTGGAGTGAGACTGAATGCCTTCATTCACATTCCAGCAGTTAACACCTCATCTGGGCCCCACTCACATTTATTTACACAGAAACAGAGTACGTATTTCAATAACACAAGGTTGTTCAAAGTGACTGTGTCTTTATTATTTGCTTTCATTTCCATGTATGGTATGGGATTTTGTATACTTACCTTATGTATTTTTTTGTATTTGTAACATATAATAAAAACATTTCTTTAATTTGGACTTTTAGCTAAAGTTTAAACCACATCTACACATATTTCTATTTGTAACTTAATTAAAGTCAATATTTTGCCTAATTGTCAAGCAGTAGCAATTGTTTATTCTGAAGGTCTGAAAATTTTCATAAAATAAAGCCAAGAATTGATTTATTTCCTGCAGTTATCACGTCTTAGCTGAGCTTCTCTGCTACGTGCACCGATGGAAAAAATTCCATCTTTCTTTTGTTTTTTCTCTGTTTTATTATCTGTACATGATAATTAAAAACCTGGCTAACTGTTTCTTGGTCACTCAGGCTTTTGACTTTACTTTGCTTTTATAATTAGGAACATATTTATTTGAATATAACACTAGACATTAATTTCTAGTTTTACTTAATTTATTTTATAATCTCTTTCAACTTATTTCAGTGTTATTTGGCTATATCAGTTTTAAAATAAGAGAAGAAGAGTGAAATCAGCTGGGCTAGTGAAACCTGCAGACCCACAGCCATTTAAAATCCCAAACTTGTTTTTGCACAAAGCTTTCAACACAGGTAATGTGTTAATGAATCTAAATGGGGATCACTGATGTAAATGACTGCTGTCATTAAATGAGACAAAGGGCAGGAGGACTGGTTGTAAAAGTGAGATGAGTAATGTGTTAAATGTTGGTATGTGATTAGATTGCTCATTGGAATGTTGCCCTCAGTCAGGTGTGTGGTCCATCCTTTAGGGGAAAAAATACACTGCTCAAAAAAAATAAAGGGAACACTAAAATAACACATCCTAGATCTGAATGAATGAACTATTCTTATTAAAC
>JBAMHW010000019.1:12827065-12861588 GCA_037177495.1 Rhadinocentrus ornatus
TGCCTCCTGGACGCCTCCCTGGTGAGGTGTTCCGAGCACGTCCCACCGGAAAGAGGCCCCGGGGAAGACCTAGGACATGCTGGATGGACTACATCTCTCGGCAGGCCTGGGAACGCCTCAGGATCCCTCCGGATGAGCTGGTGAATGTGGCCCAGGAGAGGGAAGTCTGGGTTTCCCTGCTTAGGCAGCTGTCCCCGCGACCCAACTCCGGATAAGCGGCAGAAAATGGATAGACTACAGCATGTTTTCAGTGGGGGAGGAAATCATGGGGAGGAAATCAACAGTCTAACCCACTGCCTGATGGACTACAGAAACTTTGTGTGGAGATCACTGTACCTATCAGGACTGTACGGAGCTTCTCCAACAGCAAGCCCTGGATTACCCTGGACATTAAGGCCTGACGAAGAAGAAGAGCTTTTCTGTCTGGAAATAAAGAGGAGCTGAAGTCTGTGTAGAGGGAGCTAAGGAAGATGATCAGGAGGAAGATGGAGCACCAGCTGCAACAGAACAACATCTGTGGTCTTGTCAATGTCTTGCATTTCCTACTATTTTATTTTTCACTGTGTGTTTGCTGTTGTGAATTTCCCCTCTGTGGGACTAAAAGGAATCTGATAAAGAAATCTGATAAAGAAATCTAAACCTAAATAAATCTGGATTCAGACTACATGGCCCTCTGCCATTGCTCCACAGTACAATCTTTATGCTTCCTAGCAAATTGAAGCCTTTTTCTCTGGTTAGATTCACTGATTAGTGGTTTTCTTAAGGCTACACAGCTGTTCAGTCCCAATCCCTTGAGTTCCTTCACATTGTTCATTTGGAAATGTTCTTGGAACTTCCATTTCTGAGTTACTAAGCAATGACAGTCTAGTAATTTTCTACGACCTAAGCAAAATATAACCGCTCCAAAGTTAGATTTACCAAAGTATTCATAAAATGCTTAGAAGAGGGCGATTATGCCACCTAAACACCTAAGTAGAAAACTGCTGCTTAGCGAACTGACAAAGATGGCGAAAAGCAGCGTCAAGATGAAGCTAGCACTAATTTCCCCACGGCTAGCCACGATGATGGTAGTGAAATGGATGGAGAAGAGCCGGTGAACCTGACCATGATTCTCAGATAGATACGCGATTTCAGGCAAGACAATAAACATCAGTTGAAGACATTAAAGACGAAATCGCAAAGACTTAACATGAGGCTGGATAAAGTTGAAGAAAGAATTTTGGGGAATGAGGAGAGGCTGCAAAATACTGTAGAGGTACTAGCTGAAATGTTAAACAAGATGTACGCTTAAGGAGGAAAAAACGTAAGGATATATGGTGTTCCTGAAGAGCTGAAGGTGTCCCCGGATCAGTTATCCCCTTTGTGGAAAAGTTGCTCTGACAAAAACCCTGCCATACCAGACTTGAGGGACACAGCTCACTGAGCACAACAGCCCCTGGCCGGCGCCCAACCTAGATGGATCGTCTTTAAACATGTTTACTTCTGCTGTGAAGTTGGTCTTTTTAATATAGGAGTCTATAGGGATTGACTCTGTTTTGGAGCCAGCCCCTAGCGAATAAGGGGTGAACTGCAATTTTTTGCACTTCCGCATAAGCTTTACATTTCCCCGCTGGAGGTTGCCACTTGGTTCAAACCCATTTCTCCCCATTCATGCATGGGCTTACTGCAGCTTCCTTCTACAGTCCAAAGACATACATGTTAGCATTCCCTCTTCTTTTGACAACAGTTTGGGAAGTGAGGAGACCAGTTGCTGGATCTTTAGGAAAAGATTTTTTTTTCACAAGATGGCACCGGACTAGTGGCAGCCTGTTATAGCAGCTCTGTGATTGTTTTCTTTCTTTTTAGATTTTTATTTATTATTTTTTTACTCATTGCTAGCTATTTTTTACATTCTGTACACTTATACAACACACCAGAGCCAAGGTGCCATTTATTCTTTATTCTGTGGATGACTGTCAGCAGTTGCTAATCAAACTGCTCCTGTTAACAGAAAGCTATGTGTAGGCACAAACTGCTGCACACGCAACCAGCTTACTGCACTTAAACCATTGTTTCCTGGTGTAACTGAAAAGCCGACTTTACCACAGGAAAGAGATTTCGGGACTGCAGAGCAGGACTGAAATGGAGGATAAAGAAAAGGAAGTTTAAACCCTGCATACCGGCAGTTATCATGCAAACAAGACAGATGAACTGGAAGCCCCTATCCGAACACAGAGTGAGTACAGGGAGTCAAGTATCATGTGCACCACTGAATCGTGGCTACACGAGCAGATTCCAGACTGCAACGTTACAATCCCTGGCTTTTACACAGTTTGGTCTGACAGAGACTGCACTGCGAGCGGCAGGAAGAGAGGCAGGGAACTGGTCGTGTTTCTGAACAGTAGGTGGTGTAACCCAGGGTTAGAGAGCGTTGATGCAACCGGGATGTGGAGCTGCTGGCTGTGGGACTTTGCCCGTATTATTTGCCGCGGGACACTTACATAGGAGGTCTTCCACTGTTGTGGTTCCTGTGCAGTTCCGGGACTTTCTCCAAACTGAGACTTAAGTTGAACAAGTGCAGGACCACCTGACTGAGCTGGTCTGAACACCCTGGAAATGTGGCTTTAGTGGCTTTGGTATTTTTTTTTAGCTCCCTTTTGCTTATATATAATTTATAAACAACAAAACTAATTTAGGTCTCAATACTGAGCCTTGGGGTTCCCCACAACCAATATTTAAACAAGCTGAACATACATCATCCATCTGTATTTAATTAGATGTTGATAATCTTGGTTTAGTTTTGTACTATTCAAATAAAGACTACCACTACTATGATATTATGCAGTGTAGATGCGAGATCTTCAAAGTCTCAACAAATTCATGTTTAGGAACATCTTTCTGAAATTGTTCCACAATGGTAATCCTCCAGCTATCTTTCCATCTCAAGACTCTGCCTCCCTGAAATGTTCATTTTAGACCCAGTCATGTTACTGACCTGTTGCTAATTAACCTGATTAGTTCTCAAATGCTCCTCTAGTTGCTTTTGATTTGTGCCACTTATTTTTCCAGCCTTTTGTTGCGCTTTTGTGTTGTGTTGCTGCAGTTTAATTTAATGAGCCTATATTTTCTATAAAATAGTCAAATATCTCTGTTTCAACACCTGACATGTTCTTTATGTTTTAATTGGAATGAAATATGTGTTTATGAGATTTGTAGTTCATTGCATTTTATACAGCGTCCCAGGTTTTTTTAAATTGGGGGTGCACATCCACCCCTCTATTAAATGTTAAGCTGAGAAAATGCAGAAATGTCTCAAAAAGGTTTACTTCCACAAATCTATGATAAAAGTCATTATAATCTCAGGCAATTTTGCTCTACCAAACAGTAGATCGGGTAGTTAAAGGGTTATGTGGGTACAGAAAACGGATGCATCGGGGGAAAAGGCCTTACATTTAGGTCCAGCGGTACCGTCAGTCTCTCTGGGCTTGGAGTCTGGGTGTAGCATCACATGGGACAAAAGAAACAAACTATTTTCTTTGTTTCGGAGACTCCAGTAAAGTTTTTTTCATGAAATATACAACTTAGCCTGTTTTCTGGAAGTCGGGTCGACTGTTGGAAACAGGATGAGTTTATATTATGCTCCTTATACAACCTGGGGTGCTGAAATCAGGCTTTCCTTTGGTAAATATTTAGTTTTTTTCAGAAGAAGAGTGGAGAGAGCAGCGACCGCTTCACAGCACTCAACACATCGCCTCGTTAGCCTTCAGCTAAACCAACTTTTCCTGTTTGTGTGTTTTCTTTGCAGCTCTGAAAAAACAGGAGAGATTGCAACCATACCATTAACAAAGGTAAGACTCCACACACTCTGTGTGTTTGAAGCTGCTCAGGCGGAAAGTGTGTTGAAAAGTAGTTTGAGGTCATCTTGGGGCAGTAATGCGCTTATAAAAACATTCATATGTAGTCAGAGCATGAAGAAGCATACCTGGGATTTCTTGATTAAGCTGTAAAATTATGAGTCTCACTCCAACAAACTTGTGATGAAGGGTCCAGTGATGCTCCCAGTGAAAACAGAGGGAGTTTAGGGAGGTTAGTTTCCTGCTTTATGAACTTCAATCAGTGAACCATTCTGGGTTAAAGCTATGGCGTTATGGTCCTGAGAGGACAGCAAAACATATTTAAACTTTTTGAAAAGGGACAACAACAACAGCTTTGAATGCTTTCCCTTTAATGAGATCAGGCCGTTATTAAGCCTTTTTCATCATAGGCTCCACATTATAAGTCATTAATCTTATAGAGGAGGAACGAAGTTAGCAATCATTTTCCATATGCGTGTAAAGAAAAATCATGGATAGAGGCTGATAGTTTTTATTTTTCTGTGTGCTGAGTCTTGGCTCACTGTGACATCAATCACCTGCTGCGAACCAGTGATCTATAACTAAGATTAACTGAGGCCCCTGGTTTCTTTGGGCGCTCCAGTTTGCTCTGTACTGTGGAGAAATTCAGTAATTTTTATAAAAGTGCTGCTTTCTTCCTGAACTTCCCTCAAGGCCCAACTAAAGACTGTGTTTGGGTCTGGCAGCACTGCATCATCCATAGCTGACATCAATTATGATGTAACGGAGCTCACTGTGCATCAACTGTGCCTGCAGTGAGTTTAAGGTCTCTTACAGAGCCTGTCAAGTTCTCATTTAAGTCAAATTAAAGAAAGGTTATAGGTGTTATCTATCCTCCACCCCTTTATGTAATATGTCCCATTTTCTGATTTTGGTCAGTCAAAGCTGTTAGTTGCGACGTGGTTGCTAGCAGCCATTAGCTTCCCTAGCCACAGTCGGTAGCAGCCATTAGCTTCCCTAGCCACAGTTGCTTTATTTCACTAAATGCATTTCAAAAGTCCAAAGTTGACCCCCTAGGGCATGATGTTTCCTCCAGACCGATCCCACAGCTGCCTAAAGGTTAAGATTTTTTTTGCCCCAGAAGAATCAAATTCATGCCACAGAGGGTTTAAATATAAAATAAATATATTTTTCTTGTGTCCTCATTTCTAACACCCGCCTTCATCTGCTGCCTCCACCTGCCACCCTCTGTAGATTATTAATGAACATTACAGGGCATATTCTTGGGTGGCTGAGCTGATTCAGGTGTTCATCGCTATCAGCGTCACTGTCTCCTTCCTGGTGATGGGATCTGCCATGAAGCACACCCGTAAGTTTTAACGTTCTTTAACATGTAAAGGAAAGTGGTGGTTTTAGTGAGCAGGAGGTGTAGAGACACCAGTTTAACTACTGCTGTTGCTCTTCTTGTTTTCTCTCAGTCGATGGTCTGGTGAGTTCACTGTGGAGCAGCAGACTGGAGTGGATGTCTAAAGCATGGGAGCGAAACTTGCCAAACAAACATCACATCTGCTCAGCAAGAAGGTGACAGTGGGGAGAATCGGGCGTTCAGGCTTGGAAAAGATAAATGTGGTATGAGTGTCAGGAAGAAACAGCCTCTGGAAGAAGTCTTGGTAAAGTTCATGGGATTTTTGTCCCCCAACATCAGCTGGTGCCATTATAGGGAAAGTCATCTAAACGAGTCAGAAGCACAAAGGTTTAGAGTTGGAACGTTATGCTTTTACTTTTAATTCCATCCATCCATCATCCATCATCCATCTATTCATTCATTCATTTATCCATCCATCCATTTATCCATCCATCCATCCATCAATCCCTCCATTCATTCATTCATTCATTCATTCATTCATTCATTCATTCATTCATTCATTCATTCATTCATTCATTCATTCATTTTCTTACAGGTAGACCACATCATGATAGCCTGTCCTGGGCTGATCCACACAGTGAAATTCCTACTCTACAATCCTTATTCCTATTTAAGTTCTGTCATCTTAAAGATGCAGTCCTCAAACGTAAGAGGATAGACATGCATCATCCGCGACATCCGTTCAGTTGGGGCAATCACGTCGCGCTCGTCCTCCTCGTCCCGTTCCTGCCTTGCCACGCCTAATCCCCGCCCACAGAGGAGAGGTTGCTCGAAATTCCCCTGTCATCGCTGCAGACCGCCGAGCTGTGCTGCGTTCAAGTGCTGCAAAAAAACAACAACTTTGAGTTTAAGAGACACAAAGAGGTTCTTTTTAATTGCAAAGTCGCTGTAAGGTTAAAGCTGAAATACAGAAAAAAGTCCAGACTTTCTGTTATTGAAATACTTTAATCTTCTCAAACTCATTGGTTTTAAAATTATTCATTTGATAATGAAGGGTACAAAAATCTGTTGTAGTGTTGGTCTTTTGGTAATTTACTTTCCATGCTACTGTTTTAAATATAACTTTCTATTCATTTTAATTGAGTATAATTTTGAATGCAGGTATTTTATAACGTGACAGTGGTTTTGTCACTTATTTCTGGAGCGATACCTCCTCTACTGTCCTCTTCCTGACACCTAAAATTTTAGGCCAAACACAAAAAAAGGGCATGACTCAATTGTTTTTAAAGGTGAGTTTAACTGAAAATGGTTGTTTTGTCAACACACAAGGATTCAGGTCAACGGATTTAAAAAAAGTGTAAAATATTCCCTGCAGGACATGCACAAGTTTGATTCTTCGGGCTCAAAGAACCATTGAAGGCAAGCTGTCTGAAACACTTTTCAGTATATTAAATTTTGTCAAATGAAAAGAAACTGAGAAAGTGTCTGCAGGCATTGTGAAAGGGATGTTTGATTTATTACAGTGATATCGTAGGAGTATAATTTTGAGGAGCACTGTTTATCCTCACCATAAGGTTAAAAATGAATCATTAACAGCTGGGCTATTTGGGTCAGCAGCTCATTCTTAAATATTAACAACAACACAGGTAGTAAAGTCAGCTGCACAATTAAGAATGCCTGAGTTTGTGCTTTTTCACCAAACAATCTGTCAATCATTGATTTGAAGATGCGGTTGAGCAGCGCAGTTTGGTTTAGTCTGCACAGAGTTAATTAGTTGTAAGTTTTCTGTGGATGTGAAGGAATTTGTAACTCTGAGGACATGTGGTTGGTCGACCTCCTGCCAAACCAGTGTTTGTCCTCTAGGGCAGATGTCCTTTAAAGCAATTTATAGACTTTTGGCTGTAAATTAAGTGAGCTTCCTGAAGTTAAATTCAGATTTAACCTATAGACAGAATGAGATTCATGCTGAGAAAGTGGATAATACTGTATATGTCTTCAAAATAGTCAAAAGTGGTCTTCTGTGTTTATTTGACTTTTTGTTTTCCATGAGCATTGGAAAATCTAGATATTTAGAGCCCTGTCTCTAATTCCACATTGTAGTTTCTGCCAATGCAACATCAGCTGTCACACACATCTGTAATGTGTATCTGTTTCAACAGGCATCCCTTTAACCCCAGCCCAATAGTCTAAACAGCTGTGTCCACTATAACATAAGCTAATTTTCCTGTTTGATAAGTCAATAAAAACATTGGTTATGAACTGTGACCCCAGATTCTATGAATATAGGCACAGCCCTTAAAGGCTATTGCTAGTGGGTTCATGCTTTGTGTGCATGCACAGTACTGAAAACTGTGGTCCACGCCAACCTACTAGGTGGGCCTCACTTCAGCCTTGAGCATAAATTGGACTAAGACCGGACAATCAGCTCCCAAAAACAGCTCTTCCTTCAGCGGTCTTAGGAAACAGTAAGCCCCACAACTTAAAGGATTGTGCCTATACTTATAGAATTTGGGGTTACAGTTTGTAACCAACATTCTATTTTATATATATGGATTGCACTGTAAGGCTATTGCTAGTGGGTTCAAGTAGTAGTCTATGCCTCACTGAGTCCATTCAGTACCACAAGCATTAACAGATCTACTTGCAATAATCAAAAAAGTCCAATCGTGTCATGTGTAATGACGCAACATAAATAGACCCTGTGTGCATGAACAGCAGAGTGACAAAAAGCTCTGCATCAGGCAAGGCTGGAACAATGAAAGACCTACTGCTGCAAGAAGTGTTCATAGTGGCATTTGAAGCATGGAAATCTAACGTTTGTGGACCCTGACCACTGCTAGTTGGGACGTTGCCGGACGACAAGATGTTGCTCCATTCTCGTCTCTTCTGGACTGACGGAGCCCAATAAGCCGGCAGGCTCTGACCAGCTCTGACACAGAACCTGCAGCAGTTATGTTACGTGAAACAAAGTATCAATTCAGAGGGCTGGTGCAACTCCTACAGTTTGTGTGCATCCAGAGGATGATGCAAAATTTTGTTCCAAACAAAGTCTATAGATAATTTACTAAATAGTTCAATAAGCCTGCAGACTTCTTTCACAGCGATGCCCCATCACAGACATGATCTGGCGTGTCTCCAGCCTGGCGTCTGAGTTTCCGTTAGCATGGTTACCAACTAGCATTTAGCCAGCGCAATAATATACAACAATAAGGCTATTTGACCGGAACTTTGTTTATAGGCGTCCTATAACACTTTTTAATGGACACCCTACAGCCAATCAGAATCGAGTATTCACCCAGACCATGGCATAACATAGTTTATATTGTAACAGACTGTGACATATTACATATAAATTACATATTCAGCTGAGACAGAAATATTCTGTTACTGTTGTAGTGATATTTATAGTGTCATTGAACACCAATGCAATGAACTATAAAAACTCTGATTGGCTGGAAGTGCTTCTCTTCATGTTTTTTATATGTGTTTGTGCAGAAGACTGAGTGAGTTGGTACGGCTGATGTTACAGCTGTTAGTAACTGACTTTTTTGTTTCTTTGTTCATGGCATTTTTTGCGGCCCATGGCAGTCTGTATCTTCCTGTTAATAAATCATCAGCAACACTGGATCACACTAGACCATTCAGAAGGCTGTAAAATTAGTAACTTTAGATATGCCAAGATTATGATAAAGCTAATCAGGAGCCCGATCCTTATAGATTTTATAGATTACAGGTACATGCGCTTTGTTTGTATGTGTGGGAGTGCGCGTGTGATTGTGTGTGCAAAATACTACAATGAGGGGTGTGTTTTTAACTGCTCTCAAATACTCTGATGTGTGAAAGCTTTTTGCATTTTGTTTTTAATATTATGTAAAGCACTTTGTGCATAAAAAGCGTTCTATGAGTAAAAATTTTATTTGATTTGCTTTGAACATAGATTTTGTTTCCTTTGTCCAGTCATCAGGATCTGATGACATTTTAACCAAAAGTCCAAACTGTTCTGTGGAATAAATGTGTGCTCAGTGTTCCACATCCATGAATCTAATGGGTAGCGGTCTGGCCCAGAAGCTGAAGTCCTGTCAGCCTGACATCACATATTTTTCTCGGGACTCAAAACCGAGGCTGATTAGATGCAGTCCAGTTTGGGAGTCAGTCCAATTTGATTCTGTGGAGGCTGACCCTCTCTGTTTCTGGAATGTCCTGTTGCTGCCAGGCCTAGATGTAGAAAAAGATTTAATTAGGTGGGATTTTCACATAAGTAACAAATATGGCAGTAATGTAACACAGTGAAGCAACAGGGGATTCCCTGGGTAGGATCCATGGTAAGCTGTGTGCCAGCTTGTAAACAGGCACTAAAAAGTGCTACTTCAGCTCTGTTGGTTGCTGTCACTAGTACCCACTGTGCCCTGGTATGTTTACTGCATCTATACTTGGTACTTGTGATAAAGATATTAGCATGATGATGGGGAGCAAGATGAACAGTGACTGTGTCTCTAAGAGGATTAGAGTTAACTCAGCTCCACACACTTTTTTGTTTGTTTGCTTATGCAACACACAATGAGGTGCATCTTTGTCATTCATGTGAACGCCATCTCCATTGTGCTGAGCTCCAAATCTGAAAGTGGTTATTAGATTTTTTTCTTAATGATTTACTGAATGTAGGATTTGCAGAAAATGCCACTGCATATAATATTCCATGCGAGTAGACAGATTAACATACTTTAATTTGTTGCAGCCATGTTGTGCAGAGAAAAAGCTGACGGCTGCTGATTGTCTTTTAAGATAAGACCTTTAATAATTACACAGATATTGTTTGTTTTGTTCCTCTAAAAATGTTTTAGCTGGCTGTCAGTGTGACTATTATCCTCAAATTAGTGTGTAAATCTTAACATGGGCGCATTAATAGCCAATGGGCCCCTGGGCACACACTTGTGAAAAGTACTACACTTTCCCCTTCCCCTGCAAGACACTTTCCTCTAACGTCTCCTTGATCATTGTGGGGACCTTTGGCTTGAGTTTCTTTCCCGTTTTACTGTTAGTTAAAATTCTATTTTGAACATAAAAATAGAACTAAACAAAAAACAATTGTTTTCTTTTTGTTGTTTTCTTTTAAAAATGTCTGGTTTAAGTCATCTTTAAAGATCCCTTAATTTGTTTTAAGTCTGTGAATTTGTTTTGAGTAAGTTTGAGCATCTCTGGAGTTTGTTCTGAGAGCATTTTCAGGTGTTTTGAGTTTCCATGTTATAGATTGAGCTGTTTTCAGTAATGTTTACCCTGTATTTATTATTTTTTCTTCTTTCTTTTTTTTAAAATCAAATCTGAACCTCTTTGTGTTTTTGTATTTTTTTCCATGTCATTGTGAGGATCTCTAAAGTCAAGTTTCTATATAATTGTGTTGAGTCTCCTTGTTTTGGGTCACTTTAAATCCATTAAAAATATTTTGTGCCCATATGACCTTTAACCTCTTTGCAGGTGTTTTGAGTTTATGGTCATTTATTTGAAAACAAGTCAGGTGTCAGACAGCAAGGACCCCTGGAACAGGGCCATTTTGGGCCAGTCGGCAAACCGGTTTCTTCTAAACTGCTTTTATAACAGTATGTAAAAAACAATCTTAATAACAAGAAGACAGATTATTTAAACTTTGCATTCTTTCATGTACAAGTTGTTGATAATTTCTTTCACCTGCAATAACAGTTTTGTTATTAATAAAAAACCTAACATCGATGCCAAGTTATTTCAAACTTTGCCCCCGGCAACTGACACACCAAACAAACAATGTTATTAAGGTTTTACTGGTCAGTCATGGCTGTTATATATCAGCAACATTACCAAGCCTGCTCAGTCACTCAGTAACAATCTTATCAACATCAAGAGAAGCGAGAGCAGTCTTATCATAGCAGTAACTGCACATTATTAAGGCAATCAGTACTGAATACAGGACAGGCTAAGGAAAATTTCCAAACCACAAGCTGAAAAGAGTCACTTCCAGACAACCAAAAAGCCACTGTTTGTGTGTAAGAAGTGCCTGGTGCAAAAATTCGCAGATTCATAAAGAGGATATATTTGCAACACAAAAAGATGTGAAGTTTAGAGCAGGAGTTTGGTTAGAACATAAAACTGGAAACCCTGTTTCTTCTTTTGGAGCAGCAAACATTGTAACATAGCCAGCGTGCTTCCCCAGGTATTAAATTATTTCCTGACATTTAAGAAACTAAACTAAACTTCAAGATGTATGTAATGATTTTTCTGAACTGGACAACCCAATTCATTTTGGAAATTAACTTCTCAACTTCTTCATTAAGTATGTTTGTTAAGATTTACCTCTGGAGTCCACAGACACCATTCAGTCACAAATGTCTCACTTATCAACTAATAATACAATACAGCCATTTTTTTTGTACTAGTCATAAATCCACATCCTATTACACATCTCATACTACGTGACCTGCAAACACATTCACTGTCATGTGTGTGTGAATCACACACTCCTTTGACTAGCCTGTTGCATCAGTGGCTTTCATGACCAGTTGAATCTAGCTTGGAGACGTACAAAGAAACTGGGATGGGCATGTGCAGTGGATTAACATGAGAAAGAAACAGATGTCAGGAAACAGACCATAGTCAGGTTATAATTACTGCAAATACTTCTGCATTGCAACAGCTGGCAGGATCAGCGCTAACTTTCAGAGCCTTGTGTAATTTCTTTTATTTTCTACTCTGAACGGGAGTACACTGTGGTTGTGAATTTAGAAAGCAAATACACATGAACTCAGTGGCAGCCAATTGACACACAACACCAGGACACAAGTTTATCTTATAGATCTAATGTTTTAAAAAAAATTAGAAACAAAGGATCAAGATGAAAATAACACTGTAATGTGTTATCTTTTTTTCAAGTTTTTGGTATTCTGATTACTAAACTAATGTTTTATCTCTCTTTAATCAACACTGCTGTAAATACCGTAAAGTTCTTCATGTTGTCACTGACAGAGCAAACAATAATCTCAAAGCAAACAACATTTTATTAAAGTTATCAAATTATTCAATTAAACATGTGTCTTAAAAAATAACCTTTGATAGTCTTAAAATGTGTGACAAGGTGTGGTCTAGAACTAAAAAGCTGTTTTACGAGCTTTTGTAGAAGCAGGTAGCCTCTCCTGCAAATGTAAAGTCACCCAGGTAAAAGTCCAGTGGCCTTATCGGGTATACACCTCGCAAGCTACAAATGCTGCACTTAAGTCTGTTACAGCCTGCAAATTGCTATAGGCCATGCACACATACGTTCACCTTATTAAACAAAAGGCTAGAGTGTTTTCTATTTGTAGATTGATATTTTAGTTTGACTTCAGTCTTTATGTTGAGCTTGTAAAGCTTTGTAACACATAAAATTTTGCCTGACCATTATAGTTTCCCCTCCAATGTGGCTATTGTCTGATGTGTTCCTATTGAGGGCCTCACATTACAAGTCCACAGAGCGGCTATTGTATCCTGAAAAGGACCTTTCACATTCATTGCCAATACTAGCACTTATTGGCTGATTCACAGTGTAACAGACACGCTGTTGCAGGTGTGGAAATTTCCTTCAGGATCCCTGCACTGCAAGACATGCTTAGTCAATGAAATTAAAGGACAAGGGATAGTAAACAACCCTCGTCTGAGAAGATGCTGACACATACGTTTACACAAAGCACAGTGTCAGATTTCTGATAACCTGTCATACTGCACGTTCAAGGGTGTACTATCACTAAATTAATGAAAAGGCAGTTCAATATATATTTATTCGAATTAGGAATCGATTTAAAGGCACTTATCGACAGGTATCTACCAAAGAACATGTTAGAGTAAAATCTATACCGCTACTCCCACAAACTGAACCGCTACACTTTTACTGATTATTGCCTCTTAATGACAGGCCGGCTTTGATTAGACAATAGCAGCGTGTTGCCAAGGAAAAGCACTATTTTCCAAGGTGAGGTAAGAGCTTCCCTTTGTACAGACTTTCCTGTTGGCAGCAAATCAAGGTTGCTAGTCTAGCTGCATTCCTTGCATAATAGTTCAAATACATTTTACACTTTTGTCAGCTGTTGCAACTGCAAGTTCATGGATCTGAACTAGAGGTTTACAGTCTGTAGATGCATGCTATGGAGGGAAGGAGCTCTGTTTTAGATGAAACTGAAGAGAAAAATAAATTGCTTAAAGACCAATTAAATATTGATATTTCTTTGCAAGGAATGTGAGTGAAATTAGGAAAAGAATAAACTAGATTGCAGATAGATCAAGTAGGAGTGCACGCAGCTTCCTTATCATGCAACCGCTGGAAATAGTAGTAATCTCACATTTGCTGTTGCCCAATACAGACTAAAGGAGAGAAAGTGGGCCGGGCTCCACGCCGCCGCCCCCCCCCTCACCGAGCTTTATAAATTTCCGTCATACATCCGCTTTGCGCTACACGTTGTAAACAAAACAACGCATTTGTCACGGTAACAGTTTTAAAATAGAGGAAAAGAAAGTAATTGTGGACTTCTTTTTGTGTTGGTTTACTCCTCTCAGGACAATCACCAGCTGAAACTACAGGTAGGCTCCTCCAAGGCAATTTGTTCCATTTGTCTTTTTAAAAGTAAGCTTGTAATTGTCAGACTTCCAGCATGTCTAAGCATATTATCCGTGTTTGGATGAAAGTCTCTAAAACTTTTTGTTTGACTGACAAGAAATAAATGAGGATTAACTTTTGCTTCTTTTTTTTTTCGTATGTAGATACAGTGTTGTCTTTCTATGTTTGCAGAACTTGCACAATAAATAAAAATGCAAGATGGTGCGTTTGTCAACGAGCTTTTGGTTAAAGTTTAGAAAAACGCACGTCTGAACACATGCACCATGCATAAATGTATTTATGTTGTTTTCTGACATGCACAGCTAATGTGTAGGAACTCCGAGATATTTTCACACGTGTCACGGGAGGCACGCGCGCGCACAGAAAACGCGAAACTTTTGTGAGTCAAATGTTGCCAACACAACACAATGAAGCCGACAGCTGGATAACAAATCCTCTTTACCTTTTACTAGCTTTAACGTTAAAAACAAAACGACATGCAGGAAGGGTGGAGGTTTTGGGGGGAGGGGGATTATAATGACGCGTGTGAAGTTCCTTAATAAAAATTAGAAAAATAAATTAGTCATTCTTCTAAATTAGTCTATTTAGTCAAAATTTAAAACACATATTCTGTTTGCTTTTGTCAAAACGACATGCCTTCTTTTAGATTTCCAGCTAATTCAAATGTTGACGTGAAATTCAATCCACTCTTCAGTGCAAAAGATTACTAATCTGATCTCTGGTCTGTTGTGGTGGTTTAGGAGGATGCATGTCACCATAAACAGCAGCTGCAGTTTGAACAACCCATTGTATTGATGGTGTCTTTCTTTCTGATAATGAATCCCCTGGGGTGGGGTTCCTGTGACTCCCCTCCTTTGCTTTCTAACTTACTGTTACAATGAAAACTCAACTATTTTTACATCTCTTATTGACTGAAAATGTAGGTCTTTGGCAGCTTAATCCAGCAGGCTGTTGCCGTGCTGATATTTCAGAACCATGGATTTGACAGATTAAGTGCCGTTCCCAAAGATTAGAGAAGCAATCATTGTTTCTGCAGATGGACATTGCATGGATTTAAAACCACATGAAGGCAACTAAAGAAGGTTGGCCTGGCCTTTTATACTGAGTCTCCTTTTTAAAATTGTGTCTCAATATCCAAAGCTGATCAGTACACATGTTTTTCTTCAACAAAGACAGTCTGAGCCCTTTTAAATTTTTTATTTTTATTTTATGTGTTTATTTTTAGCTTTGACAAAGTACTGTGTCATATCTTTGGAATCACAATGGAAAATTAGTACAAATGTCTTATATAGGCCTGACTTTTTTATTTATTTTTTCCCCACTGAAGCTTAAACCACTTATCTTGTTGTCAAGTGACAACATTTTTCTTTCCAAAAAAGTCCACTTTTCAGGAAATGACCACTAAACCTGGGAATCAAAAAAGCCAAGTAGATGCTGTTATGCAGAATCAACAAGTATAGAGTTGGAACTCTATAACACAACTTTGGTTTATTCCAAACATATGCCCCCCTGCTGTTTCCTCTACATGATTGCATAACAGTCTCACTTCTGCCAGACCAAAGCTGTTTCAGTTATTGTTTTTTTTTTGTTTGTTTTTTTTCCCATTTAGTGTTCCATTTTGGGAAAAGAATCCCCAATGTCCTGATGACAAATTTGCATGTGGAAACATGTTTGACCTGCTTATAGATGGTATATACCTGTATCCAGTCTGTACTGAACAATTAAAGAAAACCTGCTGCTGCAGCACTGAAATATAATCCCTATGAGAAAGTCACCGTGCAAAAATACTCTACTTCCCCATTACATACATAAGATACTAATAATATTCTGCTAAATCGTGATACTGCTTCTAGGATTTATTATTTTATTCATCCTTTTGACATTGTGAAGCCATTATATGACTTTTAAACACTCATCTTGGTTATGGAGCTCGTAGGTAGAACTAGAACATCTCCCCTCAGTGCAGGTGAAACGTCAGCTTTGCACAACAAGCAGTTTGAGATGCACTATAGGTGTAAACAGCAGGTGACCTACATGTATTAGCTGGGCCTCTCTGTTGCAACATGGTAACAGGTGGTGATAGTAGCTGACTGCAGGGGAAGTCTGTATGTCTCCTTATTTAATTTAATTTAATTTGGGCTGGTTTAGTCAAGGTTAATAATTTTCTGGTTTTATTCAACAGATCTTTTCCTCGTGCTTTATTTTCTTTCAATGTGATCATAAAGATGCGACTTCCTCACGTGGCCGTGGAATCTCAGCGGGGGCTGATCTCTTGCCCTCTTCAACAAAGCTCCTGCAGTTGCAGTGGTGGCCATGTTTTAGAGGGCTGCAGCAGACAAATGAACCTGTTGTTTGATACTCGTCTTCCTCTGCACCATTGTGAGATCTGGCTGGCGCTGGACTCTGTTCACTCAGTCAAAGGGGCTTGTGTGTACGTGTTTGTGTGTGTTGTAGGCGTATTCTGCTGCACAGCCGTATTTAAAACCTAATGGATCACTTCCTCTAAATAACCCATCTTCCTTTGACAAGCTCCGAGCAGTTTTGGAGGCTGATGAATTTTCTGTACACAAAGACAAATGGAGACACTGAGAGCACATGGTGAAAGCCTGGAAAGAGCAAACATTGCGACTGCAACTAAGCAGAAACCAAGACGAACAGAGAAAAGTGGCAGAATGCAAAAAAGATAGAAAGCCAGCAGAGTCTGAAAAGAAGCAGGGATGTTTTGCTGGGAACCAGGGAATCTGTTGCTTTCTGTGGATGTTTGTCTTGGTCAGTGATGCCCTCCAACAGCAGAGAGAAGAGGGCAAGCCCCTGGCTCTCAGGAGCCACCAAGCCAGTGGACAAAGAGCCCTCTTAACTGGCTAATTTGATTTGCATTCTCAGTCACAGTCTGCTTGCTCTACTCCAACAAAGCAGCATGATCTACACAGTTTGGCTCCTTTTGCTTTTACTCACTTTTCCACATTATCTCTACTTTTTATTTTTTTTATTCACTTGATATGGTCCCACAAAACGATACTGAGTTCCTTATCACCAATTTTAAGCATGCTTCCAAGGGATATACAGTACTCTGGTCCCATTTCCCCCTGTTTTCTTTTCCTCTGTTAGATTTCCTCATTATCTCTTAACCACCTGTGCACCGGGTCTGTTAGGGTTTAAGTCCTCATCAGTCTGGCTGTTTCTAATGTGGGAAATTCTTGGGTGTCCTTTTACATGACCTGTGTGGTACTGCAGATCAGAGGTGCTAGGTTTTGGACAACCTGTGAACCTGAGGCTTCATAGGGGAGAGCAGTAAAGAAACCCAACCAAGCGAGAGTCCAGAATGTCTGTTGTTTTTTTTATTACTTGCTGCTCTGCATCCTTAAGTCTGCCAACGTTTCCCTTAAAAATTATTTCCAGCAAGCTAATTTAAATGGAAACACTTTGTGGTTTTCTGGAACTTTGAAAACTCCCAAGTTAGCCCACTTAAACACTTTATTTATTTATTTTTTAACAGATTTTCTGACTAACCTGTGTTATCTGCCTCCCCAGGCTCATCACCTCTCTGAAATGGATGACATCCAAGTAGTCGAATCCAAACCCTTGCTGGTTGACAGGGAATTACCGGTATGTACGTTGAAATGCACCAAACCAATAATTGCTGGAGAAATAAGTGAAAAGCATTTTTGACCTATTTTTAAGTCAGCATAATTGTTTGCATAGTTTGTTTACAAGAAACATGAAAAATTGAGATGATAAATCCTAAACCTGCACCAAATTTGATTTATTTTCATTATGATTAACATTTTTGTACTGTGAAGAAAATTTAATTACTCATAATTTGACCACAATTACCAAGTTGTGTTGTTAAAATTACACTCATAACTGCAAAACTGCATTCAGTGACGGCCTGAAGCCCTCAGATAATTAAATCATGTCATGTAATTACATTAGGTTTATGCTTTCATCACTCTGTGCTCTCCTTCTAGGGACTGAGAGAGGCCATACAGCAGCTTGTTGTCAAGGTACAGTTCCAGACGCACATATTCACAAAAATTAGATCCTTCATTGTTATCCTCAGCTGTAGCAACTATGACACATATGACACAGGGTGTGTGCACTATTATAATTATTATGCTTTTTTTTGATACCGTATAGTGACGCTATTACCATAGCTGCTGTTAAGCTTCATATATCAAGATTATAACTTCTGTGCCATGATTTTATTAAGACAGAAATTAAATTTAGAGAGGTCTGCCTATTCACTCATTTACTGGAAGTGATTGAACATGTCGGACCAGGCTTGTCGGTTGAAACGGAGACATGCACACGTCTTAGTATGTAGATGTGCTCTTGAGTGCTGCCACCCATCTGTATATTATTGCTGCAAGTTTTATAGATGCATTTGAATGCAGCAAGGGCACATACACGTGTGGGAGGATTATCCTGTCGGTGTAGCCTACGTGCAAAAGTGTGCCTTGCAAAATTGGCAAGTAGGAGGAGCAAGATGTGGGGAATCCTGGTCATTGCATCCAGTAAATGGGTTTTCCTTCTCCTTGAACGTTTTTTCTAAAGTACATCTGATGAGGTCAAAACTGGCTGGGTAACAATCTTAAATCTGAAAGGTCATTCAGTGCTCCAGACCTGCAGGTCATGTCAAAATAGTAAGCCTCAAACCTAGAATTCTTTTAGGACTTTAACTTTGCGTCTTTTCTGTAATAAATAAAATGTATAACGGTCTTCATCATCAAATTAAATGATCCATGCATTTTCACAATGTGTTGTAAATTAAAAAAAAATAATTTTTTTCCATTTTTAATTTAGAGTGCCTCAGTTTATACAGGCCCGTCTTAGTTGTCTGTATGGAGGCCAATTTAAAGACATTTCTCCACCAGCCTTTACATCATCAATATGAATCTCGAGTAAGGGCTGCCATCTTGCTTTCATTCATTCAACATGCTTCTCCGCTGACTGCACTGACATGATGACTTACTCATCATGTCAGTGCAGTAGCTGATGCCCCTCTGACATTGGCTTATCCAATTTAAGGATCTCTTCTAGAATTAGCTTGTTTTGACCAGCCTGCAAGGCACCATGGGAGTCCGGGGAGCTTAGAGCCAACTGGTAAGCAGCAGGGGTATAAAATGCAGCTCACAGTGCAGGGCTAAACAACTTCAGAGACTTACCCAGTGTTGGATCTATAGCTCAGGGAGCCACTGTGACTAGGTTTTGGTAGCAAGTGGTGATCGACTTGTCTCCTGCAAACATGGTCCTGGAGGATTCTGACGTGGAAATGATTGTAGCTGAGATTGAAGTCAGCGTGAGTAGAGATTAGGATTTATTTAAATGTTTGCACAAAGTTTTGAGGGGATTTAAATCATTTTTTTTTCTTTAGGATTATGCTGCCTCTGTGGTTAGAGCTAATGCATAGGTGCAAATTGGAGAAAAGAAGTTGTCCTTTTTGGTGCTCATTGGGCAAAATAGATTAGATTGACAGAGTTTAATGTTCTATATATAAATTTTTTCATTCAACTTGATGCTCTCCTGTTGCATGTGCAATTAATTTGACAACTTTTGCATCTATAGGAGCATGATGTCGAGACTCCTTTTGGACGGATTCGCTGCACAATGAAGGGGGCTCCCAAAGGGGACAGACCAGTCATCCTCACCTTCCATGACATTGGCCTGAACCGTAAGCGCTGCTCCTTATTCAGCTCTATCTGGGTGAAACATCTGTTGTTTGTGCCTAAAGCCTGGGGCATTTTGAATGACCGTACCACGTGGGGTGAGATTACAGTCGCAGAGCTAACTTTATATTAAGTCTATTACAATGCAACAGCTAAACTCCTCTACAGCTCTGCTGTTAAGTGATAAGTGAGACACACCTGCTTGTAAAACAAAAGCAAACCCTCATAAGTCTTTTGCTTCTTTTCAGGTTCTATGAGGTCTTTTTTTCTTTATCTTTAGTGTGAATAACTCATTATTATTTTACCTTTTCAGACAAGACTTGCTGGGACACGCTCTTCAACCATGAGGACATGTCAGAAATCATGCAGCATTTTGCTGTGTGTCATGTTGATGCCCCGGGGCAGCATGAAGGATCAAACACCTTTTCTACTGGGTGAGCCAGATAAACAATTAAAACTCGTAGAAACTGGATTTGTGTCAAGCAGTCTGTGACCTTTGACGCAGCAGGTAGATCACTGTGGATGTTCTTAAGATGCCCTATTTTAACAAGTATGTCGTTGTGCAGGTGTTCTTGGTTAGCTTAATCTCTACTTTCATGGTGGAACTTTGGCTCATTGTAATGCTGCTTTAGCCTCATGTGGCCACATGCTGATAATAAGGAGCCATATAATGGTGATAAGATTGTAACAATGTGTCTTTTGTTTTCCAGATACGAGTATCCTTCCATGGACCAGGTGTCTGAGACTCTCCCTCTGGTGCTGAAGCACTTTGGGTAAATTAAGCTGCAGTTTTTACACTCACATCCCACTGTCATATTTTAAGATGTTTTCTAACCGGTTGTTCTAACAGTATCCATGTATTTTTCTGCACCTCAGCCTAAAGAGTGTGATTGGAATGGGCATCGGGGCTGGGGCCTACATCCTGACCAGATTTGCTGTAAGTTCACGCCTTGCTTTCTCAATCACATTTCATGATATTTGAGATTTAATCATTCTTGGATTAGCAGAGCCAGTTAGTATGTTTCTGCTTTTTGCTTATTTTGGCAATACAGCTCTGCTTATTGCTTGAGCCTGCTGAGCCATGAAAGCCTGAGGAATGCACCACATCAGCTCAACACTAACACTGTACTCAATAGGACGTCTCACTTTGTTGACACAAGGTTGACAGAGATGCAGCTTTTAAGTCTTTGCTGCAGACTCCTCTGTAGCTGAATTTTGTAGGTCATCGCTCATAAATAATTGTGGATATTTCTGAAATTATGGAGATTTTAACTGAGATGGGCACCAACAACCAACAGTTTGAAATATAAAGCTGTTGGATTTGATGCAATCATGACTGATGAAAACTCAAAAAGAAAAGGCCAGAAAAAAGGGCTCATTTTCTGTTTTCAGTTGAGTAAAGTTTGTGTTAGTGTAAAGAAACTTAATGTTTTTTTTTTTGTTTTTTTTTTAAAGTTGGACAACCCAAACATGGTAGAGGGCCTGGTGCTTATCAACATCAACCCATGCGCAGCGGGTTGGATGGACTGGGCTGCTCACAAGGTATTCATATACACAAACATTCATTACACAACTGTCTAAAGAATGTCTAAAGAAAGTTTTTTTTAATTTATTTATTTATTTTATTTTGGCCTAAATTTAAACTGTTTCCATGTGACTAAATGTGATTTTTGTATAACTTTAGATCAGTGGCTGGACCCACGCCATGCCTGACATGATTATCTCCCACCTCTTTGGAAAGGTAAAGATTAATATTTTTTTTTTATGACAAACCTGTGTAGAATCTTATGTTTTTTTAAATTTATTTAAGATGGTATAGAGTTTCCAACATTTTGGTTTTTGTCACCATAGGAGGAGATCCACAACAACCATGCTTTAATCGGTACATATCGTCACCACATCCTGAACGACATGAACCAGTTTAACCTGCATTTGTTTGTTAAGTCCTATGAAAGGTAAACCCTGCAAAGCTGGGCTACATGCACAAACTGTGAACCCAAAAAAAAAAAAGTTAATACATAGAAAGTCTAATAAAATTAAAATTGGAGATTTTGTGTTTAATTAGAATTATGTGTTTGCAGTCGGAGGGATCTGGAAATTGAGAGGCCGGTGCCTGGAAGCAACGTCAGAACCCTCAAGTGAGTTCAAGCAGCCAAAATAACCGACTTCTAACTTTTGATCAGTGCTGAATGTGTGACTTGCATTTTCCCTCACCCAGGTGCCCTTCTCTGCTGGTGGTTGGTGACAGTTCTCCTGCTGTGGATGCTGTGGTGAGTTCAGGCAGTTCATACAGCCATTAAAACAAGACTCTAATGCTAATGATTGTACTTCCCATTACTCTTAACTGGACGTGCTTTTCCATTCCCGCTGTCTGTGTTAAGAATAAAAGATATGCATGCTTACATGTGTTTTTTTTTTTTAAACAACAGTTGGAACATGTCTTGGGCAAAAAAAGGGTATTAGTGAAGAAATTTCAAGTGACTCAGATTAATGTAATCTGTTAAAGTCAAGAGATTTGTGTGGTAGTTCCTGCTTTAAGCTCTGGAAAAACCTCAAATCTCTTCAAAAGCATTGTTTGTGTGTGTGTGTGTGTGTGTGTGTGTGGTAAACCAAAACCATGTTGTCAATGTAAGTGTTGGAATCAGATAATTTGTTCCAATATGAACATGCATCATAAGATGCTTTCGTTAACATATTTATTTGGTTTGTATTCACAGGTTGAGTGCAACACCAGGCTGGACCCAACAAAGACCACCTTGCTCAAGGCGAGTGACCCCTTTCCTGCCCTCCGTTATTCCTAACCCTCCACCTTGAACCTTCTGTCCCACGTGCTGGGTCCATTTTTTTTTTTTTTTTTTTAATTATAAGGCTTCAACTGATAAGTTTCCAGTGGCTCAGCATTTACCTGGTGACATATTAACCACAGCTACAACAGCTGAATGTGTCCATGCATAAGCACTTTGGCTATGCAGTTTCCAGCAGCTGACCTGCTTGTTTGCTTGTGGCAACGGTGCGTTACCAAGAACCAGAGGTGTTTAAAGTATTTATTCATTAGGTAGAAGTATAAATTTAAAGTTTAAAGTTTAAAAAAGCCTCTGTAGAAATTCAAGTATCAACTTTAACTTTAAGCTGTTTTGAAAGTACTTTTTAAGTATTAAAGTAAAAAATAATGTAAGGGGACAAAAATAAGTTGGAATGAAATTTAAGTAACGAGGGTATTTTTTAAAATGAGGAGTAGAAAGTACAGATAACTGCGTGACAATGTAGAAGTAAAAAGTCAGCTGAAAAGTAATTACTCCAGTAAAGTATAGATACATGAAACTTCTACTTAAGAAAGCTAACAAAGTATTTATACTTTGTTACTTAACACCTCTCCCAAGACTAGAAACCTAATCTAAACCTCACATAATCTTAAGCTTTTAGATTTAAAATCGGAGTAATTGGAGTTCACTGGTCAGGGTCAAAAGGAACAAAAACTGGGGCTATCAGGGACATGGTGTTCAAACAGAACAAGACGTGTGTAATTGAGAGGTGTGGGCATGTGTCCACTGCCATGGCAACATTCTAATGACCTGTTCCATTTCTCTTCCTATTCCAGATGGCTGACTGTGGTGGCATGCCCCAGGTTGACCAGGTGTGTATATCTCTTCTGTGAGGCAGACTTAAATGTTGCAGAGCAGGCTAGATGTGGCTGGATAATCAGCACAGATAGTCAGGTGGGAAGGGTGAATAGCGTAAGAAGGTGGTACTTAAGAGCATTAAGAAGAAGCAGATATGGCCCACAGTTGTTAGGTTGTAATCCTTCACACTGAGCAGCACCTGCTTGTAGCAGCTGTCGTATCGCAGGCCCAGGGTAGTAAGCTACTACATGAGAAAATGAGTCTGTCAGTGTTTTTAGTAAACATGAGGGATTATTACTGATAAGAGGGTGATTATGTGTCATTGTGCTCCTCTGCAGCCCGGCAAACTGACAGAAGCTTTCAAGTACTTCATTCAGGGCATGGGATACAGTAAGTATTAAAGATATTTGTTGTTTTTGTAGCTTTATGGCATCTCTCGGATGTGTTGTGGTGTATCTTGCAATGTAGATTTCTCTTGAGAACTGAAAGTGATTGCAGACTTTTCCCTGTGAGCTTTCTGCCCCCTTGTGGTCAGTGTGCTGGAGAAATCAACCCTAATCCCCCCCCCTTCTTATTCTTCTCCTTTCTTTTTTATTTTTTAAAGTGCCTTCTGCCAGCATGACCCGCCTGGTCCGGTCCCGCACTGCCTCCGGTTCCAGCGTCACCTCCTTCGACGGCAACCGTTCCCGTTCCCACACCACCGAGGGAAACCGCTCCCGCTCGCACACCAACGAGGGAACTCGCAGCCGCAGTCACACGACTGACAACCAGCACGGCCGTTCTCATACTGATGGTGCCGTGGACGGCGCAGGAAACAACGTGGATCAGGCTGTGCCCAAGTCCACCGAAGTGTCCTGCTAAGTGAGCTGCTGCTCACCAGTCACAAGCCTCTCAAGGCCCTGTTATTCTGTACTGCCTCTAATTCAGCATACACACATTCCTTACGCAAACACACAATTCATGCAGAGAGGAACACTAAGAGAGCACACTTGGGTTTGTTTAAAAAAAAAAAAAAAAGAAAGAAAAACGCACAATGGACTCTCAGCAACTGAGCTGCCCCAATTTCAAATCTGTCTTTAGAATGGGATAGTGAGGTCAGCTGTGTGCATGCTTGGTCATTCAGGGATCTACACATACTAAATGTTGCTGAGCTCTTTGGTCAAGTGGGAGCGTAATTAGAGGCAACGCAGCATATGGTGATACCGAAGTGAAGAATGTTGGTGAAAGCTGTGGCTAGAGAGTACACCAGCTTATAACATTTCTCATACATTTAAAAAAAAAAAAAAAAAGGGAGACAAATCCATTTAATAATGGGCGTTTTGTTTTTATCCACTTTTACCATATTGACACAGCTTTCTCAAATATACCTGACTGTAAAGGTCTCTCTACACTGTAATTGTCTGATCATTTCTTCTTTTTATTTTCATGTCTGAATGTTGTTTGTGCATAGGAGCAGAAATGTAGAAGTGAAGAAGGAATGGGGAGGCACTTGGATAAACAAATTTATAAAAAAAAATTTTTGCCTCTGTATTTGTAAGTTTGCAATTTAAGGGACAGGCGTCTAGATTATCCTGTAAATATGCAAATCTTCTCCTGCCAAAGTCTTTTTTTCCCCCCTCCATCACAGATTGCATTTTTTAAATTGTGTTGGTACCAGATGATTTTTTAAGACATTCCATTGAGCTTATGTTTCATGATTAATCAAAACCTATTCTGAAATGCAATTTAAAAAACTTTTGTCATGATTAATCCAGATTTCAGATTTATTTTTTTTTCTCTTTTATTTAATAATGTCTATGCAATCAAGCACAATGGAACAAATAAAAGTGCCATGGAATTGTTCACTCTTAGATGTGATGCTCCTATGTGGTTGTGGATTTGTGGGTGAGTGAAGAGGGGTCCACATGTTAACATGAGGATAGCCATAGCACTTACCTGACACCTTCTACTCCTGTATTTTACTTGCACTACAGCAACATATTACTTTGTAGAAGAAGTATACAAAGCTTTGTAAAGATGCAGTGCACAAACCATCTAATGCTGTAGAAAAGCATTTAAAGATGTAACAGTTTGTATTTATTAAAAAATGACAATAAAAAGTTATAACAGATTCCCTTGTGTCATCATAGCATATTTCTTAATTTTTTTACTTTATCTACACTAAGTTTGAAAGGCCACATTTTAATTCTGAAGCTATTTGAATAAATTAAACTTGAATATTTTCCGTAGGCAGTGCTTAAATTATTTGACAGCACAGCATGCATTAAAAAACCCTTTCTGGAGACATGCACGTGTCATATTTACATATATTTATATATTAAGGGGGGGTGGCACTACTTAGTCCATGGCATCTGGGTAACCGTAGTAATTCTCCAGCTCTGCAAAGATGTCATTGGGGTTTTTGCAGCTGAGGTTACAGAAGCAGGCTTGGATCCACATCATCTTCCAGGTGAACACCGACCCATTAGGACACTCAAACTCCACATTAATGGTTTTGGACTTATAAGGGATGCAGCAGCGCTCGTCAGTGCAGACTCCACAATATTTGGGTCTGTACTGCTTCTTGCTGATGCAACCAGAGATGGTCAGGTTTGAAGGCTGATCTTCCCTGTAGATGTTCAGGCACTTTTTCCCCGGCTGAGGAGAAAAAGTTTAGGATTTAGGAAAGAGGACTTCAGGATGAAGTTTTTATTGGAGCCATTTGTGTAACTGCTGGAGGTGCAGATTAACAACCTTGATGTGTTTGGTGATGTCGACCTCACATGGCCGCAGGTTGCAGAGACGGGACTCCTTGACGAGCTCACATTGCCCGTTGGTGTTGGAGATCTTCATGGACAGGCCACGGCCGCAAGTCTTAGAGCATGGGCTCCACGAGGTAGTCTGGGTGATGCAGTTCTTGTGCCAGCTCCTGGTCTCAGCTGGGAAAGCTGGATCAGCAAAGACAGAAAAGCAAGGAAGATGAATCATATCATGTAAATATTCTGTTCGTTGGTAGTGATCACAATAGTTAATAAGAACTTGTGGAAGTAAACCTGACTGAGGCGTCTCTACCTCTAAAGTGAGGTGCAGACATTAAAGCATTATGCACTTCTCTAGGATCAAGTCAATCTTCAGTCATCTTGAGTGAAGATTAATAACTTAATCTTAATGACTGTATGATACATACAGTTAGGAGACCCATTGCATAATATTGCATATTGCCCCCTGATGAGTAACTTTTAGACTACAATAACTCTGATATATCAAAAAGTGATATAATAAAAATATATGCAAATTATTATCTTTCTTTTTCCTCTTTTACATTTTGTTAAAGGTCTGAAAGAAACTCTGATACAACTGATGATCTGGATAAAAATGTGTTTTCTTTTTATCAGTGTTTGTGCAGCAGTGATTAAAGTCCTAAAGCAGCATAACCCAAAGAAAACAACTGTTGATAAAATAGATCATTGGCTGTTTGTTTTATATTTTTTTCTTCATTTTTTTACATTACATGATAACTTGTAGTTGTAATAATCAGTTTAATATATCATAAAATCTAGACCTAAAATAAAGTCTCATTTGAGCCCCCCTTTTCCTGGTCAGTGCTCCTGCCTGGTCCCCCATCAAAACTTTTCTAGACCCACCCCTGCAAAACTGAAGCATAAACCCTGTCTTCCACCAGCCAACTACTGTGTTGGAAAAGGTCCTGCCAAAACAAATACTTTGGGGTAAATGTGTGACGGTGTGAACTATGAACCGCTAGTTCCCTCCTTCACAGCTGAACGATAAATAAATGCAACAACAGAGAATAAAGCAGATCAGCTGATCAACAACAGCCGTCAGGATTCCATGACAACAGGTGCTGTACAAACATGGAGACGACCAGAGAGCCACTTGAGCAGACACGGGTGTGCAAACTTTGGTGCAGAATTAGATTAAAAACAGAATGTGGGAAAAGTGCGAGTGTGGCTCATCTTTTCCATCTCGCCTCTCCACATCCCACCATCATAGCCCTAATTTATATAAATTTTCCATCAATTATTTATAGAGTTGGGCATTAAAGGGTTAAAACTATGTTCTGTAACTTATAATTTAGATTCAAATTATGATATAGTCAGAAAATATCTCAAAATGACCAACTATGAATAGAAATAATTTTTTTCTTATTTAAATATAGTAAAAAAAAAATATGTTGTAAATTTATATCATTAACAGTTTAATTAATTCCTTGTTAAAAATCACATCCATTTTCATATATAGCTGTCATAACAGTAATTGACCCATCCATCCATCCATCCTCTACACCTGCTTATTTCAATGATGCAGGGTCATCTGAGGGCTGGAGCCTATCCCAGGTGCTACTAGGCAACAAGCAGTGTACATCTTGAACAGGTTGCCAGTCCATCACAGGCCCGGCAACAAGTTAATTCTATTAATTTAACTATAATAATTTAACAAAGATTCCAGCACATCAGAACTAGTTTTAAAGACATGCTTTCCCTAAAAAAAATTTGCTTCAATTTTGACTGAGTTGTCAGCTTTGGCCGCCATCATAACATTCTTTTGTGTTTCCTAGAAAACTAAGTGCAAACAGGATTTCTTGGCTATATGATTTAAGTTTAGCCTTTTAATAAAATTAACTTAATGGACAAATAATTTAAAGTCTTTAAAGTATCTTGATTCATCTTTAACATTCCTATTGTTCTTACATTTGTAGATGAGAATTAAAAACAAAACAAAAGACCAAAAAGAAAAGCAGCATCTTATTAATCTAAGCTGTTAAACTGTGTCTGTGCGGCAGTCTGGATCTCATTTGTCCCTCTATGCAACACAACTTGATCTGTGTTCACTTTCCTGCCTCCACATCACTGCTGTACTAAATGACTGGAAACTGGATGTGACCCAAAAAACAGTAAGAGGGCTTCCACAGGAAAGGCTTGGTCTGTCCCCGCACCCACACACACACACACACACCCATATCTCATGATCCTCCTGGACAAAAAAAATACTACTCACACAGATGCTTTGTGAAAGCCATAATCAAACACAGCTGTTTCTGCTATGCTTCTTGAATTCTACCATATTACTGGAAAATGACAGATAAATTACTACTATTTAAAGATCAGAATTATTCTAAACTTTGAAACTTTTCCTTCCTTGTCTTCACAAAGCCTTTTTCTTACACATACATTACTCTACTGCAGTGCTCCATCTACTTATATATTCTTACCCTCCACTGCATGTCGCACTGCTGTCTTGCGGCCTCTTTTGGGTTCATCACAGATCCACTGCTCGCAGCACTGTCCCCTGACTTTGACCCTGCGAGGGTTTTGGCACCACACTCGTGGAGGCTGGAACTCTGTGCACAGAGACACACAACCGATGGCACCGTTCACGCACACACACTGGTATTTACAGCTGGGCCTGAAGCTCTGACCGTTGCGGTAGATGACACCATCATGCTCACAGCCGGTTCCAACCATATCTGGCAGAGAGGGACAACAAGCAATCACGTTATAAAGATGTGCAAAGCATAGAAGTCTGTGATGTTTAAGTTTATTTAGTTGATGGAGTGAACCTAATAGAATACAAATGTTCCAACAACCTACAATGCAGTTAAATTAATAGCAGTTGCACCCAAGTATTCTCAAGCAGTTTAGACAAAAAATGTAACATTTCAAACATAATAAAAAAGAAGTTGTTGGATTTGATCTTAATGTTAAGCTATGCATACTGCTTCATCCTCACAGCCTTTAGAGAGGGAGTATCATCCAGGTAGCTAAAATGATTTGTGTCCATAAAAAAATCCAACAAGCTGGAGAGAAAAAACTTATTGTGTTTGTGGGCCAGAAACTGCCTGAGTTGAGCAATCTTAGTTTAAGTGCTGAGGCTGAACCAGGTTCAGGACACCACAAACACCACAATTTTGCATATAAACTAGGTTAAATGTTCAGATTGTCAGCCTAAACTGGCCTAAATCCACATCCCAAAGATCTGAATAAATATGGCAACCATTTATGCCCCAAAGCAGACATAAAAAAAGGAAGAAATACACAGCAGTTTCCAACATGTCAAAATCTCCAAATCTCTAAAAAAACCTGGGGCCAGACTTACTTACTTACTCACTTTTCACCATGTGCAAACCCTGTTTTGGTAAAAAAAAGTTACCGGTAGTTGTTTTTCTTTAATTATTTTTTTTTACTAAAGAGGCGCAGTGTTAAGTTCAGGAAATGCAAAGACACAGACTCTTGCACCTGGCCCTGCTGCATATATTTAAATGGAAAACTATTTACATGATTTACAAACGGTGACTTACTGAGCCGTGTGCAATACAATGTACTGCTGATAGCTGCATTAGTTACGCATGGCATGAGAGGAGAGGGCACAGGCGTTACACAACACCAGCAGAAGGAAAATGTAAATGAAGAGTGAGATTTTCCACTCAGATAAATTTATGTAGAATGCCAGAAGAAGATATCATCAGAACATAGAGACTGCATAGACACCTTATCCTTAACTTGTAATACCTGCTGCACAAAAGTCTTCTTGCAACTCGTGTTTTGCTCTTCATTTTATTTGTTTAATTGTAAAAACAGCCGTTTACATATATTAGCGATGTAATGTTCAAGAATCACTTTGTGTTGCCTTCTGCATTAAAAGCGCTTTATAAATAAAGTTTGATTTGATTGTTCAGAAACAAATACTGTGAGTTCTATCCAAACATTTACAAGAATTTGCACTGATTGCTCAGGTTTATCCTTTTTTTTTATCTATATTTTTTCTAAAAATTTTTTGTTCTACTTTATCTTGTTTAGTAGATTTTATATAGGTACATATTTTGATTGTTTGTCATTCTTATAAATTGTGAAATTATGTAAGATATTGTAAGAACGAGCCAGTCTTTTGAATGGTTCTTTGAAAGGAACGGCTCCTCAAGATCCGGCTCCCTTCAAAGAGCCATAAATCCCATCTCTAACAGATATATAAGGGTTAGACAGTATGCTGTGGGAATAACTGGCTGTTACATGAGTCTAAATTTGTTATTATCCGGCGACATGCTAGTTTTTAATTACTCTCCCTCACATGGTTTTCACATTGGTTTTCTTGTTGTGTGGGTGACACTTACATGCACACACTCCTTTTTCGTACCTAGGCTTGTCCGAGCTGTAGTCACAGTACAGTCCCTTGTGGTAGTCGCACGTGTCAGCCTCATTGCAAACCCCATCCACCTGCTGGGCGCAGGCCTTGCAGCAGTCACAGCCATCCATGAGAAGGCTCACACCTGGTGGGCACTTGGGGGGAACCTCTGGACACTCGCAGGGCCATTTGCAGTACTGTGTGCGATTATACTGGTCTGCAGGTGGGGAGGTGACAGCGGTAGCCATTGGCATGGCTGTGGAATTAAGGGAGAAGGCCTGCAGGGAGAAGAATGGACAGAATGTGAGCCAAACAAAATGATAAAGTTTCATTGAAATAAAGATTTTGATAGTATGGCCAAAGATTTTTCCATGTGCAAAGTTCTCTACAACATTATGAGTGAACTTTTGTAATAAATAAAATGTGCCCGTCTTCAGGCATCAGTACCGTTTGTTCAAGATTAAAATCTTCTATTGCACAAGATATTTGACCCCTTAGTATCCTTACTCTTGATTACTTTCATATCCGTCTCTCTTTACAGCTGTCATGTTAAGCAACTGATCTGAATAGTCTCAAATCCCTCAGTGGCTAACTTCAGCTACAAGATGAATAATGTGTGTGGTCACGCTGTGCAATAAATTCAATAAGACACCCAGGGTAGATAATCTTATTAAATAAAAGTTAGGGTCAAGTTTTCCATGTAATTAACACAGCTGCAACAGTGCTGAACAGTTTCAAAATTCAGCCAGTGAATCTTAATTTCACTTCCTCTTTGTGCTTTGACTCTTACAAGCTGCTCTGTGAAGCCAAGATCACACAGTTAAAAGCTTTGCAGCTCTTAAAAGCAGATGTTAGCATTGCTACAAGCCACAGGAGATGCATTAACAGCCCAGTCCTCAGAGGTTAGCTCTGATCATGGGATGCAGAAGAAACCTGTCTTTTTTATTTAAGATGTTGATTTTTCAAAAGCAAGCCATGCAGAAGAGTAAATCCAACTCTTCTTGTTCCCAGAACAAATTATGATGGAACCCTGCCCATTATAATTACAACTGTGTGGCATGGTCTAGACAAGAAGTAGCACATTTGACTGCAAGTCCAACATTTTCTGTAAGATCATAAATCGGAGCTGTATGCTGAGAACAGCAGGATGCTTTGGTGAGAGCTTTAGATCCAATAAAGACCCATACACACACTCACACACATAAATCCAATCTGCAGTTAATTGTTAAAAAACATGCTAATCAACTTAAGCACGTCATACCCCAAGTCATTTTTCTGAGCTTGTTCACAGCACTTCAGTAGAATTATAGTCATAATAATAATAATGACTCTGCATGGTGTCAAAAGCTAATGCTAATAAGTGAGTTTTAATTATAGCTGCACCACTAAGCCATCCCTCTGAAGAGATAATTTAGCCTGCAGCCACCTGGCTAATTTACAGAGCAAAGCGAGCAGGAAATAAAAAATAAAAAAAAAGATGCAAACACAATTTCAGCTCAAAATGATTTATCTGACGAGAGTTGTGGGTGATTCAGAAGTTGATCATGAAAACTGGGTGTAGCCTAATGCAGTTGTCATCCTTGATACTGTTTATGTTTTGCCACTAAATTCAGCAAAATGGTATATAAAAAAAAATCACTGTCTGGAAAAAGCAGAGCAAATGAGCACTCAATTAACTAGAGAGAAGCATAATTTAAGATATATTTAGCAAGCAGAGAGAGTTTGGATTGAGATTTACACATTTGGCTGGTTTATGAAGGATGGGCGTTCTCTGTTGTTGAAGATAAACATTGAGGAGTCTGTTTCCAACTACAGGTTGTCATGATTTACAAAGTTGCCAAAAAAAGGAACAAACTTAGACAACATAGTTTATAACTGGCCTGCAAAAGTTTTAAAATATGATATTTAATTAAACTATCTGAAAAAAATATTAACATTTTGATAGAAATAAATCACAAGTAGGAATATATGAAACATTCACACAAATTTGGAGGGACAACATACATTATTACTTTTTTTGTAAGCATTGAAAAATATTTCTAACATTAATGATGATTTTAGTAATAAAATAATCACTGAAATTCTAAATGACTGTTTAATTTATGTAGCTACATGTTTTACCCAACCACTAGTGAAAAACAGAGAGCAGAGGAGAACGGGTGAAATAATTTAAGTAGCGCTTCTCCAAAAAACCACAAGGTGGCAGAAAGCATTTTTGAAAATGACCTGAAAACTAAAGTAACTTATTTAAATGTGGAATGATGTGCAAAAGAGAGAAATAAGAACAAACATGCAGCTTATACAGCTTGGAAAAATAAACAAGTTTCTCTTCCATCCCACCTGTTGAAGCCCAGCTGCTGTCAAAATCCACAACAGGAGCAAACTCATCACTAGTGAGGAACCGCACATGCATTGAATCCAGAATTGGTTTGGTTCCGTTTGGCGCGCAGCACGTGGATCCCCGCAGGTCAGCTACATCTTCGTCCCCGCGCTGTCACCTCCGCGCGGCAATGTTTGATTCCGGACCTGCAAGTGATAGCCCGTTCAAAAGCCCGGGGTGACGTCAGGTCTGCAAGGACGAGCCCCGCATACTTCTATCAGTTTTCTCGCTTTCCCTCCTCTCCACTTTCACCCGAGCCTCCTCCTCCTCCTCTTCCTCCTCCTCACAGCGTGGGCACCCATGGTGTTTAGGGCGTATCCATGGAGGATTCTTTTGAAGGACTCCCTGACACTTGTGTTACTCTGCTTAATTTAAGATTAAAGGGTAGGGCCAGTCTTTAAGCAGAACACACAAAGCTACATATTGCTCTTCTTCACGGTAAAAATAAAAAATAAAATAAGAACTCAAAACCATTAACTTTTGCAAAAGAAAAATAAAATAAGGTCATTACAAAATCAAACCAAGCAATCCATCCAGCAGGAAATATATCTTGTTTTAAGCAAAGGATTACTAAAGAGGACCAGAGCAAAGAGACATGGTGTTATGTAACAAAATGACAAGACTTGATTTAAAACATTTGAAAAGAGAAATAAAGTGAGAAAAAGATGAAAATACAGACTTACAGAGACTGAAATACTGAAATAAATTAAAACCGAGGACTCTTGTAGACTCAGAAATAGCACAATAGAAATGCAAAATAAACAAACAGATACAAAATGACACGATGTATAGATACAAACTTCACAAGAGACACAACATTCATAAATAAGATTCTAAACTCATCCTCTCATTTTACGTATCTGCCCCATTGGGTTTACTGGTTTATAATTTGTGGTTTTGAGACACATGAACATTTAATTCTTTATGCAACATCAAATACATTACACACAGTCGCAATGCACACTTTTGTGCTGTTCCCTATTCTAAATGATAGCCTATGTTAATATCTGCTTGGAGTACTAATGCTGATGAGTGATAGTTTCTGATCAGGCTCCCGCAAGTTGCTGATGTGTTACTTAACCACGTTACAGGTTGTGCACTTCTTGCCTACTCTATCTATTTTAAGGCTGGGACTGTGTCTGGCCCCCAGATGTTCACTTTAAATCAGTGATGTCATCACAGTCTGCTACTTTGCTTTCCTTCCATTTTCATGGAAATTTGAATGATACACTGAGATGAAGCAGATGAGGAGCAAAAGAATTCCACTTAATATTCAGCTGTATGAAAAATAGCCAACACAGCTACTGCTCTGCAGATGAAAATATCACTCTAAATAAGCAAAACAGAGAATTTTGTCCCCAGAGGCAACAGAGAAAGGGAAAGAGTGATGAGTATGTTGCAAGCTGCCCCAGGTCTGAACCCCTATTATTTACAGGCAGTCCTCTAATCTCTGTCAGAAAGCTGTCAGCTGCTGAGCTGATCTGAGCAGCGTTACCTTCTCTCCTCTGACCGGAGCGACCTGAACCCTTCACAACACAATGAGCCCACTTCAAGTTCAGTTGCTCTCATTACCAACGTTTCCATTTTTATCTTTTTGCTTCGCTCCTCTCCTTTCGTACTGTCATTTCCCAGTCTGCCTCCAGTTTACTAATTTTTTTAAATAAAAAAAGTGTGAATATAATCTAAGATTTAATCGCTTTTCTTTAGTTTCCTTTGCATTTTCTTTTAACATATAGTGGTGTGAAAAAGTGTTTGCCCCCATCCTGATTTCCTATTGTGTTGCACGTTTGTCACACCGGCTTTGTCTGGCACGTCCTAATTAAGTGGTTTCTGGATTGAGAACAGGTGTGGCAGTTATCAGGCCTGGGAGTGGCTAGAGAAAGTGAACTCAGGTGTGATAAACCACACTTGTGTTTTAAAAGGGGGGGGGGGGGGGGGGGGGGGGTCAAAAA
>JBAMHW010000019.1:12876294-12889264 GCA_037177495.1 Rhadinocentrus ornatus
ATGCCCAGCCTCTTGATTGTGGATGCAAGACAGGTGTGGTGGAGAGAGAATACAATCAGTTCCCCACACCTCCTGCAACTGGCAGCAATTCACCTGAAAGGAGTCAATTCCACAGCAATCTCCAGCCCAACCAACCACCCCCATGACAATACTTGCATACAGTGGTGTCAAAGAGAATACAGTACATTCCTTTGTTGACATGCAGTCATAACCAGTCACATACAATGCCTTCACGATCTCTGGAAACACTCCCATCATGAGCACCATCATTATGTTTTTAATGATTTTTCTATGATTTTACTTGTCACAATGATATCCAAATTCATTTGATCAACGTGGATTTTATCAAATTTTTCTATTGTTTATCTGTCAAGACAAATAGAAACCAGTGGCAAAGTTGCCAAACAGGAGGTGAGAAAATATCTTTCTATATTTAGATATATAAAAGAAACATTTTGATCTATCAAAACTGAAACTGGTACGTTGATTCATTGCTTTACTTCAGCACCACAAAACTACTTATGGGTGCGGCATTATGCTGATGTGTTAAGCTTTAACAAATAATAATATTTGGATTTTGTTCCCGGTTATTATTCACAAGCTGGAAATTCCTTAAGATTATATTCAGTAAAACACTGAGCACTGCATATATGCATTTATAGCGCGCAAACACACAATAAGGGTTTGTGTGAATCAGTAAAGATCGAGATACGTTTAGAGCTGCTGTATAGCAATTTATCATTTTGGAAATTTTTAACTGTCTACTACAGACAGTCACAATTGGCACAACAGGAATTGAGATCATATCTCAACACACGTTTTATGCACCAATGTCAAAATTAGTGTATGGACTCTCAGTGCCTAAAGCTACACTTCTAATACACTCATCACTGCTTATACCTGGGTTACTACTTTGTTTTATTGCAGGAATAAAAATAATGATGATTGCTTTGAGATTGTGTGGCTAAAACTAATTAGTGTTAATGTTTCACCCATTTATTAAATAGACTTTTTTAATCATCTGAAATTTCGTAAAAACTTATTTATATGGGAAATTTACAATGAAAACTATGGACTTTTTCATTTAACACCCAATAAGAATACAATAGCGCTTTCACTTACTCTAAATAACTACATCAAGAAGACAGTCTGTTCTTGCATGTTTTGCTGTGTGTCTCAACAGTACATTTGCCTCGCCTCTTCCTCATTTCATTACAGGAAGTAAGTTTGCAGACAGATGCAGAACTGTCACCACACTCTGCAACATGTCATTCCTGTGAAGCGTCGCAAACCTGGTGCATACCAGACTCTGCTGCTGTCACCATGACCCATATGGGCCAAAACCTCCATCGCCACACTTGAAGCCATTAACAAATTCTACAGGTAGGCATCTACATTAATACACCCACTGTTTGGGTAAAGATGGAACTATTAGTCCACCAAGGAAGCTATATGAAGACTTCGTGATTTAGCTACTCATCAGTTGAGCAGGATCTGTTGAAATGCATTTACACAGACAGATTTCTTTTTTTCTTGTTTTTGCTTTTTAAAATATGAATTGCATAAGAGAAGTTGCACTTGGCAGTTTGGGAGCTGGATTTTGCAATATATCATGTCACTATAGAGTATCACTTTTAGTTATTACAAAAGACTAGGCACTGCAATGGAAAATTGAGTACGATACCATCTAGCCTCAGCTTCCCCCAAATCTATACAGAATGTGTCAAATGAAATAGCACAATGTTCAGCTTATAGAGAGGTGAAGGCTGTATTATACATCAGCAGAGGGAAGTTGAGTGCCATAAAAGTAAAGAAAAAGAAACTGGTATTTGACTTTTTCTTTTTGCGCTGACTTCAGACTGGAGTCTGGTCTTTTTAGAAGGATGGGGAATATGATGAGAGTTGTGAGTTTCAACAACAAGGTCGACAATAACCCCGACAGTACTTTGAAAGGTAAGATCTTGCAAATTCAAAATAACACAGAGATAAGCATTTGGAATTTATGGTTGTTCTAAAATCACAATGTGTGTCAGCATTTGTATGTGTTTTCAAATGTTGTAAATGTTATTCTTATACCAGGTTCAGACGATGACATAGTGGTGGTGCTCCAGGACTACCCTTCCTCTGAAATCAGCGAACCCATCTATAGAATGGGAGAGAAGCTCCGAGTCATAGCACAGTATGATTATGTTGTTGTTTTTTTGTCTTAGTTTAGTATCAACCATGATGAGGAAATAAAGTAAAAAAGACACAAAGAAGTAGCTTTATGCTCTAAGTTTAATTTTAAGAGAAGTAATCGCAAAAGCTCAGTTGTTAATCGCTCTCTGTCTCTTTATGTTGTTAGGGAAGCATATTGGTGGAGAGTTCGCTCTGTTCAGACAGGGAAGGAGAACTATATACCCAACAGCCATGTGGCTAAAGTTTACCACGGGTAAGTAAAAAGTGCTGTGAAACTAAATTCCACTGCTTTCTTAAAGGTTAAAAAAAGATTTAGAAAAAAGTTCCTCTTTTTCTTTTATTAAAGATTTGTCTAATGCATGGGATGTAACTGAAAATGTTAGTAACCTAAGACCTCAGATGTGTGCTTTGTATTAGAGTTATATGTATTGATTTTAGATTTGAGACTCATATGTTTCCTGTGTATTAGTTGGCTTTTTGAGGGGGTGGAGAGGCAAAAGGCTGAGGAGCTGCTTCTTTTACCTGGAAACAGAGTGGGCTCGTTTCTGGTGCGGGAGAGTATCACAGAGAGAGGTAGGAGCATATACACCTGACCGCAAAGAATGCAACACACTTCTTTTTCATGTTAAGATGAGACTGTATAGTATTTATGATAAAAATGAAATGTTAAATGTTAAAAGACTTCCTGATTTAGAAGCTACAGAGCAAAGTAATAAGAAATGAAACAAGTACTGAAAAGAACCCCTAAACCTTATTGCATCAACTAAAACCAACAGAATTGCAGAACCAAAGCTTTAACTCTGGCCGCTTAGCTCACCTCACAACAAAATGTGGAAACAAAAACCCTCTTGAACATTTGGCAAGCCAAAAACTGCAATTACACGCTCAGCCTAACAGCTCTTGCCTGTGGCTTTAAATTGAATGGACAGATATGAGAGTGGAATTAGCAAAATCTTCAAAGACTTAGGAAAGAATGGGGGTTTACTGATGGGTGGGATTTTCTTTGTCATGATCATGTAGGTTATGGTACAATACCAGAGGGTGAGTAGGCAGAAAAGGGGATGGACATGACACCACAGCAATGACCTTAACGTTCAAAATGCCTTTTAAAGCATTTGTGTATCACAAAGGACCAAACTCTCTGGTAAAATGCCACTACAATGGAAATTCAGAGAACTGAAAGAATTTGTGTGAAATCTTCTCAAATACAATTAAAAGCAGCTAATTTCAACTGTACTTCAAGTACAGCCACTTTCACTTACATGACAGTTATCATAAGACACGTATCATAAAAGTTGCATCAGGGAAATGTTTACCACTGTGTAGTATCACTTCTTTTCTCAATAACAGCTGCTGGACCTTTGAGACAGGAATCTTGTCCCATTCTTGTCTATAAAGATCAGTGTTGTGCCAGTTCCTAAAAAAAGGAACTAGTTGCAGTTACTAGCTACTTCATTAAAAAAGTAACTCTCTGTCAAGTGAAGTTGTGGGCGTGTGTAGGTTGTGGCGTGTTGGTTTGGCACCCGCGGTAACCAAGTAAAAAGAGCTGTGGACACTAGTTCCTATTAAAAAAAAAAGGATTGTTACGTTCACATTTCAGTTCCGCATCCATTGGTTATTGCTTCGTGAACAGCTGTGAGAGAATTAGGAGGGCTTCACCAAGGGAGGAGGATGGCATTACAGTAATGTGCTACTTCCTAATACTGGAAAAAGTTCAAGCTGCTCAACAGTCCTGGCACTTATTAGTCATATGTAGCATTTCATGGTGTACCAAATGTTTGCAGATGATGAAAGATCTGGACTGCATGTAGGTCAGTCCACAACTAAGACGCTTCTATACAAAGTCATGTAGCTGTAATAGACTGAATATGCATTTAAATTGATAGTAAATTGATTTGCAGTTTGCTTGTTTGACGTTTTCTTCGGCGTTGCTGGAAATGTGACCACGTGGAGTTTGGGATGTTCTTCTTGTTGTAGAGGATGACTTTTCAGGTGGTGAAACTTATTTATGGTACTAGCATTATCGTTATAAGATGCAAATAAGTAGTTTATTTATACTGTAATAGTCAAAAAGTCTGGACACACTTGGTCCAAGCTTTGGACTGGTTCTTATATACTATTATTCTAAGATTGTCATTTTTTTAATGTTGTGTATCATATCCTCAGGTCTGTATTCTCTCTCAGTGAAGCACAGGATAGTAAAGCATTATCGTATATTCAGACTGGACAACAGCTGGTACTACATCTCCCCACGTCTCACTTTCCAGTGCCTTGAAGATATGATCAACCACTATTCTGGTAGGTAGATGCTGCACATGTTTATAAAAATCTAGTTAAAGAGAAAAGTGTGAGAAACAAAGACTCATTCACAAGCAGGCAACCACGGGTGTTTTAGTTAGCGAAAATATATTTTATGTTCTTAAAGACGCACTACAGAACTTTTGGAGATTTTCTTAGTGACACACCCCCTATCAACGGCTAATTCGACTTCCATCTCGCATCTTACCTGTACTGTGAACTCTCTCAAGCCCTTAAAAACAGTTTTATCTTGACTCTTGTCTTATCTCTTGTTCTGTATCGTTCTCGCTTTCTTTTCCTCTCTTCCTCCAATAATGTCTTTCTGTGTTTCTTTACTAAATCAGCCACTGAGGGTGGCCAGTGTCTTTATATCCACTCGCTAGCATTTGACGTGGCGCACAAAGCAAAACACGGCTGCATCATCACGCAGCATCCCAGAAGAAAAGATTTTATGGTGCAATTTCTCAGCCTTGGGATGCTGCCGGGCAGCAATGGCTCCAGAAAAGCACAAAATGGATGTCACAGTGCTATTTGGAACCAGTCCGGGTCCAGAGTTTTAAGGTCACAAAATTACATAATGCATATTTAATATAGTAGTAATTCTCATCAGTATTAACTTTTTATAAATTTCCTGCACTGACACATTATTTTTGGAACAAACAGGATATGAGATACTATACACGTCTGATAATGACCACTCATGTGAAAACAATTTTAAAAAAAGCTTCCGTGTTGATTGTGGTAATATTCTGGGCCAGTATGCATCACTACTTTCATAAGTTTGGTTTGTGTATTTACTCAAGCAGTTGAGCATGCAACTGCTAAATGCAAATAATGCTAATTAATTCCTGATTACAAACATGTGTTTGTTAGTAAATGCTGTATTTCACTTCCGTAATTTTTTCCCCTCTTAGACTCTGCAGATGGGCTATGCTGTGCCCTCACCTCCCCCTGTTTGTTGGGCGCAATAGAGCCATCAGATCCAAGTCTTCATCCTCCACCTGTAGTCATGCGACGCAATTTTGACTGGAAGAAAGTAGACAAGTAAGGGAGAGATTACCGATTATGATAAAGATCTAAGTCATATTCAGCTACTTTATAACTGTATCAAGATGAAACAATGAAGAGAAAGAACCAGAAATGGCAAAAAGATGCAAAATTACTCAGTTTTAAGTTTTAAAACCGAAAACTGATGTTGAGCAAGGCAAGAAACTACAAAAAGATAAAGATTCAAACATGTTTATTTATGCATAACAAGAGAAAAAAGGAAATCTTAACAGTAAAACCCAACAGTTTCAGCAGTGATGATTGTTTCATCCAATTTTAAAAAGTTGATTAGTGAAATATGCAAGTTCAAACTTTTTCAGTGATAAAAGAAGTTGTGTGCAGCACTTATGTCTTGTCTTTACTCTTTACAGGAAACAGCTAGTCAGCACAGACAGTCGTGGTGACAACATGGTGAGCTACGGTGTCAGGAACAGCATTGCTGCCTACCTGTCTTTTTCTGGCCAAGAAAACCCTACACAGCTGCGAGCCGAAAGCAGGAAGAAGAAAAGTAAATCTCTATATGTGCCCCCTGAAAACAGCCGCACGAACACCAACTATGAGGATGACTTTTAGAGACAAAAGCTGGGTTTTGAAAACTTGAGAAAAAGGCTTTAACCAGAGACCCAGAGTGGGGATCGTTCCCTGAAATCGACTACACATCCTATTGTCGGCTGAGGGGTGCGCTGACCCAACACTGTTCCAAGTATCTTAGACATCGAAGTGTGCTATGATGTTAGCACTTGGAAATATTTTAACAGTAATTTAAATGGCATGACCGCTCACTTATAAAATCAACAGTGTTGAGTTAAAATCAGTGACTGTGCACTTTTTGATATGTGGAAGCTTCACACAGAGCTTAACGACAAAGCCTGGCAGTACTATAGTATAAAGTAGAAATAAATGCAATGGACATTTTTTAGAAACAAATATTGTATATATGAATTTAAGTGCCTTTCAAACTACTTTTCTGTGTTGTTAATAAATGTTAAATCTTTGGTGTCCATAATATAAGTTTACTTGCACAATTTCTTTGAGCTACATTTAAGCATTTTCAAGTTTTGAAGTTTATATGTTGAATGTCTTAGTGAATAGTGGGTGATAAGTTTGGTGTAAGATAGCTGTCAGAATTTGTGTGCACAAGCACACATCCGTGCATATCCATCTAAAGTTTATAAATTTCTGTCTGTATAAAATCACACATAAAATGTCATTGTGTATTTTGTCTGTGAGAATATGATTTAATAGATAACTGCAATAATTACAAAAACAAAATGTAATTTATGATTACGGTTTCTTCTTTATGAATTTATGAACCACAGCTGTGAAGAAATGGTCAAAAATAGGTCACATGGTCACAGACATTATCCATGGAGAAGAAAATAAATCGAAATTGGAAGAATAGGGTATTTTCCAGTTATGCTCTGCTGCTTGTTCTGTATGCTCGACTCTGCATCAACCTAGCAACATATCTGCGATATAACAAAGTTTGAAGTGTAGAATACTGTCCTGTTTTTGGGAGCACTGTTTTGATTTCTTGCTTCAGCAATCCAAAAAGTCACGTGACCACACGAACAGAGGCCTACTTATACCAGGCGCCCATCAATCACGTCTCCAGCTGCTTTTCTGGGATTTTGAACCGACTGGTCTTATCAGTGTCTTAATCCATTCCATTAAATTTGATAATAGCACAGTAATTATCCCAGCTGCATCAGCAGCCTTTTCCCATTTAATAACACTTACAGATGAGTTACTAGTAAAAAATTATAATAACTATCATCATGTTATTCGAATAAAAAACAGCGAACAGAGCCCATTTTATATTTTACATTAACAACAGATGGAAACAGTGACATGGAGTTGAGAATATTTCCTTAATTAAACACTTAGTCAAAGATGAGACACAGAGATCCGTGACATTCGTGGAGTAATGAAGTTCTGTCGATTCCCTTCAGATGCATTACATGCACCCAGCCAGCAGATGGCACTCTTTGGACCAAATGCTTCAAAGCAGGGAGTCGAATTCATAGCAGACATGTCAAAGTGCAAGATAAGATAATTGAAACCTCATTGTTTACATGTTTATGATTTTTGTCAATATCAGGGCATTCATATTGATTTCTGAAATAATTATGAACAAACGGAGTTCAAAGAAGAAACTAGCAATGTGCAGTAATAAAGAAAATTGAAGATGCAACACATTGTGATGCAACATGATGCATCAGTGAATCGTATCGTTGACAAGATAATTGTAATTAGGCGAGGTATGAAGGAGGTGCGAAGGCCTATTGAAATGCAAGAGTTTATTCTTATTCTTACTTTTCTTTCGTCAAATGAATTGCATTTTTTGGGGCCTGAACATGCTCGAAAACTCACCAAATTTTGCCAACCCAAGAATTGGAATGTGAAAATTTTCGTTTTCTGGGCTGCTTGGGGCTGCTCGGGCAAAATTGAATGAGAATGCCCTCTATTTATGATGCCCCGCCACTGCATGTCATCAATCTTTATGAAATTCGGTACACATGTTCTACATGCTGGGGTGAACAAAAAATCCTCTTGGAGCACTGCCCTAAAAAAAATGCAGGAAGTCTGCCATTTTGGGTCAGAGTCACTATTTTGGCGTTTTACTCACCTCGCATTTGAACAAACTTCTCCTAGAGGAGGAGTATCGTACTGACATCAAAATTTTTTAGGATGTTCAGAAGGCACGTGTGTTCAAAAGTTATCAAAAACTTTCTCAAAGGAGTAAGGGCATAGAGAGGGCGGGGGCTCAAATTTCGATGTCTCGCCATGAAAATCTAAATAGATAACTTCCACATAAAACAACATATCTGAACCAAAATGGCCAATGTATGATGTTAGTTCCATCCTCAAGACATCTATATGTCAATGATTGGATTATGAATAGGCCATGTCCCCTGGCGACAGGAAGACATGTCTTTTACTTGAAGACCTACTTCTCTGACGTTTTGAACACAACCAGGCTCAAACAGGGTCAGACACCTGAAAACAAGTTGGTGAAGATATCTGGTGAAAACTGTTGCTCTACGCAATTCAAATTAAAGTTCCTTCACCAAACGTAACCATGGCGAATAGTGGTCCGATGCCATGAAACAGGAAGTAACTCACCCATTGTACCATTGATCTCCACCAAACGGCAGTGAGGATGGTAGTCAGACCGGGAACTGAGCCAAGTTGACATTTTCTGGAAATGTCGCAATTTGGCTCTATAGCGCCCGCTACAATCATTTAATTGCTCAGCTTTTCCCACTACATTGATCAATATGGCGGAAATCCCACATATTTATATAACATAGCAGGATGTACAAAAAAGCCTCTTGGACCTATATGATAACTTCAACAGGAAGTCTACGATTTTGAAAAAAAGTGTAATTTTCGGCCTCACTTTTGCATATTCCTTTGCCTTGTATTTAAACTATCTCCTCCTAGAGATTTCATTGTGCTGGCCTCAAAATTGGTCTGAACACTCCAGAGGCATGTGTGATGAAAAGTTATCAAAAACTTTCTCAAATGAGTGAGCGTTCAGTGGTGGCGCCTCATCAAGTTTTAAAGTTTCGCCTTCAAGCACGGAATCCATTACTTCTGACATACAGCACTGAATCTGCACCAAACTGCATGTTTCACTTCAGTTCCATGCCGACCACATCTACATGTCCAGATGTTGTCATCTGGACATTTCTCAACGCTGCAGGGTGGAACCGTGGTGCTATGGCAAACTTGGATAAGACGTCGTGATCAAAAATAAGTATAAATCCCTCAATTTTCATCCAATCACCACCAGACCTACAGTGGTTAATTAGGGTCTGGTCCTTAACAGATACATATAACCTCTTCTGCTTTTGAACTAAGGCCCGCCCACTTACAACAGGAAGGGCTTTTTCCAGATCCTGGGATCCTTCTCCTCAGGAATGAACCTGACACACTTAAAAGTGCTTCAGATCAGGTCAAGCCCTTTCATGACACTACAGTTAAAAAAAATTAAGTACTTTCGCCAAACGTAGCCATGGCAAGTGGCGTCCAACGCCATGAAAGTAGTACTTGAAGTGCATGTAACTGAGCCAATGTACTCTTGATCTCCACCAAACTCAGCAGGGGGCAGGCCGGGAATTGATTCAGATTAACATATGCTGGAAATACTGCTGGAAAACTCTGCCAACAGTTTACCAATTGAGGTGATATTTTTCTGTTGTCATTAGAGTGCCAACCTGAACATCTTTGTATAAGAAAAACAATACCTAGTGGCCACATGGAATTTTCCTCTTGAAAAAATCATGCTCCCGTTTGACACAATTTATTAGAAACAAGGTCATGATGTCATCACTGGTCAGACTGAGGTGCCAGTTGATCCTCTAATGAGGACAATCACCCATTAATGCAGAAAACGTCTGGAAGAATGAACATAAGACTGCGGGCAAGAGCAGGCGTGCTGTGGGAGATAGGTTGCCAGCTGATGGGGTGGTGTAATAGGGGGGGCCACGCCAGAGGTGCAAGGGCCTTCATCACTGCTTGCAGCTTTAATTGTAATCAAATCAAATCAAATCAAATCGAATCGTGAGACCAGTGAAGATGCACAGCCCTAGGTTTCAAAGGTTTATTGTCTTGACTGCATTAAATCTGAGAAACCATCTGCTAAAGTTAAGTTGTGGGAAATACTTCACTGGAAATTTTGTTGCATGTGCTTCTCTAATTTTAACTTGTGCTTGGTGATCGAAGGTAGGTACACAGCCCTGCAGGAAAGATAAGAGTATGTAAGAGACCCCTGGGTGCATTTACAGAGAACTTGCTGACAAAGACTATTTTCAGGAAGTTGGTATACATTCCCAAACATGTGTCCCTAAATTGGCAATTTTGCCATTTATATTTTCATTAACTTTACAAGCCAAATGTGTGTGATCAGTCAAAACAAGATCAGCACTTCTTTTCTATTTAACAGATGGTATAACAGTTGTGTTGGCTTGTTTTCAAGTCTTGTAAAATATCTGCAAGTATCCAACTGGAGAAAAATCAAAGGACGTGCGTGTGTGTTGAAAGGAACAGTCAGTGATGCAGACACACACACATCTGGTAGCCTTCTGCTGCACCATGCAGAGATTGTTGCCTGGTCAGCATTAGTCATTCACATCAGACTGTTTTTCTGTGTGAAACCAGTTAAGAAAAGGTTAGACAAACCATGGGAAATGTCTGCAAGTAACTTTTCTGTACACCTGCATGAATCCCCTGTTGGTTTTAGCTTAAATATATTTAATCGTTAGGGCGTAGCAAAGGGTGAAAAATTCTTTTCAGAATCAGAAAGAAAACAGATAAATAAGATATGGGGATTGTGGTCTATTAAAGATGACTAACACATTCAAAATAAACTTACTCACCTTCTGACCACTACTGATCTAGATTTACATCAGTGAAGATTCAACAAAAACAACTCTTTACCGAAATCATACCACCATTTACAGTAATACTGATGCAGATAGGAAAGATAATACTTCATCACTCTGCCAATCAACACAAATCTGGGTGTGTGCAAGGTAAAAATAAGCCCTAAGTGGGGTAAAGAGCAGAAGAAATCTACTCAAACGTAACACAACCAGATGCAAAGTGTATGTTGTCTTACAAGAAAACTTCATGTTCAAGATGGCTTTGTGATGATCAAATGGGATTCCAAATTGAGTAGAAAATCACAGTTCTCTATTTGTTTTTTGTTTGATGTTTCAGGGGATATCTGCACCAAGGAAAGTACTCCCACAAAGTGGTCTGGTCTTGCACTTTCTGCTTAAATTAAAACAAGAAGGGTGAGGGTCAGGTAAGGCCTGTCCTTTGCTACATCTCAAGGAATAGGATCAAAGAACACAAAGAAAAAGGGGCTTAGTCAAGGAAATGAAGAGATGGAAGGAGATTTCTTTTCCCATACACTGTTTTCTGTTAATCAAGTTCCTAAAATCCTCCACATCCTCCCCTGTAGCCTGAGGCCCAACTATCCGACCCTCTGACTTCACCACTTCAGTGCCAAGAACTCCTGCGTGAGTAGCAAAACATCCAGATAAATGTTTGCTTTGCTAGATCAAAAATGGCTTTCTTTAATCAAAACAACTTAATCCTCGCCACACAATAGCTTTAATTACACAGAAGTTAGGCTAATTCTTGGAGGAATTAGCCTCCAATTATTAAATGTTTGTCTTCATTTGTTGTTCTTCTTTTAAGACAACTGTTAGGGGGCTTATTTTCTATCATAGAACCTGTGAGCGAAGATACTTTGAGCTTAATTTTGTGCAAAATGTGACACATTGGTCTAACTTTAACTCTGACCACTTCCTGTAGGTGTTGAATAGAGTGAAGTTTTCTATTTTGCTCAGGGTGAACAACAATGTGGCAACTCGAGACTGACAGACAAAAAATAAATTTAAAAATCATGAGAACTCAATAAAACTGAATAAGGATTTAACAAATGATTAAAGAAGAATGTTTTTCCCAATCCTGCATATAATCTCTCAAAGAAAGTTTTGTCAACAGGATGAAGTGTTTGCTGCAGAAGCAGCACATGAGAACATGGCCTTTAATGTTGATCAAGGAGACAGAGCCAATACACACAACTGAATCTATGACTGTCCCGAGAGCTAGGGGAAACAAACAAAAATCAAAGATTCATGACAAATAAAAACTCCTAAAGGTCCACATCTTTGCCAAGAAATGGGATCGTCTGCTCCCATTTCTTGAGACAAAATGTTGCAGAGATAAAAAAAAATGTTCAAAGAAAACACTGTGACTTTTGAAACAAAATGGTAGCATGCTACTCTGAGATTATGTGTATATGTTCCTTTCAGTGTCTCATAAAAAGACACATTTCAGAAATGTTCTTGCTTTGGCAGACGTAAACACATGGTCAGAATCTAAAACTCGAAGCTGTAAAAGCCAGTAAAGCAGTCTTTAATTCTGCATAAAGATTTGTTTCTTTCCATTCCTCCATCACCCTGCATTTGTCTCCTGAGAATAATGAGTACAGCAACTGTGAACAAGCATGTATGAAGAATGAGTCAGAAGCACCTGACAGTCAGTGGAATAATTTTCACTGGCTCACTTTCTGAAAAGACGGACAGGTCAGAAAGTGTTCATAACGGCTGTGTCACTTAGACAGAAATAATATATGGTTATTGAAACTGGAAGAAGCACAAAAATAGGAAACAAAAATTTGAAGAACGTGGTTACTTGGCTTTGCTGAGCACATGACAGCACAGTCTTAAACTGGTAGTCAGTGGTTGAATCAAATGGTTTTAAACCCCCTCATTTTTTCCTTTTTGACAAAGACCTTACAGAGATGACATCAATGATGTGTGAAAAGTGTTTTTTATCTTTAATGCTGACTGTCATGGGGGTGGTTGGTTGGGCTGGAGATTGCTGTGGGATTGACTCCTTTCAGGTGGATTGCTGCCAGCTGCAG
>JBAMHW010000019.1:12889364-12900304 GCA_037177495.1 Rhadinocentrus ornatus
GTCTTGGATCCTGCACAACCGCAAGTAGGACGGGGTCAGTATCTCACAGATTCCCGCTCCAGTGAATTGCGCCCTGCTTGCAATAACTTTGGTTCTCCTTACAGACTAGTCACCACGCGGAGAAGACCTGCCTCCTCTGTACTGCCGTACCTGCGAATAAAAGATATTTACATCACCTTCTGAGTCAGTGTGGTCTGTGTCTGCTCCTTGGGTCCATCCCCTGTCCGCCATTATGACACTGACGTCTTTGAGAATTATTTTTTGTGTTCTACTAGGACAAGATACAAAAAGGATGTGTGTTTCAAATTTAGGAGAAGCAAAACACACACAACATAACACCTCCCACCAAAGTCAGCTTATTTACACTGACATTTTTAAATGCGTAATTTGATTCTTTTTTTTTCTTTTTTTTTTTTCTTTCAAGTGTAGCCTTACCTAACCAACACTTATTAACTGAGCCTATAAAACAACAACCTATATATATATATGTGTGTGTGTGTGTATATATGCTTCAGCGTTGGAAAAAACAGACAAAGGAAAAAAGTAAAACAAGGTTTTATGGAGAGTGAAAGTAAAACAAAGATTCCTGTTTTGTCACTATGACAACAATTAAAACAAAATCTACCTGTAACATGAAAGTGAAATTAAATAACTTGCTCAAGATGTAGTCTTGTCTTGCTTGTAATTTAAGTAGTTGCATCCTGTTAAATTAATTGTTACAACTTCAACGGAAGGTTGCACCACTTGATGTAAAACAGTTCTCTGAGAAAGCACATAGCCACTAAAAGGACTGATCTCATTCATGCACTCTGACACAGCGCTTGAGGCTTTGCTGCCTTTGGAAAAAGGCCAGATATAACAAAAGCTCTGACATGATGGATTGCACCTTTTGCTGCTGAGTTCCTCACAGAAAGCTGCAGTAATAACTAAACAGGTTTATCACAGTGTTGCCACTTCCCTGAAAATAAAATATTTTGGACTGTTAATTCACAATGTACCAAATTCTGACCATTGAACCTACTGAATGTGGACTCCTTGGACACAGCTGAGACTCAACTACTGGTTGGTCTTTTAGTGAGACTATCCGCCAAAATGTATGTAGCTTATGATGCAATAATTTACCCTGGAAGAGCTGGACATAACACCACACCATAACTTACTGTTCAAGTTAACAAGTCTGAAACTAGCCTGTGCTTTCCTGGGCAAGTCTTTCTGGGATAATGTTATGGACAGAGCAGAGAACAATAGAGCACTTAAGGAATGCAATGCACCCGTTTCTATACAGGCGAAGTGAAGCCTTTTAACAAAAAGAAGAAAAGTGAAGTCTGCATGGTGATAACACAGCAACTTTAGTGTTACTAAAAAAGCTGCTCGAGGTGAAGGCTTTGTGTCTTTCACATCTCAACCAGCACAACAGAGTGATTGAAAGGGAAAGAATGGAGTGTTTAAAAATAGCTGGCAAAGAAAAAAAAACAGGAATCCCAACAAATGATTCCAGAAAATGTCTTATATGAAAAAGCAAAAACAAAAATCCACAGAGTGACTAAAAATGCATACTGGTGTCCTTGTTAGCAAAGGTTCTGTAATCAAATATTAAATGAATGGTGCCAATCATCATACAGTTATTTGGTAACTTTAAAATACAATATAATATAAAATAAAATAAAATATCCATGGGCGTGTGTGCAGAATAGAAAATTGATCAGTTTGCATTAATTTCTCAGGGTATTGTAAATCATGTCCTTACAGTTTCTTAGAAATGAATAGTTCTATGCATTCAGTCTGTATAATGGCATATGCAGGTGCACATGTCTTATAGCTTTCCAGGAAGAAAGACAGACAGTATTTGTTACTGTAGGAATCTCCAGCATGTTTTGTGCTATAGCTTTCATTATCCCCCTGCCCATCCCATCCAAGCTAAAATAAGAAATGTAAGCTACATTTTCTCAAAAAACTGCCTCTTTTGTGTGTGTGGAAAGGAACACAAGTAGCTGTATATTTGCTAATATCACATTACATTTCTAATAACACAGCTAAGTGGAAATTAGATATATTAAAGTATTAGTTTTAGGTACAGCCCTTATGATAAGCTCCTTTCTTTTCCTATCAGGTTTTGCTCTGGCATTGAGAACCATCCACAGAAAGAAGTTGGGGAGCTTCCATCTAAAGGGACAGACAGTTGGAGCCAAAAGCAGACCAGAGACGATTTGCAGCTTACATTAGCAGTAGCTGACGTGGAGCTACGTGTGCATCCCAAAAACTCACACATACACCAAAGCCCACACAGCTGGCGGCACTCAACATGCTTGTGTGGCAGCCAGCTAGTGAGCCTCAAAATCTGAGCTTCAAAAGTAAGAAAAGGGAGCAATGTTTCATTCTAACAATGAGAATGAAACTGTTTGAAATGTACACAGAATGATAGATAAACATACTAAAGGCTATGAACAGACTAGTATACACAGGCACAAACACTCATGCACATATACATATATCAACACCCACTGAGGTCACCCACAAGAGATCAAGACCTTTTGTTCCTTGGTGCAGCAATTAAAAGGGGAGAATTGTCTTTACACATCTTTGTAAGCTTTTGTAGATTGAAATTTATTTTTATCTTCATCTTATATCTATTAATGCTCTGATAACTGCTGTTGCTGATATGGTCAGTTGGAGGAAAGATCATAAATAAAGCTGTTAAATCATATGAAAAACGGCTGTGTATTTAGTGGACATGGCTGTATTTTAGATCTGTGATACTCCCATTGAGTCCACTGTTTCCATAAGAGTTCTGTATTGCATCTGCAAATTAATTACTGGCTAGTGCCTACCAAAGAAAGAGAAGTAATGAAAAAACTCATTAAGATGGGTCCTGACAGCCAAATGTTTCGAGTCCTGGTAGTGGTGAGTAGGTACATGGAAAACTCATTTTAAACCAGTCATCAGTCAAGTCCAAGATGAAGTCATCATAACTTAATCATTCCAATTCCAGTCCCCCGAAAACGCTCTGCCAGCAGTGTAGAGGTGGATTATTGTTACAAATATGTTTAGAATGTCAACTGTCTAGGTCTGAGAGGGGCTACTGGTCAAAACCATGGAAAAAAACTTTCTTCCATTTCTGCATTCTTCCCTTTCCAAACTCTGTATTACATAATGTACTAAGATGCAGTCTAAACATACACACTGATGTGACATTTTTGACAATCCTAAGAGGTAAAAGAAAATATCTGTAGTCTTAAGTGTGGAAAATGAACAAATGTTTTGTAACTTGACTGAGATGACATGTAAAACTATTCCCTCTATTAAACTAGCTTACATTAAAACAGATGCATCTAATTAAACATGAAAATATTAAACTAGGGTTAAAAAAAAAACCTAAAGCAGATGGTTGTGCTTGAATCAATTTTTGATCAAAGGCTTCGTATGTATAGGGTAAAATTACATTTAAAAAGTGTATTTTGGTTATTAGCCGCACTGTGACATCTAGTGGGCAATGCCAAAAGTGTCAATTTTATACATAAATATGTGTGTGTGTGTGTATATATATATATATATTATTGGGAATAAAATATAAGTGAATGAGATTTGCTGTTTATATTTATATTTTACACATATCCCTATTTTATGTATAATATATATATATTATAAAAATCTCATTCACTTATATTTTATTCCCAATAAAGCATCAACAGAATATCAGAGGTTGGAATATATTTACCATTGTGTAGCAACAGAATTGCATTGTTGTTGTTATTATTTTTCTTATTATTATTTTATTAATAATAATAATAATAATAATAATAATAGTAATAATAATAATAATAATGATAATAATAATAATTAATAATAATATTAATAATAATAATAATAAAGGAAATTTCAAAATGACTCAGACAAGTGGTCCACTCCAAAGACACACAGCAATCCACCTAATAATCATTCATCCTACCTGGTCAGTGCAGTGATTCCCAAACTGGGGGGCGGGGCCCCCGGGGGGGCCCAGAGTCATGACAGGGGGGGCATAGCAAGGCTAAATAAAACTTACACTGCTAGCAAAACATGGACAAATTTGTGAAAGTAACAATAGGCAAACAATCATGAATCAAGACCAGAGATTTTAACTACTAAAAAAAATAAAATAAAAAAAAAAAAAAAAAAAATGTATATATGGCATATCTTGCATCCCTAGGCATGACCAGGTAATGGTCAAGTAGTGGTAATGGTCAATGGTGGGTAATGAAAACAGACCACAGTGTGTTGTATCTCAAATACAAAATAGCTTAAATATCAGCATCTGACAGTATGAAGCCAAACAAGTAACAACGCTACTTCAGGTCTTGTCATCCTGAACACAAAGAAAAGACTACTGATTACTTTAGAAATAAACTACTAACCTATCATATATAGCAGAGTTAGATAAAGCAGCATCTGTCTTATTGAAAGTTCAACTCACCTGAAGTAGTTTGCAGAGTTTCCTGGTTTAGAAAATCTCACACTATAGCAGATGAGTTGATCATTCCTTCTGCCACTGACATGACTTTGACTGTAGGTAACAAAGAAGCAGCCAATAAACTAAAGACTATTTTGTGACACATTTCTTCGTATGTTTCTTTTTAAGCTTTGGGGTGCATGTGGTAATGGGATCGGGGGGGCTTGACATTATTGCTGTCAATGAAAAGAGGGCACCTCAAAAAATGTTTGGGAACCACTGAGTTAGGGGATGTATGTCCTTCTGCATGTACAGTGTTTGGCTGCCGAGATCACTCCTGATCCTTAACGCCTGTATCTATGACTTATAGCTTCTCGTTTAGGTCTGACCATTTTCTGTAATGTAAAATTGTGTTAAACTCAAACAACCCCAAATATTCTCCGGAACTATCTCTAGACACCTTCGGATACGTTCAAAAGACGGACCGACAGTGTTACCTTTTTTGCTTACCGTGTGGAAAAGTAACTGGTAGTCAAGCTAATGCACTTCGTTACTGCCTTTAAATTTATTTGTTAGTTTGTGTTTTCATTACTTTTAATGGACTGCGTGGAGCAAAAAGATATACAAGCAAAGGCGCCTTCAGTAATCGATCGATATTACACACGATGGTACAGAGCAGGCAAGTAAAATATTGAAATTTTCCTTTGAGCTGTACAGAGGCTAAGCTAAGTACGCTATCGTTTTGGAAGAGAACGCACAATATTCCAGCAAACCCTAAATAATAATAACAATTATAATAATAATTTATTATTATTACTTTACTATTCATTTTCTTCAGATATGAAGGGGAAATCGTGTGAGGACCACTGCATCCTGCAGCATTCAAACAGGTAGTATTAGTGAAAAATTACCAGGTTATATTAAGGAGAAAATAATGACAGTTAAGTTTACTTAAAGTTCAATTTAATATTAATATGATAAATATTACCATGCTAAAATGCACTTTCGTTTACTCAGAAGGTCATGATTTAAAATACTAATGGGTTGCACGTTATTTTACAAGTTCTACTTACCAGTCAAATTTCATCCTTCAGGATTTGTGATTTGTTATAGGAAATATGCTAAGTAATATACTCAATTATTCACTGAACAACTGGATGAGTCCCAATTATTGTGTTTACTTGACATATTTAGTTTCCTGTTTTTTTCCCTGAATTAAAAAGAAAAAAATACACACACATTTTCTCTTTGCAGGTTATGCGTCATAACTTTAGCAGAGACTCACCCAATCCTTCAGAATGGACACACAGTTAAAAGCATCAACTACCAGATCAGTAATGGCTGCAGTCGGTTAAATAATAAAGTGTCTGGGAAGTCCAAGCGGGTAATGTAATGCAGCTTTGGAGGAGTTTTGTTTTTGTGCATAAATTTATTCAAGTATTGTTTATATGTGTCAGTTATCTTTAAGGTATTTTACTTCTTTTGTCCCAACATAAGGGGGGGCAGTTCCTTACCGAATTTGCACCATTGTGCAGGATAACATGTTCAGATGGCAATGAGTACACAATCTACAGGTAAGTCTTATTATTCTTTTTTTACATATATTTATCTTCCACACACTCACTCACACTATTAATTTTCTTAGCTGCATCCGGGGCCGTCTTCTGGAGGTCAATGAGAATATTTTAGAAACACCAAATCTCTTGCTGGAAAAGGTAAGTTTTGTATTTATATCAGAATGTCAAAATGAATTTGATCATATTTATTCCTAATCATTTGCACCGTCCTCTGGTGTGCCGGGGACGTCTCCCACAGGGCATGGTGGGAGGGAAGGGGAGGGTGCCTTCTAGGGTTGGTAGCGGCTCATTGGCTGCAGTCGCTGTATGACCTGGTCCTGGGGGGTGGCTGCTCCTGGCCTGTCTTGCCCTGGGGGACCTCCCGGGGAGGGGGGGTGCCTAATGCCACCAGAGGCTCACCATCCAGACAGAGGTGTGAGTGAGGTATTATGGGGGTAATTAAAGGACAGTAAATAAATAAATGAATCAGACTATCAAGAGGAGCCTTATACCCATAAGCCTCCCCTTGGCAAAGCAAATTTGTTCGGCACAATACAGCAAGTAGACTATCATTCTGCTTGCTATGATGCTGGACAGGACAGGTAAAAAAAAATGTATTCCTAATTATTAATATTTAAGCATTAGTTATGATAAATAGTTTTCTTTATATATCCATGTCAGATTTGATTTGAAGAAAACAAATACTTCAAATAGTTCACTTATCTGTCTGTCAACTCTGAACAGCCATCTGCTGAAGGGTACATTGCTGTCATCCTGCCAAAGTTTGAAGAGAGCAAGAGCGTAACAGCAAATCTCCTGAGCAGAGAAGAGTTCGAGAGCCTCATCTCCAAGCGTGTCCAGTCACAAACTTCATGACAAATACCGCATTCATGCCTGAACTGTTATAGGAAAATGTTTGCCTTCAACAGATTGACTAAAAATGGGGAATATTTTCCTGAAATTAATCCCTGAGACTTTTGTTAACAATATAAGCACTGTGCCTCTAGGTTATACATTTGTCTTTTGATTTCTTTTCCCATATTCTGTATATACAATATACAGTTCCGGATGAAGTGTCCAGGACATTTTCAACTTGACAGTGCTACATCTGTGGTTTGGTTTAGCTACTTTGATAAATAAGGAAATGGCGATGAGCATGAAAAGTTCCATTCTGTTGAATCAAAAAATATGTTGAATATATTTTTGTACAACATATACAATAAAAACCCAACAGTGATTTAAGAAAAATATTTTTATTTTTTGACTCACTTTTATTAACCTTTCAGTTGTCAAAATAAGAGGTGGTCCAAAACTAGATTTGAATTCTTCACATCTATGGTGCCACTACAATACCCAGCATTCTTAGCTGCTGTCATACATATATAAATTTCCTAAAGCTCAATGTATGTTATACATCTCGGTCATATCACACTCTTGCCTAGTACCAAAGTCATTACTTTGTGATACATATACTGTTTATTCTTGAAGTACCATTTATTTATTTATTTATTTATATATATATATATATATATATATATATATAAATAAATAAAATATCTCATGCCATATAACATATATTGGCCTGTTTGGCAGTTGTATGATGACAGTCTTCATATCATCTAGAGTTGGAAGATTCCATTTGACACAGGTGCCGGTTCAGTTAAAGGCCAAATAATTAGGTAAAAATAATATAAAATATTCTCCTTTGTTGCGAGGGATAAAAGGAGGCTTCCCTATAAACAATCTCTCTCTCTACATTAATGTCTTTGTAAAGCTTTTCTCCTTTCAAAATATAAGTTATGTGCTAGCATAACTTCGGTGCACTGTGTAGCTGTTTCCTACTTCCTGGTTCCTTAACCAATTAATGCAACTCCCCAAGTTGCCAAACAACAGTGCAGTGTTTGGTATTTTATGTATGTTAACAAAAGAACCTGCAGTAATGATGTTTTGGCCAAGTGAATAGTGTGTTTGTCCTTATAAACCTATGAGATTACTATCAATTTAATTAGGATTAACTAGGATTGCACAGCATAGCAACTTAATGTGTGTGAATCATCTTTGCTCGTCATCATGATGTTTGCTGGTGCAATGTTCTCCGTCCTTTATAGACTGTATATACAAGAGCCGTCCTCTCACTAACCGGCAACCTGCGTGAAACTCTCTGCGGGGGAGGGAGGAAGGACGCTCTCCATGTTTTACTATTTCGACTGCGGTTCTGATTTGAAACACTACATGGCAATGCTAATTATTTAGCCTTTAACTTTCATTGTAGCCAGTGATTTTATAATATACATAATGTTGTAAAGTACTTTCCTGACTTCCCAAAATCTAAAAGAAGCTTTGTTGACCTTTTTTCTCCCAACCAAACTTAAATAGAAATGTCTCCAGTGATAAACATTAGAAGACAAATAGTTTATAATAGTAAGAAGCTGAAGATTTGAGTCTTCTAGTCATATTTGGCATTCAATTTTTTTCTTGACTTTTTTTTTGTATTTCATACTAACATGGCACATGGGGAATGTTCTATAGTAAATAATGTGGCAACTAGACAGTAATGTCAATATAGTCAGCTGTTAAAATACTGATGTCCAAGTGAGGTGGCTAACATGGTTAACATCACATAAACAAGGTAAATTTACAAGCCTTTGATTCTACAAACACAAGCAGGGTGATCATGCATGGTGTTTCTATTCTTTATGTAACTTGTGCAACACATTTACTGTACAACGCACAACAGATGGGCACAGAGGCACATTGTGAAGACAGGTGTATGGCTGAGCATCAAATGGATTTCTCTCCTGATTTCTGATCATTTTATCAATTCAGTCATCAGAGAAGTGATAAAAGGGACTCCAAATCAGGTTTGTGCCAGACCTGACTTTCATTTAACTCGCTGTCATAGTGTTGGCTGATTGTCTCCATCTTGTGGGCTGTGGTGGAACTGGTGTTTTAGGTCACAAGTGTTGGCTACCCCACTGGGCATAAAGAGCTTCGATCTGGATCATCAAATAGATGGTGAATAAAAACTAGCTGATCCAAAGGCAACCATCTTCATCCAATGGCTCTAGTCCACTGTGTGGTGGGCACGTGGAGATGAGGTGAGTATTTCCTGGATTACATGTGCTTCACAGAGGTGAAGTTGGCTATGTGCTGCTCCGACAAGAATAATGGAAAAAGAGGAGACAACCTCCTGGACTATTTGCTCTCAAGGAGGTTGAGACCGACCATATGCTGCTCCAAGGAACTGACATCAAAGCCATTGCTGTTTTTGGTATTGAGAACCCCCTCCTCTTTAACAGGTGTGGATGCATCCTCTTTTTCTCTCCAGTCCTGAGGGGAGCTGAGGCTGGTCCTCTCTGACTTGTACTGTAGATGCACAAGACAAAGAAGACACTGATGAGGAAGATAAAATACATAAACAAGTAACTCTAGCTCAATAGCATGGACACTACACGCTCTTCTTTTAGCATATTTTAAAAAAAACATTTAGCTGATGGAGACCAAAAGGGAAGCAAATGAATGTGAATAATCCTCCTGGATGTTAGAAATTGTAGTCATCTGAATATTATCAAGATGATCAAAATTACTCAAGTTTAAAAATGCACCTTTTTTCATCTGCCTAGCTGTGGTTAAATATCTGGAGCCTCATTTATAACATGTTCTTAAGATATACATTTGAACCTGGCCTTAAGAGAATCTCTGACCATGTTTATGTTTAATCCATCTTATTTTAGCTGTAGCAGGTATCCAGAATCTAATTTGTGACTGTGAATCGAACTAACCAAACTGGCCGCACCAATTCTTGGGCGATAGTGGCTACTGTGGATCTGCATGCACAAAGAAATGTCAGTGGACGTCACCTTTCTGTTGAGCTTGTTACAAACTGGGAGGAGGGAGAGGACCACATTCATGACGTTTTTGCTTATCTGGATGGAGGACTCCACCTGCAGACAAAGGCAAAGAATTATGCGTCACTATTTTACATAGAACCTCGCAGGTTGATGCACCAAGCACCTACAGCCCATATGGAAGGCTTTCTGATCCTTTTTAAATTCTGTGATTTTTTGTTACATTTAAGATTCATCTTAAAAGTGACTCAGTGATACTTTCTCATATTAAACAATGACAAAGAAAAAACAAGTTAAGAACTGTGCAAACCTCAGAGAAGCGGCAAAATAAACCAACCTGATTCTACAGGCCTCGGAATGTTTATTTTTTTTATTTTATGTTCTTTAGGAGGAGTTGCCAGGATAATGCTCTTTCTTTCTAGACACACATCAGATTAGAAATTATTTTGCATCGAATTTCGAATATAACTGCCCTTTTTTGCAGGTGATGAATGAAGAAAAGCCTTTTGGTTATGTGTCCTGCTGGTGCTATTAGTTACATTTCCGATGAACACTACTCCAGAACATATCATACATCCATTGGCTGTGTGCTTAGTTTATCGTGTGGTGTCACTGACATGCAACAGGCTGCTGGAACAGATTTTAGTTGAATAAGGGAAAAAAATTAAACAAAGTGAGTAAACAAAAAATTATGTAAAGGTTGAGGCTGATTGCAAGACAGGAAAGGGAGCAGGGAAATTTTTAATGGATGGAGAGGTAAAACCATTGGACCAACTAAGCTCAAATTTAGAGTAAATGAATTAAAAATGTGTTTGCTTCTTAATAGAAAAGAGAACTTTAAAGCTGCAGTGTGTAAGAATTACTCCCATCTACTGGTGGGCTAATATATTACAAGTAGTGCTCTACTGGAGCCTTACCGTTTAAGAGCATTATTACGACTACGGAAGCCACATAGAGTCATAAATGTGAAGTTCGAGTGTCACATCAGGTGATGAGGAACAGAGCAATATATAATTATTACTTTTTTGAGCCTATAGGTTACAAGCGTGCCCTCCATGTATTTAGTACCAAGCTACTGCTAATAGCTAATGTTATCGTATGAAATCGTTT
>JBAMHW010000019.1:12900404-12911158 GCA_037177495.1 Rhadinocentrus ornatus
CGAAACAGCGGGGACTCGCAGGTAAAAACGCACAAGGCTAACAAGTTTGTCCCCTTTCGGCTACTGTATTCAAAGATAGTGATGCAACATGGCAGCCTCCAGTTATGTGCGCCATCACCACCTATGCATTTATAAACATCTACGAGAACGCTTTCATTTGCATGCGATTGTGATTAGACTTTGGTAAAATACGTATTTATAAAAGCAATTCTTCACATTTGCTAACAAAAAAAACAATAAAAGCTACACACTGTACCTTTTAGGGAATGCTGGGGCCTTTTTTTTATTATTAAAAAAAAATCATTAAAAGAAGAAAGAAACATGAATGAATAAATTCAATTGTACTTATAATCTGGCTTATTTTCCCCTAAAATAAATTTGGCTAGTAGAAATTAAGATTTGCTGGTAACTTTAGGAACCTACTGGCTACGTTACCTGGTGAATAAAAAAGATGTGAGCACCAGAGCTCACTTGTGTCAAACCTGGTCTGAATACTTTTGTGACTGAAATATGTTTTAATTTTTAAGAAATTCTGACTTTCATGATGGGAAATTAGTGAATCAATTTTAAGAAATATAAATCAAGAAATAAAAACCCCACTGTATTTAGCCAATCATTGAACATTTTTCTGTTTGTGTTCCACCTGCTCCTTGCCAGGCAAACACTCGAACATAATAAATGATGAAGTGAAGACTATGATGGATAGAAAGAAGAGTTAATTAATCAGCAGAGGACACACTTTGCTCCATCCCATCCTTTTGATTCAAACCTTTGTCTTTAATAAAGGGTGACCTCAGGCAGCGCATCACTGCCCCAGATGCTTATTAATTCCTCATAGGCATTCATTAGGCTAGCATCCTATGTTAGATGTTATTGTTACTCACAGAGCACTCAGGAATTATGCTGTAGCCACTAATGGCCTTGGGTTAGTCATACTTACTGTGTGTTCAGTGTGCTCACCGAGATCTCACTGTTTTTGAGGCTTTATTTTTTGTTGGTTGCAGCCAGTTAACCCAAGAAAAGGACATACTGTACATGTATTTTTTCTGTGTGATTTAACCAACTAAGGTCTACTAATCACACAGACATTGGGTCAAAACAATTGATCTTTTTCTTTAAATTTACAACGTTAAAAAACAAAACAAAAAAAGGGTGTAGTATGAGTACCTTCTGGAAGGTGGCAGTCTTGCCCTGTACCAGCGTTTTGGCCCCCATCTGCAGCTGTTGGCACAATGCCAGCAGTTTCTCCATTTCTGTCATCACCACAGACTTTTCCCCATCAACCAGCTGGAACAACAGGAATGACAAAGAGTAACAAAGAGGGCTGAGTTTCAGAACAGCAGAGATTTTTGACAAGGAGACAAAGTTGGACTAGATTTAAAGTGCTTTTGACAAATTAAACATAACAAAAGGATCAAATAAATGCAATAAAATGGGGTTGCTTGATATAATCCATGAACAACAGCCATGAGCTGACATATAAATCTGTTAAGCAGCTGAGATAATCCCTGGATCTCAGTCCGAGGATCCATTCTTCCACCCCAGTTACATGCCAACAATGACCTATAATCACACGCCATTTTATTCAGGGGATCACTTGTCATCTGTCAAAAGTACACACTACTTTTGAATTTTCAATGAGGGAACAACAGATGTGCTGTAAGCATGTCTGCAGCCAAAAACTATGATGAAACAGAGGGACTCCATTAGCACCAGTTTGATGTAATTAATCAGAAAGCACAAGGCATGTTGAAGAGCTGGGCCTCCTGATTATAAATTAGATCTGGGCGGCTGCAGTCATACACACACACACACACACACACACATGCCATTCCCTCTACACATGTGCATGTACACAAACACGCACCCGCAGACACAGCAGTGACAAATGGCAGTCGTTAAGGCTGTCAAAAAGAGCCATTTAATTAAACTTGGAGGACCTGGATCTGTGGAAAAAGTTGGAGAGGAAGAGGAAGGAAAGAAGGAAGGCACCAAGGCTATGTTTTGTTTGTTGAATCTCAGCTCTTGAGAGGACAAGAGGTGTGTGACAGCCTTAATTTCCTGCTCTTGCTGTTTGATTTATAAGGCGGACCTATCGTCATGGCAGTATGGAAGATAAGGGCATGTGAAGGAGTGAGTGAAAGGCGTAGCATGAGTTTGGAAACAGGTGCCAGAGTGTGTTGGTGTGAGCATAGAGAAGAACTTTCTATTAAATGTTTTCTGTATATGTGCTGCATTTCTACAGTCAATCAGACTGAGAGGCAGCAACATGCCAAATATCATCTATTCAGCATTTATGAGTTATTACACTTTCCCATTAAGTCATTATGGTGTCATTCACTTCTTTTGATCAGTGTACTGGTGGCCCCTCCAAAAACTAACTCAGGAACCCTGATGGTTTTGTATAAAAAGTCGGTACAAACCTGTTTGTGTAAAACCACAATGTTGATTGGGGTCTTTGTAAAATTCTGTTTTAAAGGACGACCGGACATTCAGATTGACATATTTTCAGGGTTGGCTTCCAGAATTGAAGCAGGAGAAATGAGAGACATTTTACTGGCTAGATGTTAATGTCCACGGCCCCTAAGTTTGAGAATTTGCAAAGATCCTTATCTACAAAAACAGCCTTCAGTTTTGATATTTACTTCTGCCCTCAGTCCCATGACAAGTAGTCGGAGCCATGTTGAATGTTTCGCCACTCAAGGGTGTGCTCTGATTATTTTTTTTATGGAACGGTGGCATAAGTACATATACTCTATTGAATCAATATTACACTTCAAAAGATCCACATTTTTGTCCAATCAGATTTCAGGTATCACTGTCCAGCCCCATATAGATGTCCTAATATAATCGTGTCTTGCTCCAAAAAGGACAAAATGTTAACAATCAAATGTCAAGCTCCAGGCTGCATGACAGTGATTCTCCTTATTTAGAGTCCAGGTTTTATGCAAAAATGTTTTCACTCAAATGACATGCATTAGATACATTTTTGAGCACTTAATCAATCAAATCATTGCAGTTATATTTACCTGAAAGGAAAAAGTGCGGAGAGACGAGCACAGCTGGAGCCCCTCCTCAGATAGAACCTAATAACCCAAAACAAGGGGGAAAAATATATATACACACACATACAACAAATATGTATTTCTTTGAACTTTCACTAAAAAGCCCTTCAATGGCTGCGACAAACAGCCTCTTTTGTCTCTCCTCATCCCAAACTACACCCCTTCAAGCACCTCATAGCCCCATGTGTCTAAGGAGGCTGGTAAGCTTCCACACCTAAATCTCCACCACATTTATACGTCCATGTCAGATAAGTGAAAGTGCAGTGAAATGAACGGATACATCAACTAACTTATTGATCTGCCTGCCTTCACTGCATTCATCAACAACTTCAATAAAATGGAGGGAAAAAGAAAACATGAGGAGGACAGCAGGAGAGATTAGCAGATGTGGATGCCCATACCTCAGCCTGATGAAAAAGATCCAGTGTTGTCTTCAACAGCCCCTCCCCTCTGGGGAATCAATAAGAAAAATGATAAAGAGAAAAACATGGATTAGAAAGATGGACAGGGACACACTACATCCACAGCAAACAACAAAAATTGTCTCCCTGTCAGAACAGCTCATGGTCATGTCAGTTTTTTCCAGTCCTCAAAAATATGCCTTGCTAATATTGATAGTTTGGGAGGGGTGCATGAGAATCTCATTAGCACTAAGCTTCTAAAGAGATTCATGTGGATGCTTAAGAGGCTTACAGTGCTGAGCTTTGTAATGAATGCAACAGTTCAGCAAGCTGGAGAGTGTGGTGCCAGCATGCTACCTGGTGAACAGGTGCATGTTGTAGGCCATGCTGGCGAGGCTCTGGCTCTGCCGGACAATCTCGTTTTCCTGCTCCTCCCATTTTTCCACCTCCGTGTCCACATCTGACGACAGCAGGCGGAGCTCCAGACCCAGCTTGGCCATGCTTGTCTGCTCCTGCGCCCATAGAGACGCACAAAATAATTCTCAGTGATGAAGGTTGAAGCACAATGGATATCATTGTAGAGATGCAGAAGAGAAAACAGGGTTCTTTTTCATTTGTCTACACCCTTCGAAGGCCTTTACTCAGCATAGTCCTGCTTCCCGTGGCGGTAAAACGCAGGAAAAAAGTGCAGCCAAGCAAAAATCGTAGCATATTACCACTCAAACATCATCAATCCTCTAAGAGAGTGACACAAAGTTTCCTGAAGATGAATACGCTGCTGCCAGAATTCGCTACAAGATGTGATGTGATTAATTGTGCTGAAAGCCAGAACAGCTCGTGGTGCACACTACCTCTGCATCCAGCTTGACAGCTTTGGCAGTTTTAAGGTTAGCCGAGTGTTTCTGCGGGAAAAAGAGAGTATTATTAATGAGAATACCACAGTGCAAACCATTTTATCAGTGGAACATTTATGAGGATGGATTGTGTGTTACGCACCCCAGGTCTTGGAAGTGACAAATAGGGTTTTTTGTCACCTAGGAGGAGAGAGTTTTAGTGATTATATGAATATTGAATCACAAGAGATTAAATCACCATGCGTTATGTTACAGTCACTCTACATGTGAATGACTGTATCATTGATATTTTACAAAGAATTTTAGGCAATTATACTTATTCTGTAATCTTTGAGAGGAAATTGTTTTGCTTTTATGGCTGTGTACTTTTCTCTCATCTTTATGCGGCACGCCTCATTTCACTCAACTGCAGAGATAATAAACTTTGCTGTCATGTCAATGGGGAAAAGATTAAAAGTAATAAAGAAGGAACTACTGAATGATCCCTCTCCAGAGTTCATAAAACATTTTTAAACAAAAATATAAAAAAAAAATATTGCAAAATATTTACTAGATTTCGTGTTATAGTCGCTCTCAATCTCATCATAAAAACAGATCAAATTAATCACATCTTTAAGTGTGTCAAAGTTCAGGGTTGAAAACATTTACTCTCCATTATTTAACACCTACAGTACGTGTCCATGGGAAAAAGAAAACTAAGCGCCAATGTACAGATTTGAGTTTCTATGTATGTTCTTTGTCACATCTCTTAGTGAGGATATAAACGGCTGATTTTTAAAGAGCAGCTGTCCCTGACTTGGACTCTTGAAGTTACTAATGAATGCATGCATGCTCAATGACGCTCAATGGTTAGTCTCTACAAAAAACTTCAGATGGTCAGTGATAATTAATTTTTAAAAGACAACTCTGATTCATTTATGTCGCCGAATGGTTCAAGGACAGTGTATTTCATCATGGCTTTATTAGAGACATTCATTCTTCCAGGCTAAAACAATCATTCTGAGAACTCATCAGCCACAGTCTGATAACTGCCAGTGGGTTGGAGTCTCTCGTGTAGCCAGCAGATATACAAGACAAATGCTAATTAAAAGCTAAATTGCTATCAGTCGATAGACGAGAGGTTAAGGGTCATCTTTCAGTCAATGTTATTACATCTCTTCTGTTCAGATTGTTGAACTGAATGCAAGCCAAGAGAGATAAAACATGACTGGTTCAAATTATCTGGACTTAAAACAAAAATCTTCACAGATATCTATTTATTATAACACCATCATAGACCTCATATCTGCCCGTATTCATTTATGTAACAAAGTGAAGTTAAACAAACCTCGCCTGCCTTCAAAGACATCATTAATCTCCCTTAGCAGAAGAGCCATGTCGCAGAGCTGTGACTCCCAGGCCTCACAGAACACTTCCAGGTTCTCCTTGGCAATCTTACTGGAGGGGTGGAGGGCAAGCGACTGAGCAGCTGAGATGATCTGAGCAACGGAGTAAAGAATGGTCACAAAAAAAAGAAGACATTTTGATTAATCTCTTAGCATAATGAAAAAAATATAAAAATTAAAAAAAATTATATAATTTCTACTCTGTGGTGGTTTTCAGTTTGATCTGATGCCCCCTCTACGTCACAGATCAAAACATTTGCAATGAAATCTGCTACCTAGACGGCCAAAATACAAGAGAAGAGATTAAATTGGACAAACATGGCTGAAAAACATTACACAAATATGTGGACATGTACACTTCTCTTATGCCCACCCCCTACAGCGTACTATCTAATTGCCAATTACCCTCTGGGCCACCCATAACTTGGACACGCACAGAGATATCACCACCATCATTCGGTACTGCACTGTTATTGATTGGTTGACCTTTGAACTTGGGAGCGGAATCATTACTGCAGAGTCATGCGGGGCCTGATATTAGAGCCGCAGGACGGGAACATTCTACACTGCTAGATAATTACTGGCACGGATGGTTTCCAAGAGCAAATATAATTAGATCTGAGATGGGGGACTAGGTAGACAGCGTGTTCTCAGACATTCTAAATGGATGGTGGGTGTAGGAGGTACACAGAGGAGACAGGAAACAAGTTGGCTCTTTTCCATTGCACTGAATCTTTGAATATTATTCATTTTTGATTTTACTTCTAAACCCCTGAAAGATCAGTATAACTGTACTGATATGAAATAAATATGATAATGGAACAAAAATGGTGTCAATAAATTGGTTTAAACCAAAGTTTATTCTTACGTTAACTGATGGAAGATGTGAGCATTAACAGCTGTTAGTTTTATTTGTCTCCGCTACCCCTGTTATGGACTGATAACCTGTCTGATGTACCCTACCTCTTTACTTACGACAGTTAGAGCATGATCCATGCCCCCCTCAACCCTGAACAGGATAAAGTGGGCATGAAAAATGAATGAATGATTGATAAACAAATGGTAACTAAATTCACAAATGTGCCAAGATTGTGAGTTACCATTAATGACTTTGCATTTTTAAGGAAAAGAAACATAAAGAAATATAGTTGAGGTAATAAAGATGACACGTGAACTGGACTTAAAATCAGCATCAACAGGATCTTATAAAGTGATAAATCCTCCCCGGAGTCTAAACTTCAACATAACTGAAGCAGTGTGGTATCATCTTGACTAAAAAATTGGAACAAAAGGTAGCCAAGATCCAAAAAATTGCTTCCCTCAAGAAGCCTGGAGAACTATTTCTAAAGACTATTGAAGGATACTTCAAGAAAGGTGTCTTGGAGGGCTCAGATTGTTACAGAACATAGGTGTTCATATCAAATATACTGTATACTGAATTGTCATTTGTGTCTGATAAAAAAGACATATTCAGTATGTTTTTGTTACCTGTGGACCAATGACATGGAAAGTCTCCTCAGCATGTATACATGTAATTTCCAAAGGCTCCGTCCCTGACACATGGCACAACAGCCGACATGTCTGCAAATACAAGAAAAAACTGTTTGCACTCTTCTTTCCCTTTTTCTTTCATCAACATCAAGTAACCATACAAAGACGGTAATGACTAACTGACCTAATGGCGGTTTTCTTAATCATTCGGATGAATTAATGGACAAATAAATATAAACTTAACAACAACTTTCTATGCAAGTAACAAATTCAGATGAGCTGTGTGTTAGAGTTCTGCTAGCCCTCTTGCGTCTTGTGCCCCTGACCACCCCTACCTCCACCAGCTGCTCCTTCTGCTCGGTGAGCTTGTGCGAATACTCGGCCACTGCCTCCAGGTTCCCCTCGGCACCTCCAGCTTTGAGAGCCCTCAGAGGCAGCTGTTCCCCGTGAACCTTCAGCAAGTCTGAGGCTCGGCCCACTGCCACCTTATGGAGCTGAGGGAGGAAAACAGCATGATGAGGCGGCAAGGAGGGTGGAGAAACCACAGGAGAAACAAATATGAGTGACAGACAAGTCACATCTCAGTTACTTGAACTCAGACACAGAGACTGGCTCTCGCTCACCTCACGTTTCAGGTCATTGATGCTCTGACATGCCTTCAGGATGGTCACCTCCATGTCCTCCGTGGCCTCTGTGGCATGGACAGACTGCTGCTCCAATGAGAGAGAAGAAGAAAATAAATTTGTCACAGCAATTTGCAAGTTAAAATATAAACACTCGATCCTACCTGATTCTATGAAAGAGTGTGAAAACACAGTGCCTTAATAGCATGATCTGTGACATTTCTGAGCTACTGTGCTCTGATGTACAAAGAGACAAAGTCAAATCAGAGTGTATATTTGTGCAATAAAACCCAAATTACTTGATTTAATTATATGATTGCAATATTGCACCATAATTTCCAAAATGTAAGAGTAGTTGGAATCCAACTGCACTTAAAACTAATATGTCATCTGCTAAACCTACCAAGGAAAAAGTACAGACTGACCTGGGCAGAAAGTATATTTGCAAATAATTTTTCTACGGTTTCCAAATGCCGCAGTGCTCCATTCTTCTCAAGTATTATCATGACCTTCAATTGCAAGTACCAGATGAGGCATAACTGTACAATTATCCAGCTGCAGCCTCTATTTTACACTCTTTGGTAGAAGTTTACAAATTAAAGAAGCTGGAACATATAGATTTGTGTTACAAGAGTTTCGCTTTTAAATTCCAAGGAGACTGCTGAATAGAAGGGAACACTATGTGCCATTTACCTGTCGACCTAATGGGCATTGGTAAAAAAAAATCCTTATTCAGGTGGGTTGTTATTATTATTGTGCAATGTTTTTCGGAGGTGTGTAAAAAAGAAAGGGAGGAGGTTAATGAAGAATGTGTGCATGATGCTGTGTCTCTGCTGTATTTGTTGGCTATACATAGGCACGCACAAATGTAATCCCACATAGAAATAAATCAGGACTACAGCAGACGACGTTTGTCTTCATTGATCAACCTCTATTTTGCATCGTGATTTAGCAATTATAGTCTATTACACTATCAAGGACTAAAAAAAACTTGATGTGTTATAATAGTTCACATCCTGGGAAATTTAAATCGATTTACTCCAGTTGTAGGAATTTTATACAAGACAAAATAAGCCTTTACAAACTGGGAATGGACAGGCACATATCCACCCCAGTACAGCACGTAGAGAAACAAACTACTCGCACACCGTGGGGCTGCAATCTGCCCTTATTTATTCCCACAAATATGTGATGTTTCGAACACAGCTCAGTACGTCACTCAATTAATGGAGAGTACAGCTCAAACTTTTCCTATCTGATGCAATAGATGGAGGTAACTTGTTGTTCTATTCTCATGTTGTTTACTAGACACACTTCGTTTCAGCAGTGCAAGAGCTGATAGAAATTAATTATTAGTGTGACACTAAAGCGTGAACTCTGCATTAGCAACACACAAAGCTCTGCTGTAGTTGTCACTGTGCAATGTTGTCAACAACAGGGAAATCGGTCGCAGTAAGAACACGCTCACATTGCATTTGTGTTAGGAAATACGGACTGTGCTGGGATTAGATTCAGAAAAACAGCAAACTGTGATGATTAGAGAAGCTTAAATATGACAATGCTTGGCAGGTGTGTTGCAGCTTTCACAAAAAATAAAAAATAAAAGATCTCTGGAAATTCCACATACAGCTTCATATGATTTCATGCGAGTATAAATGCATGTAAGCCTGCCTGCTTGCACAAACATACCGCCTGAACCCAGGCGTGCACCAGCTGCTGGGTGTCCTGGCGAGTCAGCTCGCACAGGCCTAGGATGGCCTGACGTTGCTCGTGACTAGTGTAGGCTGAATCAGTGAAGTCCTCCGTCCGCTCGACCAGGGATTCCAGTTGGCTGGAAATGCTCTGTGGCGTATGGGAGTACAGGTTCTCCCGCAGGCACTCCACGTTAGACTGCAGGAGGAGAGGGGGGTATTTCTGGGTTAGATGAACTAAGGAAAAGATTCAGGCAGCAGCAAACAGACAAATAAGAAAGAAAGAAGTTGTAACAATTTTGTAAAGAAATGTCTTGATGGAAAAAAATTAATTATCACACACTTGATTGTGTCTTGATTTTTACAAAAAATAGATATTAGACCTGGTTTAAGACTCACTTTGTGTCGTCATAGATGCAAAGTAAATTTAGCAAGCAGCATCTCAAGTAAGCCATCATAAAAGCTAATACATTGTTCTTCTCTTTTTCTCTCCTCTGTTATCAACAGACTTGCTTCAAAGAGAATTAAAGGTCTCTCTGCTTGTGCGATGTGCAGGCAGGTTACATAAGCTTTTACTAAACAGCCACAAAAATCTGGTGAACCATTTATTAAAAGCAACAATCATCTTCAGGCCTTGCATTAAAATACTTTCTTCTTTTGCTCCCAGAGGAGGAGATGCCCTCAAAGTGTTTTTACAAGGCTTCATTTCTTTCATCTGCCAGCATACAAAGGCTGAGAGAGTATGTTAGGAAAGAGGTTTGATGGTGATTCACACAACTTTCTTAACAGCATTACAGGATGAGGAGCTCCTATATGCTGATTGAGTCACATCTGAAGCTGCAAAACTTTTGATTCTTCAACCACAATTTACACTCACACCATATTAAAACATAATATAAGGAATTCTGCTTAAAACAAAAGTCCAACTTATTATGATCATGACTTAATGTTTTGGAGCAACACATCCGAAGAGCATCATACATCTTACCCATTTAACACTAAATGTTTTGCTGCAACTAATTTCTGAACCTACTTTAAAGTCTTTAATGCCGTTGTAGATGCTAGCAGGAAGGATCTTGTTCTCTCCGCAGTTCCGCGCCTCAGTCACTATCTCGATGACCTGCTCCAGGGCACAGCGCATTCGGTGGAACACGGCGTCTTTGTTGATCCTCGCTGACTCACAATCTGGGTGCCTCAGGCAAGTCTGGGGAGGGAGTTCAATGTGAAATGTTAAAGCTAGTAAC
>JBAMHW010000019.1:12911519-12926509 GCA_037177495.1 Rhadinocentrus ornatus
ACACACACACACACACACACACACACACACACACACACACACACACACACACACACACACACACACACACACAAACTTCATAGGTCATCTAACAAAATAAATAAGTAAAAAAGAAACTACCAGAATACAAAATAGGATACCCTTTTTATGTAACTCTATGTATTCTTCACAGAAATATACAGCTTAAATTATGTAGATATGGGATTTGCAAAAGAAAAGGCAGCTGAATCAACTCCTCTTCAGGCACTTTGCCATAGATTACAAAGACAATGCGATTATCTGTCATTATTTTTGCCTCTGCGCTTGCATTTCCATAGATAAAGATGGTAGCTTTTCAAAGAAAAAAAAGATATGCGCTATTGCATGCATATGCATGGGAGTGCATAAAACAACAACAAAAAATATATATATATAAATAAATATAAAGAGAGCAGACTGGCAAATTAGGAAATGGAAAATGAGCAGCAATGATAAGCAATAGAGAGAGACATGATGTGTGTGTCAAAACAACATTTAGACAGAGAAATGGTCGACCCCCCCATTAGACATTGCAACGCCTGGGCCTTACACCAACTCCTGCAGGCAAAGCACTTTAGCTGCAAAGACTGAATGTATGCATCAAAGTGGGATTAGCATTCTTTGACAGAACAAAGTTAGAACCCCCCAAAAGTTGGACTGTTTTTCTTCGCAAGCTCAAGCTTTTATCTTGCCAATTTTGCTACAATATGGCCGCTACACTGCAGGGAGAATGGATTGCTGAGAGCATAATTATCAACGCAGAATCGTGATGTAAACAGTCTTTCAGGTGTATGAGTCAGAGATGACCTGTGCATTTCTTCTATGGGTTAGTGAAACAACTCTTGGAGGAGAGAGAAGTAAGAACACTTGGCTGAAACTAAAGAAATCAGATCACCTGCTTCACCACACTTTTTATAAAAACCCCTCTTAGATAACATCTACATACAGTGTTGACCAGACAAAGAGTTAAATCACAGCTTGCATTTGCAGCGTTTTCTTCTAACAGGAGGTTTTTAAAGCGATTGGACAGTTTTGATGCAGACAACGGCAGGGTGTTTCTCTAAATGCTACTCACGTTCTGTCGGTCTCCTGTGAGGTGAGCAAACTCCACCATCTCGTTTCCAAACTGGCTGAAAATCTGAACAAATTCCTGGAAGGTGCTGACTCTTTCTAGGTTGTCAAGGGTTACCAGAACCTGCCATTGGGTGAGGAGATAGGAATAGAAGAATGGACATCCCTTTAAAAGCTTACATCCAAAGAATGAATCTTAATCTTAGAGCAAAGCCAAGAGTAAATAAAAGTTTATAGACCAGTAATGTGCACATGTTTCATTTGGATTTTTGTCTTTCAGTTATTGAGTTCATTTTGCAGTATCAATTGTTTTAAAATTATATCAGTGAAGTCCTAAATAAAGCTCTTAGATTAAGCAGCCCTTAAGCTGCATTTCAGTTAATAATAGTCCATGTAGCTGCAAATTTAGCTGCTGGGGATAAGCTAGCTGGCAGAACTAACACGACAGCTTTTATTTGTGCTGTACAAAGAAAAGGAAGAGATCTAATTGAGTTTGCCAGTAATGGAGAACAGGGGGCTGTTGACTGTCTTTCCAAACAAGACTCACTAGTCATGATTAGGGCCCCCGTTTCCATTCTTGGATCATGTTAAAGCTTCATCCATATCACACTATCTGGCTAAGAGCTTAGCCAGGTATGAACCAGAGAGAGAATCTCTGGCTTCGTGTCTTCATGTGCTCGCTGAAAGTGCTGCTTTCCTTCAATTACAACCAGTAATTTTCAGATGGATGCATATCTGTTAGGAAATAAGAGTTCAAGATCGTTTGCTGGTGTGTGTGTGTAAGAGAGCTTATGCACATGGTACAAAGGAGAGCATGCTCATTTTGTTGTGCCTTACCTTGTTGCGTGATGTGATAATCTGTTTGATGACGATGCGGTCAGCAAGGACCAGGACTTTAGTGACAGAGGAGAGGAGCAAGCGGGCAGCCTTCACCATCCCGGTCCTATCACTGAACACTGTGACATGCCCGTCAGATTGAGACGGCACGGGCGATCCCACATCTGTCAGCTGGGCTATGGCATCGCCTGCAAGAAATGATATAAAGTTACAGTTACGGTTCAGTACTTTCAGTAATCTGGTTAGGTTTACATCGTGTTTAATAAGCAGTCAATTCCTTTTATATTAATCGATATACATTGAGTACTGTGTATTTATTTTTCTCCTCCAATCTAATTTCTGCAGGTTACAGTAAACAAGATTTTTTTCGTGTTTCACGAGCTTATTTCTGGGTTTTTGTGGAGTTTTTAGTTCTGTCATGGTTTTGGTTATATTTCTAGTTTTTTGTGGCATTTAGTTTCTGGCTAGATCATGGTTTGGGTTTTTGTTTTTGTCATGTTTAGTTAAGTTTTTCCTCATGTGCTGTGTTTTCTGTCCCTGGCTCATTAGCTCACCTGGTCTGATTTTGATTCACTTCACCTGTTCTGAATTTGTTCCCCTGTGTATATATACCCCATGGTTTCAGTTCTTCCCTGTCAGATCCTTGTTTGTTACCTCCTGTGTATGTGGGTTACTCCCTTGTTGTGTTATGGTTATGTATGGTTCCTTGTCCTGAGTTTGTGGAAATAAACCACTGTCACGAGCACCATTTTGCTTCCTGCCTTGACTGCCTGCGTTTGGGTCCCCACCACCACCACCATCCACGTTACAGAAGGATCTGACCAGACATGGATCCAGCAGGCGGTAGGATGACTGTCTTGGAGTTTTTCTGTTGTGAAGCGGCTAAAAACCTCCCGACTACGGAGGATCTAGACCTGTAGTTCCCCGAGCCTCCCCCCACCAGATCTAGACGGAGGAGGTCGTCCAGGCGCCGGAGGCGGCCATCCCCCGTGTTCATCACTTCAAGTGAACTGGTGGGTAGGCTCCTTGGTTTGGACACGGAGCCGGAGGAGTATTCTGATTGGTCGCCGCCAGCTCCGCAGTCCACGTCTTGGGGGTCGCTGCCAGCTCCAAGGTCCTGCTCAAGTGTTGTCATTAGCCAGCGTCCAGGATCCATCTTGTCTCAGCTTCCTCATTTCCCTTTCCCTGGAGGGGACGTATCTCTTCTGTTTCCTGTCCCTGAGAAGGTCCCTGGAGGGGAGGCTCCTCTTCTGTTCCCTGTCCCTGAAGGGGACGCTTCTCTACAAGTTTCCAAGGAGGTCCATGCACAAGACACTGGTTATGTTCCTGGTTGAGGAACCTAATGCTCCTATGGGGGGGTGTTCGCGCTGGAGGAACTCCTTCATGGCCCTCTGTGGGCTGCATAGCTAAGGGTGTTTGTCTTCCTCTGCCTATAGTTGATGATTTGACTGTTCTGAGTTCTCTGGTTCCAGGGCTCATCATGGTTTGGTGCCTCTTGAGCCCTCCAGAGAGACTTTCCAGAGGGGGTCTCTGGTCATGACGCTCCTCATCTGCTTCTGGTCTCCGCCATTGAGGAGATCGCTTCTCATCCGCCGTCGCTGGTCTACGCCACTGAGGACTGCTCCTTCTCCGCCGCATATGGTCTACGCCATCGAGGACATCACCTCTTCTCCTCTGCCTTTGGTCTGCACTGCCGAGGAGATGGCGCCACCACCTGTGGTCCATGCCGCCGAGGAGATGGCTCCTCCGTCGCTGACACCTGTGGTCCGTCCTTCCGAGGAGCCTGCCCAGCTTCCGGAGCTCCTGCTTGCCCAGCCTGAACTGTCCCTGTGGTCTGCACGGCCCCCGGGTCGGTCCTCTGTACCAAGTCTGCTGTCTGCCTGGCCTCCGGGTCGACCTCCTGAATTGTCCCAAGTCCTGTGTATGTGGTTTACTCCCCTGTGTTATGGTTTATGCAGTCATGTATGGTTCCTTCTCCTGAGTTTGTGGAAATAAACCATACGAGCACCATTCTGCTTCCTGCCTTGACTGCCTGCGTTTGGGTCCTCACCACCATTCGTGACAGATTAAGACTTTTAATACTGGAACAGGTGGATAAGGTGGCAGCCTTTGTATGAGCAAAAGTATGTGGGCTGCAATGCAGTGGAGCACAAATGTAATTTGTGGTACAGAGGAACTTGACAGCCCTCACTGCTGCACCTACTCAATTGGGCTCACAGGGATCAAACTTTGAAGAAAGAAACTAAAATGAAACTTTGCAACTGTTTACCATGGCTGTGCTCTGGGACAGTTTATGAGCCCTTCTATTTTAACATTTTGTGCTATATAGATATATAATATGGTAGATATATAATATGGTGTGGCCCAGACTGGGAGCTGCAAACAAAAGATGGATAACCTTTAAAATTATATCCAACTCTATAAGTGACCAGGACTGCAAAATCTCCCACTCAGAACAAATCCTGTTCATACTTCTCATTTTACTTGATCTAAGGAATTCAGTGCCACTACAGCGATATCCAGTCATGACATTTTTTCGACCGCTAACTCCGTTATAAAGAGGAAGAATCAGATTAGGGGAGGCCTTAGGATCCGCACATTGAGACCTGAATGATGTGGATGGGCAGAAACACCTCAAGGCCCTTTAAGATCTGAAGACTGACGGGAAGATGGAAGGATGGATACTTAATTCAACATTTCATAAATGCCCTTAGTTAGTTCTGACTACAATGCAGCTTGTTCTTTTAATGCACCACTTATCACCTCTGGGAGTACATGTAGTCCTGGACAGGATGAAACTCAGCAGTACTCTGCTCCGCACAGTGGTCTGACAGCTGTGCCAGCTTTATTCAAACTCAGCTGGCATGGTTTTGGGCTATCATGAGTCTTTTTGGTGTAAAAACTGTGGGCTGGAAATACTAGTTTAGTTAGTTCAGAGAAAACTATTACATAGTAATAGAGAGTACAGATCATCATGGACAAGATGAAAACTGCAGTACTATAATGAGCATGGTGATATGTTAACCTTGCCAACCTGACCCAAACACAGCTGGTGTCCTTTTTTCAGAAACCATTTTTAGGGTGGAAAACAGACACAATCTGTGAAAATGCTAAAGCTACTTTATATCGTCCTACATAAATATTCAAATTAATGACCTATCAACCCTATACTTACACAAATTTCCTTTCAAGCTTCTTAAATTTACTTATAAAAGACAATAACCCATTGAAAACCAAAACCAAACACACTCCAGAAACGAGACAAAGGAGACACATTTCAGAAAGGGAAAGATCTGAAAGGAGGAGGAGGGGATAGGTCGCTATCAGGTCACTCAGCTCAGCTGTCTGTTTATTTTGGCTGGTCTTTTGAAGAAAGCAGCACTGACAAATTGATTGTTTCTGACAGTGCCAGCTCCACTAACTGGTCAAAACTTTGAGTCTTTTCTCAGAGAGTGCTGCACAAACCCTGTGACTACTGTGGTGGAAAGGAGAGGCCTGAGTCAGGTTCTTTATTAGCAAAATATATGGATTTTTATTATCATATCATATTGTATGTTTGGTGAAAGACGCTGCTTTGTCCTAAATGCAAAAAATAAGAAATAGATGTTTCTGTATTTTTTGTGAGGCAAGGCAGTGGCTCGTTAGTGAATTTCTGTGAAATTTTCAGTCACCTTCTTATTATTTTCTTTGGATACAAAACAATGCTGTTTGCAACCTCATGCACAACTGATGACAGGTGTTTAGTGCCAATTAGCCTGTCAACAATCTAAAATTAAAGTACTGGACATAAACATTTAACCCTGTTGCACAAACAAGCTAGCATTTATCACAAACCATCGCTGTTTCTCTGTACCATTTATACAAAATTTAAATGTAGCCACCTGGACTTTGTTTTTTTTAAGGATTTTTGGGTACTAGTTGCCTTTATTTGAAAGTTGTTTGACAGGACAGAGAGTTCTCTAACTGCTGTCATCTGCAGATAAACCAGCAACGTCAACTTCCTGTGGATAAAAAAAGTAAATTGTTACAGAGGACACAAAGATTACGTCACACATCGATTCGCTTGTTTGGTGTACTGATTTCTTACTTGCTCTGGGGGTAGGTTTGACAGAGCCTGAAATATACCTTCAGGATTCAGTTTTTATGCTAAAACTGTACAATTAGCCTCTTTAGTCCATCTTTACTCTTAATAACCTAATATAGATGTGTCTGTGTATTATAAGTTAGGAAAACATGATAAACACTATTTTATTTTAATTTGACAAATGGGTATATCAGAGTTTTGGGAAATCAAGATTTATTGGCTTAATAATAAGCAGATTTTCATTCAGGGATGTGATTTATTCACTTTCTCTAATAGATTAGCCCGTTTTCAGCCAAACAAAACAAAAACTAACCAGGCAGAGGTAATGGGAGAGCAATCCTTACAAGCTGTGCTCCCATCCCAGCATGCAATACGGCATGATATACCTCACATTCTCTATCGAAATCTGAGATTTAGTCTTTCCTCTGCTCATTAGATTTGTTACTTCAATTTCCACTACAGCATTTGGTCTCAATCTCTACTTTCCAATCTGCCTCAGTAAAGCATGACATTAATAGACATTAAGGCAGATTTTGCTTAGAGTGATATGTTGTGACTTTATGCGTAAAAACAATTGCGTTTCTCTCTCCATTCATTCGTTAAATTAGATCTAACTTACCCTTTTTCTTAAACACCCCTTTAAATTGACCATATAGTCCAGATTGAATACGGATATTAAAGACTTGTGCTGTTTCCTATGAATTTACCATAATCCCAGTTACCATCATTTACTTATTTTAGCTTTCTGAGGCCAAAAGAAAGAATGTGAGAACAAGTTTAAGAGCTACAGCACAGATTAGCCTCACTGACCTGCCGCATTGGATCTCTCCACCGCTCAGATGATGGGTAGCATGTAATTAAACAAGTGCTTTCGGACAGCTTTTATTTCATTCATTATAGCACATAAGACTGAAGCCTAGTCTGATTAATCCCTCCCAGTAGCTTGGAATTAGAGAAATGTCAATCCCTTACTAACTAGCCTTTCTGGTCCCTGGGGGGTGGGGGGAGTTTACACCATCTACATTATAATTTTTTTAAAAAAAATGGGAAAGCAAGTTGTTTACATGCTTTAATCTTCAAACAAATCACAAAAATTCATCACTGAACAACTGTTCAAAAGAAAAAAATGAAAACTGAAAACAAGCCCCTGAGAGGAAAGCAAGAACTATTAGTCACACAAGCTAACCCACATCCCCTACACTTACACATGTATGCACACTAACACTTTAGCTATGCCTCACCTATGCACACACAGACTCTCATGCACATTTTTTCACCCGTCTTTTCCTCTGCTTCCACCAGCACCTTTTTTTTTTTTTAAGAGTTTTTGGTGTCTTTACAAATCAGCACTATGTGAGGATAAAATGATTTGCCTCGCAAGCCGGTTCACCCCCCAACATAACCTATTATCATGGTGTTGTGTCTAATTTCTTTTACAGTGCAATATTGTCTCCAGCTTGCTTGATAAAAACTAATGAGTAGATATAAAGAAAAGTTGCATGTAAAGAAAAAGTTTGATTTAACATTTCTTTTTAATTACCTACAAAATGTGATCCAGCTCTCATGCAAGTAACATTTAGAGTTGTAAACATGTACACAAAGAACTGGAGTTGTGCCCAGCATGTTGAGAGTTACACTGATGGAGATTTGGGGATAACCAAAAACACCTTCTGTGGAAACTTCAGACATTTTGCTCATTATTGTAACTTTCTCCACAGCTGTGAAACTAAAAATTCTTAATTTCTCAGGGCAGTTTAAAATAATTTTGTTTAGGTTTAAACAAGCTATTTTTGCTTAATTATGCTGGGGGGTTTTTGGATGACACTGCAGCTGTTAATCGGTGCCTTCGACACACATCCCAATCATTTCAGATTCAGCAATAAAAACTACTTATTGTCTTACAGTTAAGAGAACTGACTTTAAATTCTTGCCTTTTTCTTAATCATTCATATTTGAGAGGATGATACAAGTTTTTATTTATTCAGAACTCAATCAAAATTTACAGCTGCAATTTATGGCCTCAACATAAAACATCCTAGCCTCCAGTGAAGTGACTTTAAACCCTATATAGAAGGCCTGGACAATATAAATATCTGTCTCTATCCCAAAGAAAGTTGCCCATAAGTTGATAAATATCAGGAAACAGCAGCTCCTTTGATCTCATTGAAAGCTAGAAGCATAAAATGTCCAATAACCTTCTATGAAAGCCCTTTATGCAGAGCTTTCCATGCCTGTAAAGACACATTCATTCCCTCCTTGACACAGCACCCTTGGGATTTTTTTCCAAGACTTTTCTTTGTCTTTATTCCCAGCCTAATAACAACAATGTCTTTAGAGCACTCTGGAGGTCTTCTAACATAATACTCTTTGACAGCTAGGCTGTCAAGACTAATCGAAAGTTCCTCAAATTTAATAACACTTTCAAGCCTAAAGGTGATGGCTGGTGCTTTATAAAACTGTCACACTTTGTCCTAACAAAACACAGATGAAGAGCCCCCAGCTTACTGGCTGATCAGCTTGTGACATTCTCTGAGGAAAATTCGTAAAATCCTTAAGTGATGAATGTGCCTAGAACAGGAAGATACAGTATCCACTTAGAAGAAGCATTTAAGATGATGAGCACCGTTACAGTTTTCAGTACAGCATAATATGAGTCACCGCTGACTCCTACAAAAGAGAAACAATTGGGATCATTTTAATTTTAAACACAACAATTTGGAAAAATGTCAACATTAATAAGTCCCAGCTCAAGAGACCTACCTGCTCTGCGTGCCTCGAAGCAGGCTTGACCCATCTCATCCTTCAGCTCTTGGTTCTCTGAAGCAATGGCCTCCCCGACGGCAACAAAACGTCCCACTGCCACGCTCACTGCCTGGCCCACCCTGTGTATGGCTGCAAGGGTGCGCTCAGACTTCTTTGGCTTGTCTTTGTGGTTGATCAGAGTGGTGATCTGCAGGAATTTGAAGAGAAAGACAAAAGAAAGGCAGAACGTTTGTGTCAGACCAAATATTTAGAGTCAACTCAGAAGCTACTTGATTAAATTACAGTGGGATTCATTTAAAAAGTTTTGCTATTCAAAACTACGCCAAAGGTTTTTACATTTTTCTAAAAAAATAAAAAAAAAACCTACGCAAACTCCATAATAATAATAACACTAATAAAAATAATAAAATCATTTTCTATAACACTTTTCTAAGAAAAGTTACCCATTTCTTTACATAGCAGACAATTAGGGGCAGAAGTTACCAGTTAGAAAAGAGGGGACAGTTAAAATAGCACCATGTGTGGATGTCAGTGGTCAGAAGGGCACATAACAGATCAGTAAACCTGAGATGTATGAAAGGCTTTAAAAGGCAAGGTCATTTAAGGCTTTAAAGGTGGGTGTATGATTTTAAAATCAATACAAAATCTAACAGGAAGTTAATAAAGGGAAGAAACCACAGTGCTGATATGGTTATACTTTTTTGCTTTACTAATGGTGCAGCATTTTGAATTAATTGTAGATAATGGAGGAATTCCTGACTCATACCTGAACATTTTAAATGAAGTGATCAAGATGACAACAAACAAAACACGCATGACCTTTTGTAAGTCAGCAGCTGAAATAAATAACCTGATTTTAGCAAATGACTTAGGTCGGAAAAACAAACTGGTTAAAACTAAGGTTAGAAAAAAATATTATTTCTTGATTTAGAGGAATTTAAGTGATATTATCTGAGAGACTGCCATAATTAGGAACAATAGAAGTGACAGAATATTGGTAACATTTTGTCTTTTTTGTTGAACTTAAGAAAAATTTGGGCCCTCTAGGATTTACACAATAAACCTGGTGAAAAGCAAAAAAAAATTTAAACAATTTTCAATTTTCTTAATTACAAATTGCCTTTATGAAACCATAATCTCATTCTCAAAATAAACAATATGCTGTGATAACTTGTAAACGGTATCTTTAATAAAAGAGCAGAGGTTTAACACAGTAAGTACCAGAAGAGAACACCAACTTTTAATATCACTCACAATATTTCACTTACGTCCTTTCCAGCATTTACAATATAATCCACTGCTGGGCACACAGGAAAAAAAAAACACTTCTACAAAACTCAGTTGGGTCCTTTTAGTGGTAATTGAAGGTATTAATAATAAAAAAGTAGAACCTATCATCATTAATTATGCATTGATTGTGTCTACTCTCCAGCTGTTATCATTGTGGCTTTGAGTACGAGTTTGTGTGCATGTGCTAAACAATTCGAGTCAGGAAATAGTGGGTGGTGATTTTAATTGGTCCCTGGCTGTTGGTGGTCCAAGAGGGGGAATCTGTTACTGTGAAGTCTGTTCGGGCTTCAGAACAAACATGCTGGTTCTGCTCAGCTCAGATGGCTGTTTTGAATGAGCAGCATCCTGACACACCAGTTGCATTTTTATTTTTTACACAAAGCAATCTGAAAAGCACAAAGATATCTGAGAGGTGGTAACTCATTTAAACCTCTGTTGTCAGGTAGACAACCTTAATTATTGTCTTCAATCAGCATGAATGGAAGTCACTGACATGCATTTGTTATCTGTGCCATAAAAGCATTCAGCCCTGTCCAGCGTTATCAAAGACCAAAAAGGCAGTCATTTTTTCATTTCAAAGTAGGACCATAAATATAATCCTTCTGACTCTGTGCCACAGGACCAAAATCTAAATTGGTGTGAGTCAGCAAACTTCTTTAGCTACCATTTTCTGACCCACATTTAAAGCTGGACACAATAAATCACCATCACTGACAGTTTCCTCAAGCATCACTGAGAAGCCAGAAACAGTTCTCTGCAGAGAAACCAATTACAGCCATTCTGCGGCGTGGCTCAGCAAGGTAGCGCGGTCCTCTTGTAACCTGAGGGTTGCCGGTTCAATCCTCAAGCGAAGTCAAGCTCATGTCGAGGTGTCCTAGAACCCCTGACTGCTTCTGATGGATCGTGGTGAGTGCCGTGCGTGGCAGCTACCGCCATCAGTGCGTGAGTGTCTGTGTGATGTAAATTGCTTTATAAATACTTACCATTTTTACCATTTAGTGAGCCATGAAACATAAGTGACTGATATTGCAAGTGCAGACTCTATAAGGACTCTAATTTAATTCCTGACTTAATCCACCGTTAAATCTCAGATGAAAGGCAAGTTTTGTGCATGCACATCCCCTGGTCACTGTGGTAGGCATGACTGAGTAATGTGAAGCTGTGAGAAAAACCAATGCAAATGTGGCCCATGTCCGCATAACCGAATGAAATTGCTTTTACAGAGGATGACGCTATTAATGTTACGCATCTCATGTCTAAAGAGGGCTTTGGTTTCAAATCCACCTCTAATAAAAGCTCTATCTTTCCATTATTATAAATCTATCACCCATGCATCCATTAGCTATACCTGCTTTATCCAGATTACAGACGGCAGCCTGGATACAAACCTGCAGCCTCTCTTGTGTAAATGTGCATGACTCAGAGGGGAGAGAGTGACAGAGAGAGGAACCTACTGTACCCAGCTACTCTCAAGCTTTTTTTGTCTACTAAATCTCCTGTCGGTTTTCATCTGATGGCTTCAAATCTCCATTATGTTGACAGAAGTTGTAACTTCACAGCATTTTTTTTTTTTTTTTTTGCTTTCATTTCTGAGTATTGTTCTGCTGTGAGATCCTGACACAGCCTGTAATGCTCATTAGGCCTTTCTTTAAGTCTGTCACTCGTCATTTTGTGTATCACTCTGCCCTTATCGCAGGCTTGTAGTTTCCCTTCCTGCAGGCCCAGTGCTGTTCACTGACTCATCCACACACATAGTGGCATACTCCTTAAAAAACACCAACACCAGCTGGCTGGACACCATGTTGCCTGCCAGAGGGAATTGGGGCACTGTTACACACGATTCAGACTTGCATCATAAATAGCCTGCATGTTTTACTAAAGAAAAATAAATTGACACAGATGAACAAGATGAACACTGAGACTGGCACTAATCCAACAACAGTAATCTAACATGTTAAAAGGTGTTAAAACGTTTCTACAACACCGCAGCAGCTTAGAAAAGCAAAGTTAGTTTAACAAGTTTAACATAGTGGGTATGTGAAAAACAAACAGAAAGAAAGAAAAGTCCCCTAGAATTACAAAGAGAGAGAACAGAAAAAGCCCTGGCTGGGATTTCCTCCACTAGGGATTACTAGGCGGGTACATTTACTGGGCTGTGCAAACAGGAACCAAGCAGGGTGGTGAAAACATAATATTGATACAGTGCCATCACATAGGAGGTCTTTGTATTTGTATATATATATATCAGTGGAACTTTGTGCAGTGGGAAAAAAATCGCACATTTGTTTTACATTCATCAGCAAAGCACTTCAGATTCACAATAGTGAAAAAGTTCAGAAAAACATTCCCCGTCAGGATGTTACACTGGATTCTGTCCAGTAACAGAGCTGTGTCACAGTTTTACTACTGGGGCTCAGATGCATGTACTGTATGTACTCTGACATTTTGTGTGTTGTTGTAAACAAGAAAGTATACTTAAATCACCATGAAGCATCTATCAGCATATGTGACTTCCCTTGTTTGGACAAAAAAAGGTGGAAAATGGCATACTACTGAATAAGATCGCCACTGCTCTTATGCATGCAGGCAAGCCCCTTTTCCATTCTCACTTCTTTGGTATGCAACCAGTTGATTTACAGCAGATCGCCGCCCCTCTCTTTGTTGTGCAAAATCAGGATGGTAATTACAAGGTCATGAGTAAAAAGCGACCCGAATACCTCATGTCAATGACACAATGCACTAACCAACAGCAACCAGTAGTGACCAGGAAATCTAGATTAGCAACTCAAGGATGCGGTGAAAGACTATGAATCAGAGCATAACAAAAGCTGGAAACATTTGTGGCTGCCTCCCAGGGCTGCAGACTCAGCTTCACTGACTGACAAATAGAGAAAGTTTGATTCTATTAGTCAGTTTGCCTCTCAACATTTATAATTGGTTCAGATTTATAAACATGTAAATCATCAATCTCGTCATTCAGTATTTACAGAAAGTTCTTTTTAAACTAAACCAGCTAGATAAAAGTGAGTGTGAAGAAGCTGATCCCAAAGGACACCACTAAGATTTTTATTTAACACATATTGTAGATGTTCATCACCATAATTGCTTGTTTAGCAGGTGTTATGTCGGCCAACTTATTTGCCTGCTTTATCTCACTGATTGCTGTTAAGCTTTACTTGGCCAAGAGTCAGCCAGGAAATTGAAGTGAGTATTATTTTTCTGAATCTAGAGTTTAAATAAGTATGAAAAGCCTACCAAAACTCACAATACAATTAGCCATTACAAATCAAACTAAATTATTTCCATTAGTGTTTATATCTATATGTGGAAAAAATAAGTGTTGCAAGATGCAACTATTTACTCTGCAGCACTGCTGTGTCTGGGAAGGAAATAATTGGGCACCAGTTTGTGGAAAGGTGAGATCAGGCAAAGAGAAATAACACAGGAAATGTAATGTCTAACTCCTGTTTGCTTACTGAACAGATAAAACTGTCAGCATTATTTCTTTAGAGTGAGATCTTTTGTTTGTTCTTGAAAAATAAAATCGGAATCTGTGTTAACTGGTGATTTTTTTTCTTCATTGCACACCTTTATTTACACAAGTATTCAAATCTTTTAGTTAAACAGGAAAAAGAATACTTCCAGGTCTCATTTCAGCCACTTACAGCACAAAGGGATAATTGTTGCACCCAGAAGGACACGGCGAATGTTTGTCTTAACCATGTGAATTTTTCCACAAGGTTTCCAGGCATTATTTTTGCCTCTTAATCTGAACTGCAGCACCCTTGAAAAGGCCAAGTTTTCTGGTCAGCCTTTATTGATCCAAGTAGATGAGTGGCTGGCTGCTCACTAGAGACCTTAATAAAAAAAATAAAAAAAAGATAAAAAGGAAAGGAATGAAAGCTGCACTGAACATGCACGTTTATGGGTGAGCGAATTCTTTGCAAATTGGCTGCAAGTGAACAAGAATTCGATGCTGCACTGGTCCACAGCCAAACTCTGGATTATGAGGAGATGAAAAGAAAGACAGAGAATTTTGGGAAGAGCAAGTTGGAATATGTGAAGTAAAGAAGACAAAAAAGAAGAGGACATGTAACATCCACATATTTCTTCACCTTTTCTTTTTTTATTCCATTTGTCACTGAATATCTGATGTTATCTCTCTTTCTGAATCTCTCTCCTGTGTGACTTCAGCAATCTGACTTCTTTCCACCAACCTTCATCCTTCTTTGCACCATACATGATTTAAGCCTGTCCCCAGAGCTAGGCTGCGGCATTACAGTACACTGTGATACTGTACAGTAGCAGCTTGCAGAGTTTAAGCTGCATCCTTAGAGAATGCTGTGAAGCCATGTGTGCAGAAGAGCCGAAATATGAAAGTGTAACACCAGTATACCATTAAACACTTACACTGCAAAAACCTGTAACTTAGGGAACATTATGCTCGTCTATTCCCTAATGAAAGGAGTGAGCTTCTGGTTTCTAATTTCAACCACGAAATGCATTGCACACACTGACAATAAATTGACAAATTGGTCCAAATGGGTTAGCTGGGTATTTGTAAAAATAAAAAAATAATAATAATATGTAAAACATATAAGGCCAGAGGCCAATTAAGAAGAACATGCTGCAGCAATAAATAATGCCTAAAATTACAAAAAGTTCTCATTTTGTGCTTTTTCAGCTGCCTACAGACACAATGGAAAGAGTTATAGAGTCAGCTATAAGGAGCAGAATGTACAGCAGAAAAGTTTAGCCATTCCTTTTTTAAATTAGAAGCACAAGGTTGCAGTTTACTTAGCACAAAAGCCGAGCTGAAGCACATCCACATGTAGTCTTGACTGGTCATGCATTCTTTAGGACTTAGACTGAATGTCAGAGCTATTTTCATTTTGTAGTCTCTCTCTCTCTCTCTCTCTCTCTCTCT
>JBAMHW010000019.1:12926609-12943032 GCA_037177495.1 Rhadinocentrus ornatus
TAGATAGATAGATAGATAGATAGATAGATAGATAGATAGATAGATAGATAGATAGATAGATAGATAGATAGAAATACATAAATACTCAGCGTGTACTGCTTGTGTATATGTCTGAGACACATACACACACACACACACAAACACATAGCTGCAGAAAGACTTATTCTATAGGTTTCTGTGCACCATCACCCTGGGCAGTTAGTACCTTTTCACCTCTGTACCATCACTGAAACTATAACTTTCTTGACATGATGCAAAAAAAACCACACAAAAACAATCCATTGGCAACAAACTGATCTGCCAACATCTTAGTTTTATCAGTGGTCCCTATAAAAGCAGACAGGCTAAATTGAATTTATTTGTACATGAGGAGAAGAAGAGAGGACTCCATCAGGTTATTTTAGGAATTCTCCAACATATCAGCATTTCTTTAAGCACACCCAACATGTATCTGGCGACGGTGTTGGTGAGGATTAAAGCTTTAACTACTTTCATTTCCAAAGCAGCAGAGAAATAACAAACCTTTTCCACGAACTGTCCCATTTATCTGCGCAGAACAAACTGAAGGGAAGAAACCTAGATTTTTTTTTCTTCAAGTGTAATTTATTGTTCCAGCTTTGCGTGTTGAGCACAATTGGATTTTACTGTAACTCTTGTTTCATCAAATTGGGTTTATTGTACTCATCAATAAACCTATATTGGTCCAGTTTCGAGCTCTTCTTCGTAGACAGTTGTAGTTTGCTGTGATATAAAAGAGTGAAAGATGATGCACGTGATTCCAAAACATATGAATAAAAATATCATTATCAAGAATAGTTATAGAGATGGTCACGAAAATCTACAATATGCAACCATACACATCAAAGTTTTAACACATTGTAAGGTAACCTCGATTCATATTTACAGTATATAGAATATTTCAGTGGGTTGAAGAGACAAAATATGGAGCCACAAAGATAGAAACAGTAGGTCTAAACAGCAATGACAGGCCTGCCTATTGTTATGAACCTAAAGAGGTCATTTCAGACATTCCTCTCTCCTCTTGATCTGAACCATACTGGTTTGATAACAGCCTATATTAGGCTATCTTCACACTAAAGGCAAATCTGACTTTTTTTATTTTGTCTTTGAATGATTGTGTGAACAGCACAAATCAGAATTCACTTTTATTTGAGGTACTAAATCAAATATGTATGTTTTTAAAGTAGCCTGAGTCTTAGTGGCTATGTCACACTAGGCTCTAGTGTCAGAAATCTGACTTAATAATCCCATCAATGCTGTCGGTAGAAGTAGAATCACAAGAAAAAATGAATTGTTCTGTGTTCTTCTTCAGTGAATGAACTGTTTTTATCCCCAAATGGTTTGGGGTTTCCTTTGTGAAGTCCACCATGCTGCATTGCCATATTGCTACTGTATCCCAGAAAGGACAAACCATTTACAGGCGAAAGATTGGACCTTATTTTACTGCTCCATACATCAACAGCACTACATCACTTGGAAACAGAAAATGTTTCAAGAAAGTTGAACTATGTTTCTTCCAGTGAGTCAGATTGCATAAAGAAAATATAATTAGTTCTACTCACACAGTGCCTGGTAAAAATTCAACCTCTGTGTTTTACTTCTACCTTTTCTTATGAAAACTTGGTCTCCCTAGACGTAGAAAGATACTTAAATACAAATATGACTTGTCATGTTTTCTAATGTGTCAAATTGCTTGAAGCCGGTATGATGGTAGCACACTGAGCCAGTTTCTGTTGATTGGTTAAAATTTGGGGAGTGGACATAGACAGTAAACATGACGGGTGAGGAAGCGAGTGGCATGTGATGACAGCTACAAATCAGAGAAAAAGCACATGACATGAACTTGAGCACACTTGCCCACGTTTGCCAAGAGACACGCAGCCAATGAGACAGACAAGCATGTGTGGATGCTGATGAAGGCAGACAGATATAACGGGGTGTAACGAGGCCTTTGGAAACAGAGGCAGGCAAACGAAAGGGAGGACTCTGACAGTAAAAAGACTTTAAACAGAGAACACAGGAATAGAAGTTAAATGAATTTGGATTCTTAGACTGTGCCCCACTGGAGATGTATGAGAAAAGGGCAATGTTTGACCTTCAAACTTGAGCTTAGCAATCAGAGATGACACTTGAATATGTGGGCACGCAAAGAGAATCCACAGCAAACATCAGCAAGGAAGGTTTTCACTAAGAATAATAACTAGCAGCCCTGTGATGGAGTGATGACCTGTCTAGGATTAACCCCGCCTCTCCGCTGCATCCCTCAATGACCCTAGATAGGCGTAGAAAATGGATAACAGTCTGTCAGTATTGTAATGTTCAATATTGTAAAGTTATGCTCTTAAATATACTCTAGTACAGTGTTTCTCAATCCTGGAGCCTCATTTATAAAACAGTACATAGCAAAGATGACGACAGGTGGCGTATGTAGGAAAAACAGGAAAAACCTGCCTGGTTATAATATATGGTCTTTCACTTAGCAAGCTAGTTTGGTAAAATATGACTGATTAGGTAAACAGACAAGTATTCTGGTACTGATTGGTGAGGGAAGTATGGTTAAATCAACTAGACAGCCAACAGTGCACAACAGGCAAATTTCAATCTAAACAATCAAAACAAGATTCTTCTGTATTTATGTCAGATATATTTTTATGCAACAAAAAAAAAAGTGCATTGTGCCATTTTTTGTGGTTTTATGTTTACATCTAGTTGACAGTCTGGTGTGTGATTCATGGCATTTTTGTACATTTTAACAACAACAAAGGTAACACTGAAAAGTCATGATTCCTTTGGTCACAATATTGAACTGAAATTCTCTAACTTTCGTATCAAGATGTGGGGAAACTTTACAGCGAACCATCACAAGCCTCCACTTGTGTGCTGCACAGACAGGACCCACATTTAGACTCCACTGTCTAAATGTTTGGGGACACATATCTCAAGCCTGGCTGACCATCCAAAAATGTATGCAAAGCCAGTACTATGAGGCAGTGCAGTGTTTACAGTGCAATTTTACTAGACTAAGATTCACTGTCTATTTCAGTCAGTGAGTAAAACAGTTTGTATGTATCTTTAAATGGAGCCTTTATCTTAAAAACGAAATAATCAAGAACTTTTATCACAGGTAACATCTGTGAGCATGTCATGATAGGTTGGAGATTAGTAAATATGATGTCCACATTGCAGCATGGTGGTAGAGAAAGGCCTTTCACTGATATATACACACAGCCTGCATTCATTAGAATACAATATGCCTTTTCAGTCCTCTTTGCTCACGTAATTTTCCGGTTAGAAGATGGGAGGGTGAAAGACAGTGAGACAGAGAAACAAAGAAATGTCAAGGTAGAGGTCAGCCAAGAAAAGGACAGATGAACTTTGAACAGTGATTACAGGATTAAATTCACTTGGTAGTTTCAACTGTTCACCTGCCCTTTCTTCAGTGTTCCTGGGCATGTCATTGAGGAATATACTGTACTGTGGGGTTAGCATCAGATACAAAGCGCCCTGAGGTGGTGGCTCATCTCAGCTCTGACCTGCATGTTCACAGCATCGCCTCTGTTGTACTAAACTTTAAGTTTCAGGGACTTTCACATTTTTATGCTACTTTTGGTGCTATAGTTTCTTGAACAATTTTTTTAAGGTATACTTTTCCTAGATGTTCACTTGATGCTTGAGTTTCTGGGTTTACATGTATATATGCATGTTTGCAAGACTTATGTATCTGTATGTCAGTTTGCTCCCATTCCAAAAGCACTTTACTGTAATTTCAGAAGTTTTTCATGAATAAAATTATTATCATACAATTTTTTTGCCCTTTAAATCTTTCTATAAATCTGATCTGAATAGCTTAATGAAACAGTTTGATATCGTTTGTCTGTTTTCTTTCCTTTAGAGAGTCAAATGATATGTTTCTAATCTTAGCTTAGTGAAATTGCAAATAAGCTATTTAATTTTTGACTTATAGAAGGTGCAGGCCAAGGAACCTCTTTGGACCCTAGGCTGTACAACAAGAAGGGCGGACATGGTGACATTCTTCAATGCCTTGTAAGCTTCCTTTTTGAACCCTCAAGTTCACTCTTTGGCTTTCACATCTTGGTCACGTTAAAAAGAGGATAAAAGTGATACCAGAATCCTGATTGGACAGAAATGTGCATCTGCGGAGTTATTCAATAAATGACTACCAGAATAGTAATTAGGAGGAATGTGTCTACCTAATGAGACCATAATGATACATCATGTATAAAAAAAAAGAGAAAAAAGAAAAAAAAACTGACTTTGCATTTAATTTAAAAGGATTATGTTTCTTTTTAATGAGAATCTAATTGAGCCAGAGGGGTTTTAGATTCAGTATCTTCTGACACTTACAGGTGTTGCATTTTAAGGCACTTGGGCATCAGCTTAGAGTCCGACAGAGATGGCTTAGGGCTCATTTATGCTCAGCGATAAAGACACATACAGATGGAGCATTCTGTCCATTCATGCTTACTTTGGTACATTTTCAGAGAACTTGAGGATGTGTACCCTAACAGAGCAAACAGAACAGGGGAATCATGGTGGTAGTCACTTTCGCACTGGAGCTAACGTGTGACCAATGAAACAAAGCAAAAAAAAAAAAAAAGAGAGAAGAAGAAGCTTTAATGTACTCAGTGGCCACGCAGACCACTGCCATTTACTGTGCTGCCTCTTTTTATACATTGCTTTCTTTAAATGTTAGTTATCATGATCTACTCCACCATCGCCATGTTTGCTCTTGTGCACTGCAATTCAAACTGACATCCAAAGTTTGAAGTGAACTCTGAACTCTACACTGCTCTCTGGTGGATGTACAACCTAACAACCATGTCAGTGCAACAGTATAGCAGTATGCCGGCACTGACGTTTGACAATATTCGAAACTGACTTACCTAATTTCGGATATAAAGTGAACATTCACTTTAACTAGCAAAGAAATCAAAATTACTGGGGCTTTTTGGTGAATTTATGTTTAACCACTATTGTACCCTACAAGCGCAATAATTCAATACACTCACTACCAAGGTAAGGAGCAGAGAAATTAATTCAAAATTAAATTTGCATATGGCAACGGCTCTAAAACAGACCTGAAACTTGTTCTGATCTTATCTGCCTTGGATCCATTTCCTAAAAGCTCAAAGTGTTCCTTTGACATATGCAAGCAGGAAACTGGTTTCTAAACAATAGTGTTCCATATTTGGATTACAAAGACCAAATCTAATATAGCCTCAATGCTAACTACAGAACACATTGGAGTGATTCAAAAGGTTCTGGTCTCAGCGTAAACTATATTCCCCAGGAACAAAATTAACTAACATTTCAATCATGATTCTGGTACAAGATCATGCTGCCGAGGCTCAACTGTCAGATCTGATCTCATCTCAGTTAAATGTGTCCCATGACATCTGGATTTTTCCTAAAAGCTAAGGTGGCATCAACCCCTCGAGTACTTAACTGAAATGTTTCCTTGCATGAATCAGCATTGCAGTGTAAGACTCTGTACACTTTTTCTCCCAGTTCTGACCATCGTAGCACCACGCCGTGGCATCAAAAACTGCTGCAGTGTGTGTTAATGAACTCCAGCTCGGCCAGATTAGCTGACTAACCAAAAAGGTTCTTAAATATAATTTAAAAAAATGCAGATATGTTGTACTGGAGCACTTAAAACAATTAAACAGGTATCAAAATCTTCCTAATGCTAACAATGCAGACTGTGCTTACTTTTTGGCTCTGACAACAAAAAGAATATCAAAAGAAGATTTGAATGGTAAATAAATCATTTATAGGTTCAAACAATTAAAAATATTTTGAGTTTGGTCGGAGGTTCTCAGTTACTTCATCTGCAGCTGCTATGATTGTACAGCAATCTGAAAGCCAGTCGACTCTGGCTGCACACGTATAAGAAGAGAAAGCAAGGCAAAACAACAGAACACATTGCAAGGTTGGCACACAGTAGACAAACCAATAAACTTGTCTCATTTACAAGGGACCAATCACTGTCAAATAAATGACAAATATAATCCCACTTATTTCCCCAGTATTACAGCTTGGCAATGATCCTTGGTTCTAGTTTGAGAGGTCCTAGCGTCTCTGAAACCTCTTTAAGACAGATTTCCAAATAGAGGGAAGGAAACATAGCCAACAGTTTTCAGATGACATATTTGTGATTGTTTCACATAAAGAACTATTTATATCTGGGGCTTTGCAGCAGACTGGCTTAATATTTGTGTGCCTTAGTCGGGTTGCGTATCCATTCAGGAAGGAGAAACTCAAAGGAAAGCAGAGGGGGCTGTGTGCCACCTGGTACTCCATCACTGCTGTCTAAAAATAATGGGAAATCTATTAATTCCTAAGTGGGCCCTCTTTGTGAGCTAAGCAGAAAGCTCTTCAGAGTCACTCTGACCCAAGGTTATGGCAGTTTGTATGCATGACAAATTATGATCAACCAAACGTTATCAGTCATTATTAAATCTGTTTATTTTTATTAATTAACAGCCAGTTAATAATAATTATATAGTAAACCTGCGCAAATGGAAATTTCCTTAATATTCAAGCAGATGCATTACTGGGTAAAAAGAATGTACGGAAGAACTGAGACCTCACTGACCTGATTTGTTTGTGCACACAGTGACAGTAACACATAATCTGTCCTGAAAGCACAGCACTGCTACTGTGTAATCACTCAGACTGATATGAGGTACAGGAAGCCTAGAGGAACCAAAAGCTGATAAGAGCAAATGATAAATCGGGGAGAAAAACAGATGGACAGCAGTGATGGAGAGATAGACAGGAGAATGGCACAGGACATACAGTAAATAGGGAAAGAGGACAGACAACTGAGACTTAGAATGAGTAAAAAGCACAGCTGAGAGGAGGCGATGAGGAAACAAGGCAAAACGTGTTTCCTAACAGTCTACAAACTTTTTATTTACAAATTTGCTCTCTTTCAGTTGAAAGTAACACTGTGGAAAGATGAGACCAAACAGCAAGAGTGAAACTGACCTCTGAGTCTGTAGCCTTTACTGGAGGGTGAACAAACAACATGGATGTGGATCAATTTTTGCCCTGTTAACCACAATCCAGGGTTAACTAGGATGAAAAGGGAATCAGAGGGAATCAATCTTTTCTGCTTGCAGAGCACCAGACCCTGGCACAAACCACTGCTGTGCTACACAGCCTTGTTTTCCTTTAAAACCCTTACAGTAGCAGATGTAACAGTGAGCAGTGAAGCAACTGGTACCAATTCAGATATTATGGTGGGTTGTAATTTCTTTTTTTCCTGGACTGTTTGCTATTTTTTTGTAATTTGGCAATTATTTACCGGTTAAACTGCTGAAGTTTCATCTGAGTGAGCCTGAATCTGCACATTATCAGAAAATGACTTATAGTAGACCTAACTCTCTATATTTGAAAATATTGCATCTGTGACATTTGTGGATGCAAATGTCAAGGGATGAACGGTGGCATGAAGCATTTATGTGTTGGAAAACACACACATTTCAGTCTGTCTGTCATCTCTGAACTTTGTTCCCTTTATTTGGGCTTTCTAATATTTTCCTGCATGTCTTTATAAAATTTATTTTGTTCTGTTTTGAAACATGTAAAGGGGTAATTCACATTAAAAATGTTTTTTAAGATATAAACATTATATGACTTTAACCACCTATGCAGCTGCTGTGAAAATGGACATAAAAAAAAAAGAAAAAAGAAGTGGTCTAGGGTTAAAATTGGCTCAAAACAGCAACATGCTGCTCAAGAAAACGCGAATTGCTTGAGAAGGAGTTAATGTAAGGTGCCTTATGAATCAGCATTGCTCTCCATCTGTAAAATGCCTGTAGAGCTGACCACATCACTGCATAAATCCTGCCTCATGTATCTACAATCTGCCCACAACCCAATATCCCTCTCAGCCTCTTGCATTTTTCAAAATGTTGCAGTGGGTGAGTGGTTTTTGATTTTAATGAGTTTAGTTGATGATTATGACACCTGCTCCTCATTTGTCATTAGTCCCTTAGAATATATCTTCTGCTCGATTTCCTTTGTTCTCTGCCACTTCATTATTTGTTGCTAGTTTGTCATGTTGGTCTGCCAGCCAGCTCATTCTGAGTCCCATGGATTGTAACAGTATTATCCTGTATTTAAAGTGTTCGCATTTAGATCTTCTGCCAAGCACCATGATCCTGTCATTTAATTGTTTTATAAAAATTAAATTACATCCACCAGTCAGTTAGTAATAAGATCTGTAGCAATGGGAAATAAACAGAAGACTCTGCTCCTCTATAGCACATTAATGAACATTTTATCTGGTTATTTTATCTAATCTATAGTGAGAAAAAAGGAAAAACTATACCTTTTAAGTACATCTTGGCCAGGGGCAGTAATATCCTTAAGATGAAAGAATCAATAAATCTCACTTAATTAATAGGCACTCACGCCAATAACAGGTGGAATTTTTTTCCTTCCTTAGTAAAACCCAGACTGGCAGTTTTCCCTTAGTTCTAGTCTCTGTGCTAAGCTACGCTAACTTGCTGCTGTATGTAAATTTATTGTATAGAAATTAATGAAATTGTTTCATGTATCCTCAATTTAAAAATTAATGCTGAACGTTGGCCAAATACAAATAATTATAACTTAGAAACACCTCAACAGCATATCTGCTGGGAATATTTTGTACTTTATCTTTAAAAAAAATCAGGGGATGCACAACAGACATTTTAACCCTTTAGGTTAAAAAAAAAAGAGTAAAAATAGGCTGCATTCCTTTACAAAAACCTTCAAATTTATGTTTATAAGCTAAACACAATGCAGGAGAGGTGCCACTGATATTAAATAATAAATTAACTCGTCAAACGTGTTGGCTTTGGTGCTTCATTAGTGTAGATTGAGCCAATTACTGGTGATGAGCCAAACATTTTCTCTGTGTATTTGAGTGATAATCATGGAGATTTACCTGTAAAAGTAGTAAACTGCCTTCAGCTGAAATCAACCAAGAGCTAAAGACATAAATATTTCAGAAGGATTGAATAATTATAGTCTTGCTTATATAAAAAGGATTTAAAATACTTCATATAACCTCAAACTCACTGAAAATAGCCAGGAGGCAAATACCAATCTGAAGCAAGTGATGTCAGCTCGTAACAAGCTCTAAACTGACAGAAAGAAAACTCTGGATAGTGTCAACACAGGATTTCTAACTTGGGTTTAACAGTATTTTTCTGTAGATACAAGTTTTCATAGTGAAACCTTCACAGGCAGCCTGACAACTTAGACATCTTTGATCTAAGCAAGTTTTTGCAAAACATCCAAGACACAATATCAAAGACATCTCCAGCTCAGGCAGTGCGTTAATGCAGATGAGATCCCACCCATTTGGAAATATTCACCGTATTGAGTAACAGATTTCCCTTGGATACACAGGCTGCTTTGTTCCGAGGAAGACCAGGTTGTTTTTAATGCTTTTCATTGCATTTTCAAATGCAATAAAGCTAGAAACGCATTGTTATGACATCTATTTCTGAGGTCTTCACTCTCTTAGTCATCTGGCTGCTTCTAACATTTCTTCATACTTCTAAACTTAATGCCTCTAAGGCCTTGATCTACATTCCTAATGTAATTATATTACACTTCACTGATAAAATACAATTAACTCTGTATCAGACAATTCAGGAAAAAGAAAATAAAATAAACAACACATTTTAGTTTAGGGTTTCATTTGCAGACACAGGCTGTTGTTTTTGTGCATTAACAGTTCGAAAACTTGCAGTTAATGAACAGCAAAACCCCCCAGTCTCAAGGTGAATGGGAATGTGTGATGAGAATAAAATACAGACCAATTGAACAAAGCCGGCCGTGGCAACAATTTTCTTTGAAAGGTTGAATAATCTTAATCAATTTCACCTGTGAAATGAAACTGTTGAAAAAAAAAGATTTGCATAAGCTGTAACAAATCTTATTCTCTGTAACCTTTTGGCCTAGATAAACACAATGGGGCCTCCAGCTCTGTTTCTGCTTTGTCCTCACTATCCAACCCCAAACCTTGATTGTCCCCCTCGACAATTTGTTTGTGTTGCAGACACCTAATATGAAAGCACATTAAAAGGGTTATAGTGTAGCTCCTGATGCTCTTCAATGGTGTTAGTAGGACTGATACTTGTGTAAGCTTCAAAGAAACCCATCCACATCACCCAACACAATTTTGACTAAACTACTAGTACAATCCTAAGCAATAATGAAACATAACACAATATGGAGGTGCAAACAATTCAATCACTAGGAATGCCCTCTGCTAACCCCCTTGGGTTCTCTTCATCCAGAGCTGTGTTTAATGACTGGGTAATTGTATAAAGTCCTCAACAGGATAATCCTAACTGCTTGCCAACTCAGCCTAGAAAACATTCCATCAGTCATCATGATGGGTAATTACAAGTAATGGACAAATAATAGTGTGCAGTGGATGGTGTGTGAAAGTAGCTTAAGCAGGCTCAGTGACAGCCTCCTTCAACAAGTGCACGCTCTTAAGGGAAAATGTTATGTTGCATGAAAAGAACATAAAAAAAGGTGTTTTCTTTGTGATGCACCCACTGAGAAACACATCTAAAGAAGTCCACTCAGTGAACTCTGCAGGCAGACTCGTAAACCTCTCTGAGGAGATGGAAAGAGGCCATGTGTTGAAAATGATCAACATAACCAAAAACTATCCCCAGAGTGAGACAAAAAAGATACTTCCAAGAAAAAGGGTGCGAGATTTGAGAAGAAAGTTGATTTGGCGGCTTAATGATCAAGCTATGATGTGTAAAACATCAAACCCCTCTATGAGAAGAATAGTGGCTCAGCAGGAGGATTTGTTAATGAAAGTGATAAGCAGGCTAAGATGTGCAATCCCTTGGGGGGGGGGAGTGCTAACTTGTAAACAGCAGACAGTACAGAGTGTCTAACAGTCCCACTCTTTGGGATTTTGGCTTTTAACCCCAGTCTTCATGTGCCTATAAAAAAACAAACAAAACATAAACACAATTTTAGACTCTACACACTCATGCACGATGCAGGGACTTGAAACATGAGCCCATGAAGGAATGCAGCCCCCCGTGACTTCCACTGCATAATGGCCTGTGTTGTGGCACACACACTCACAGACTCTAACACATCCATAGAAGGCTAAGGGAATGTGCTTTCACTACATCACACATACCAATGTCTATAAGTAGTTGGAGACCATGTGGTCAATATTCACACCAAAGGTTAAAAAAAGATTAACCAGTATCAGTAGCCTGTAAATAAACAAAATCTCCTCCTCAACAGTTCGGACAACAAACCAGTTGAAGTCTAAAGAACAAATAGAACTTTATTTATAGGAGGTGAGTGACTTTAACTTATTTATAGGTGTTGGCACTGAGTATGTGTCATTAAGCACAAACAGGGTTGCGTTGCCCGGCTGGCTGGCTGGCTGGCCGGCCCCCAGTGGTCACCCACTGGCTCCAGTCATCCAGAAACAGTGACAAGATGAGAACACCCTCCTCATACGGAAAGTATCTGGTATTTTTTCATGTAGGATATGGATCACTAGAGATGAATAAATGGACAAATGTATCTGTGATACGATGAATCTGTAGTTAATAAACTTCTATTTTTTTGGAGGGGTTGGGAGGGGTAAACAGCACAAATAATACAAATGTCATTTTTATGCCTCGGTGGCTTTCAAAGCAAAGAATGTCACACAAGAAATCTTAGTTAACAAAACTGCTTTGTAAAATGTGACTTTAAAAAGAGAATTCACAATGTTTTTCACAGATACCTTCATTTATTCAAGTTTAAAAGAATTCTGGGTAAATCTGGGCACTTAAAAAGCATCTCCATTTTAAAAAAAATTTAAGTACAAGAACTGATTGAGTCAGAGTATTTTATCTTGGCAATCTTATCAGCATTGAGATCATGTTGTCCTATTTCTGATATGGAATCCTTTTCACACTGTATTAAGATCATATCGCCTTACAACTCTGATCTGAACACAACCAGCTTCAAAACACATTTCCTTTGAAGCTATGTGACAGCCACACAAAAGATGCCAAGAATACCACCATTATATTCACTTCAGGGTATTTTCTGTCAAATAAAGCGACATCCAAACCTGGCTCAGCTGGTCACATGTTATACTCACTACTGTTCTTTAGAAAAAGTGCAGGGAATGAGGATTATGTCTGTTTACAGGAGTAAAGAAATATGAAAAGATCCCATGAGGAATGGTAAGGTTTACCTTCTCAACTATGTGCATTACCTGTAGCCTCTGGCTAGTTTTTCCAGTCGGCTGCATAATTAATCGTGCGATACAGGGACGGGACTCTCCGGAGAGGTTGAGATTAAAAGTAAAAAAGCAGTGGGGTAAAGTGGAGAGAGAGGTGGGGGAGAACCCCTATCACTCTCTACTTACCCCTCAGCTGAGGCTGAAACAGAATGAAAGAGCAAGAGAGAAAGATGTGTGTGACAAGAAAACTAAACCAGGAAATTGGGCAGAGAAGGGGAGGGGCGGACGGCATACCAAAAAGATGCTACAGCATACATACTGATACTTTCTCACACCAACACCTCACAGAGTGAAAGAATCCTGTACGACTAATTAAAGTTGGACTCACTGGCAGTGATACTATACAATGTCAAAGGTGGCATCTTTGCCAATCCAATGTACATTTATCAGACTAACAGCAACTAAATTATTTGCAAAAATAGCATCAGTGCATTATGATATTGGTATTAGAACTCATTATAATATATGTGTTAGGGTTGGGAGTTACCTTATTTTTTCAGGTGAGCTGCATTGCTCCTGAGATCAGACAACAGGGTGTTTAGATGGATGAGATGATCATAGCTGCACTATAAAAAAAAGGGTTGGACTAGTTAACTCTCGCTATATGGAATTTCCAGATATCCCAAGTTGGTAAAGATGAGAAAATGTTTGGTATTCTGTACTCTCTATGTCCTTCCACCGACTTTGTTCTGTCTTGTCAAACTTCATCTTCTTAAAACGAACTCATTATTAAGAGGGGAGAGGTTCAAAGATGCTCGAAGAAAGCAATTAACACACACAAGCCAGACTGAAGTATTCCTCTGTGGTACAGTCAGTGATGTTGTTGCTGCTGGAGGGGAGCAGACAAAATACTTGGAGAGTTTTAGGAAAAATGTCTGATAATTTGGTTTTGTTTTACCTTTAAAGAATGTTAAAAATCCTTTAAACTAAAGAAAATTGTATTACAATCAAATCCAAGAAAAGCAAAACATTTTTTACCAACAGCAGAGCCTTTTTCTCAGTGCAACAGGAGATTCCTCTCTTATTTTTCCAACATTTTTCTAAAAGCAACTCACAAAACTTGGATATTTTCTCTCCTCAACATCAACGGCTGCCAAGCGCTGTCTGAAACTGATGTCGGCTCGCAGGAGTGAACTCTAAACTTAGCACTGCCCACTAGTGGAGGAATTGACTTAAAGGTCTCATATTATACATTTTTTTCAACAATTTCATATGGGTTTCAGAGGTCCAACAACATTGTTTTCAAAGTCTATTACCCCAAATTCAGCCTTGGTCCTTAATTTCAGCCATTCCAAAAGTAGCTCTAGTCTGTTTCTGTGTCTGAACCTTTAAATGTTCATGAATGGTGCCCGTCCACACCCCTCTCTGCAAGACGATCGCTGGCATCCGCTCGGTGATTTTTAAGGTCAGGCTCAGTTAGCTGGGGGGGGGGTGGATCAATGACAGTATCCATTACCGAGGGCAGGGGTTATTTCCCTTCGTGAGTTCACAAAGAGAAAGGTGTCAGACTTACCCGTTTGAGCACACATTTGCTAAATAGTGGAGGAAGCAAGTGGGAGAGGAGACAGAATTTTCTCATTTTTGGGCATTATACACAGGCTATGAGGACACATATTACTGTTAGAAAACCTTTAGAAAGTGAATATTGTATAATATGGGACCTTTAACAACCGAGGCAACGCAAAAGACGCATGGAAGTATGAGGACAGCGACATATGATGTTTGAAACATATGTCCCTATTTACATACGTTAGGGAGCATAAATGGGCCTTAAGTCAGCATTAAATGTTTCTAACGTAGCAAACAATGCAATTACGATGAAAAGCGGTTAAAGTTGGGATAGGCTACGGTAGGCTATATGCCCATACAGGGGAATCGCACCGATTATGGATGTGGATGTTTTGAGACCTACACCTTTCATGGTGAGAGGGTTCAACATTCACACCTTATCTACTGTGTTGTTTTTTGTTTTGTTTTTTACTTTGCGCAGTTTAGCCCAAACATTGCTTTTCCAGTCGCTCTCTGGTTGTAATACAGCAAGATGGATCAGATTCAGATTTCTAGTAAAACAGAAAGATGAAACAAGAGGATGTCTTCTCTAAACCATCAGTTTATCTTTTAGGAGCCATGAATGAGGCGAAGGGAAATTATAACAAGGTTCTGAAATTCAAATCAGAGCAAGACCCTTCTCTAACAAGATGGCTGACAGGTAAGAGAAAGTATTTATATGCAGAGGCAGGCCAGAGGGGGCCAGGCAGGGGCACCAATCAAGAAAAAGGGTGGCACAAATGAGAATTTTTTCCCCTTTATTTAGGGCCTAGATTTTAGAAAATATTTTGCTGTTTATTACAACTCAAGAGATCATCAGATGTTGCACACACTTTGCATTCATACCCTTTGACCGACTCCACCGACCACCACTACACTGCAACACTCAATTCCCTAACCAGCACCATTGGAGCACCACAAATTGCTACCTGGTCTGAGGTACACTGTTCCCATTACCAGAATTATCCCTGTACTGAGCCACAAGAACACCAAGAGGAAAGCAGTGGGAGACAAACATTTTACCGCTAAAGAGACACTTTTACCTGCTGTCTTCCAGGCAACAGATGTCATAGAAATGTTTTATCTCTGCAAATGCATGACAAAGGGCAAATGCAAAAGGGACAATGCATGCCTACAATATTATAGCAAGTATCCTGTGCAGTTATCCGCCTTCTTTGTCCTGATAACATATTAAGGGACACTTCATGTTTACTTCCACCTTAAATCTCAGCAGTTGTTTTCATTGCTATGAGGTAAAGTCCATGTGAGAGTACATACATGTCTGCTTGTGAAACCTTGCTGAATGATATATCTGTACAATAAAGCACCCAAAGGACTAGTTCTGTTTCTTTTAAGATCATAGATGGTTCCTGTATGACTCTTAATTAATGTGAATAAGTATAACCTTGTTTGCTTCTGGTGTGTTTATTCTTCCGTTTCAATCCAATCATGTTGCTTCCAGTGAGGCTTTACAACATAAAACATCACGCTACATTAGGCACTGCATCACCGCTGATAGAGATCTCCCTATGTGTACTCACACTTATGAGTTGTCTCATCACCATAAACCAACAGCGTATGTAAGTACAAGTTGTCAATAGCCAGAAATTCAACTGATACTAAACAAGAGTGATCAGGTAAACAAAAATTTGAAGAAGAGCTTTAAGAAATACAGTTCAGCCAACGTGTGACTAAATATCCCAACACCAGTACTGATCCTTAAACTCTCCGATTTCATTTGACACGGAACAAAAGACTCTGAGCAATGTGAGCTAGGGTAATGCCACCTGCTTAATCAATACTTAAATAACCTTCGAGCTATGCTATATTTAAGTCAGAGGGAAATGCTACCATTGAGATATTTTAAAGCAGCTTTTGCTTTCAAATAACCTAAATTCCTGAGAGAAGTACAGCTATGTTGTACTATGTAGTTCTCTGCAGGTGACTGGTTCCCCAGAGGCTGGGTTATCTGGATGTATCTGGCACACACACAAAGACAAAAAAAAATAATTAAAAAATATCACACACATGAAAATATACACAGTAAATCAGCAGAGGAAAGGTCAACGGGGCGACATACCCTTTTATAGGCACTTAAAAAGAACAGCGCTCTGTGATGACTCCCATGACAGCAATAGCGAGGAGAGTACATGAGAGGTTGAAAGGGTTTAAATGTTGGTCATTCAAGCTTTCATTCAAGTGTGTTTGTGTCTAAGAGATGAAAAACCAGCATGTATGAGATACTGAAGGAGGGTGGTTTAGGTCTAATATTCAAGAGAGACAATGAATTCTCTGAAATGACCAAGTTGGAGGACTAATGTGACCATTTATTTAACAATAGGGGAAGCTGCATGGAATTACATGTCATTTCAGTTTGATGAAGCAGTATTGTTGACTGTGTTTACTACCAATCACTGAACAAGGCCCAATGTAATCCATAACTGTTGAAATGAGTTGAAATAGACTTATAGACATAGATATAGACATTGCACAGAAATGTATTCTTCATATCATTTCATACTTGCACTTTGTAAATAATGTTAT
>JBAMHW010000019.1:12943776-12957289 GCA_037177495.1 Rhadinocentrus ornatus
GTCGTAATGTGCTGTGTAGAAGTTAAAGTTCAAAAGTCCAATAAATAGAGTGGAAAATATACTATTTGTAGACCATTATAGGCTAGATGATCCAATCAAAAGAGGACAGTTCTAATTATGGGTTAAAAAAAAATTCTAGTTTTGAAGCAGCAGCTAGTTTTGACACTAGCATACTACTTCACTTTGGTCAGCTGAGGAGGAGAATGGAGGTAGAGTACCGTACATTGTGACAGGACAAGGGAACGAGCATGCACAGGACGACGAAAAGTATACATGATCGAGGAATTATGCAATTTGAATTTAAAATCAGAATAAATTAGCCCACTTACTTTAGATTCAAGTTTAATTCAGAACGGCCATTTTCATTTAGAATCGGGTGTTGACGAGGTCAGGTGAGTCCCGAACCTGAAACTTTTGAAAAGGCTGTTTGATTTTTTATTTATTTTTGTTAAACCATCTTACACGACTTATAAATAATTAATTATTTTAAAAATGCACTTAACTCAAGCAATGAACTAGTGTTTTGTTCATAACAGACTACTTAGCAAAGAGCCCATTTTAAACTGTATCCTTAGGTCATTTGTTACCAGCAAACTGCCACAGAGATGTAACGAGTTACCATGTTTTCTGTTGAAGATAATTTTTTTTTTTTTTGCACAAACAAAGTTTCCCAAAGAGCTTTTAGTTTAAAATATCGCTCAGCTTGGTGTGCAGTGTGTCCTAAAAGAAATTTCGGGAAATGGGATAAGTGAAGGACAGAAGAAGAAGCAGCAGACAGAAAGAACGATCTACAGCAGCTGAAAATTATCTCAAAGTTGTATTTTAAGAAAAATTTCATTTAAAAACAAAACAAAAAAAAATCCAGGTAAAAACCAGACGCATTAACTGGGAGATGCATTTAGTCTGTCAGCTGATCCATTCACTGTTCAATGAGGCCTCATCAGAAATGGTTTCTGTAGAAAAATGGCTGTCAAGAAACCTTAATTCAGGAGAGGAATCTGGGATAAAACGCTGAATTATGCCAAATGACACAAGAACTGGCCTTAAAATAATTTGCAAGACGTCCTTTGGAGTGACGAATCTTTCATGGAGCTCAGATCTCAACATTATAAAAGAGGTGTGGGATCACCTTGACAGAGAACAGAACAAAAGGCAGCCAGCATCCACAGACAAGCTTTGAAATATCCCTTAAGAAGCCTGGAGAACTATTCCTTAAGACTGCTTGAAGAAATTACAAAACAACTCTAAGAAGATTCAGACTGTGGAAGAATAAAGGCAGTCATGCCAAATATTAACTTTCACACTTGTTAGAATAGAACAAACTGTTTTACTTGTATACTATATTTTCATTTTTGGAAATCCACTGCACCCATTTTATTATTATCCCCCAAAAGATTTACGAAAAATGATGGGTGGCTCAGGACTTTTGCACATTGCTGTATGCAAGAGCAATTTGCTCCTGCAGGTCTTTAACATTACATTCAGGCCTGTACACATGTGATAGTGTCACACAGCATGTATACACGCCAACTATTCTTCACAGTCTTCTGGTATAATAGGACAACAGTCTGCAGTGAAAATGTATCTAACAGACACACAGTTGTTTTAATCAAAGCCCTAAAAATCATGAAGGCTTACAAGGGGACAAGCTAGAGCAGACAAGCAACACTAGCGTTAATAGTTTAGTTCAGTTATCAATCAGCAAACAATCCCTCAGACTATTTGTGCAAGCAAATACAAAGTATAGATTAAAAAAAACGTTTCCCATACATTCTAATACACACAATAAAGGATTATTGTGCCCCACTCTGTTGAGGTTAACACATTTCGGTGTGTAAGTGTGTATGCACGCTGTAATTCTCGTGTGGTTTTGTGCCTGGGACTCATTTGTCTTCATTATCATCATACAGCTGGAGGAAGAAGATCACTTATGGCTCATGGCAATGGTTCTGCCTCTCTGTCTGGGTTTCAAAAGCAACTTCACTACTGTTGTGTTTTTCATGCCACTTTGCATTTGGCCAAGAACACTAAGACGGACAATAATATCTCAATATATCTACTCGTTCAATATTTCCACAGGGAAAGATGAAAACTAATAGCCAAGCTTATAGAAATTTTAGATGTATGTTTATGGTGGTTTTTTGTCAGCATTCTGTTTAATGTGGAAATCTTCTGACAAAATGGTGAAGCCCTAACAAATCACATCCTCAAACCCACCACTGAGCTTTTGTTTGGGTGATAAACATGACACTTTAATCCTGTTTGCGAAAAAATGAACACAGAAAGGCTTTTTACTCACAGTCCGCTCTTAGCACATCAGAAAGCAAAAACTGCAAGCACCACAGAAACCCTGGAAGCATGACAAAGTCGATGCTAACAAACTTGGACAGAGAACAGATTTTCCAGGCCCAATTATAGCAGAAAATCTCCTAGCTTAGACCTAAAGAAAAATGATTGAGACAGCAGAGCTATGTAATCACAAGGCCATGGTGTCACAAATGTTTAATGTGCACCGAACTGATCAAAGCCTGAGATATTTCTTACCACCTCCTATTCGTTCTCACACATCCTTGCCCAAGAACAACACCTTTACAACTCTCCAGTGGGGACCACCGTGTCTGCATCTGGACAGGGCTGCGATGTTTTAACAGAAAAGCAAGCCTCAATTTGAAAAGCTAGTGAAAAGAGTAGTTATTTAACTAGCCATCACGTCAAAAACAAGGGTCAGATCTCAAGGAAAAAGAAGCCTGATTATTTCTAATTGCCTTCCAGCTAGTTATAAACCACATCACAGGTAGGACCCACACAACTGCAGACACGTTCACTTTGTTTTCCCTCTCTCGGCATGACGCCCATTACATTTCTGACCACCTTCAGAGCAATTCATCTGGATAATCAGGACCCTCAATACAAGTCTGCAAGTGACAGTAAAGTAAAGCACATTAGCAATTTCCTTAATGAAGAGCAGAACCATTTTTCAGGAATTACGAAAAAAAAAAAAAAACATATTCTGTGTTGGAAAGAGTTTTAAGTTGAGCTCAGTTTGCTACATGATGCAACACAAAATCACCCAGGTGGTCCATTATGAGAACAGGACGTAGACACATTTAAACATGGACTGGAAAAACTAAGAGGAGCTGCAACATTGGCAGATCCCGTCTACAGAACCTAAATGCACACGCAAGCTATTAATATGACAGGTGAACATGTAAATACAAAAAGAGAGAGACATGGGTGGGGCAGTGTGCATGTATCCCTCTGGTATGTGTGTATGTTAGTAGTGTAAGGTTGGGAGACTCCGAGGCCTATAATTACAGCCTGGTGGGAGTGAAGCTGATAACAGAGACCTGAAGATATCAACACCATGACAAGACAAGGAGGGGAGAGGAGGGGAAAGGAAAGGTGCACCACATTACACCTTATCAAACATTGGATTTTCTCACTGACATACTACTTTTTAATTTCCTCCTTGGTAGTTATCTAATGACCCGCACGTGTGAGCATGCACGCACAAGTAAAACAAAAAAGGGAAGGCTACCAATCTCTGCCCACACAGTCACTGTGTTTCAATTAAGTATAATAATTCAATTAAAAGCGATGTCAGGCAAAACCAATTCTCTGAAATGTCACATAATCATCCTGATTAAGTTACCATAAACACTTTAAGGCTGTAATTGTATTACTTCAGCTTGTTTAAGCATCAGTCTCTGCATTGACTATTATTACAAAAAGGTTACAGATTTATGACGAGGCTCAGGTTGTTCTGCTAATGCAATGAAAACAACAACTGTTTCTTCATTGTTATGTTTTCTACTTAAAGAGAAAGCAAGCAACCATTCCATATTCTGGGCATTAATGGATCTATGTATCTATTATGTATATTATTATATTCTAACTTTATTAAATAACTTTTAATGAAAATAGAAGGAACCTTCCCACTTTAGGTACCAGAATATCTGATTTATTATTAAAAAAAATATTATTTGTAAGTATTAGTTTATTAGTGTTGGATTACTTAGAATGATCTGTTTGCATCTACAGATGGTATCAGTCCTTTTAGTCTAATATGTTTTACTGCCATGTTCTATGGAAGCCCAGGAGGGACATAAAAAACAAACAAAAAAAAACACTGATTCTAAAATAGGCTTTACACAAATCTTGCACTTTAAGCTGCCACTATAATTTCTCTGCTTTTGTTGTTATATGTCGCCCCTCCTCTATTCATCAAACAATCATGTTATAAATGAATAAATCATTTTTTTCTATTTATTTTTTCATTTATTTTGCATACCTGTTTTTTCCTTCATTGCGAACAAGTGGAACTGATGTCCTGCCCTGATGACATCACAACAGTAACAATGGCTTACAATTTACAGATGCCTGTCTTCAGACATGTGGTTTCTTTCAGCATTGCACAGCTCTGTTGCTATGGAAACATTTCTCACAGTGAGAACAAAAAAGAAAATTAGGAAACTTTGTCCTTGAGGCCCACTATTCATTCGTGGACTGTGATGTTCTGAATGCCGTTGCAGCGTTAAACACATTCTTCTATGTTATACACCATAGCCAAGCAAGTCTTTCTCAGAAGGAAGGAGCTCTCCACAAGTTTGCAAAAGACAATACTTTTCCATAATATTTCATCAGTTTTCACATAAATACCCTCCGCAGGGTTTACCCTGAATTTCTCAGTAGCAAACTTTTGTGCTTTCCTTCTGATGTCCTCACAAATGACTGAAAAACTATAAGAACTCCCTCCATTCAAAGCTTAGCCTCTAACAGATGTACTTTTCTGATAAGTAACCCATTCATTCAGTACAGGGTGACCTTATCTTTGAAATGAGCCAGTGCAATGAGAGGGAGGAAGCTAGTTGTCAGAGCACACAGGGGGTGAGGGGACAGTCATGGACACCACATGCCCCACATACCCATCCCTGTCCCACTCTGTTAACCCCTCGGTGAGGTGCCTGTCTCTTCCACTGTTTCTCAATGAAAACAGCAAAACATTTACGACTTTCTCTCCCTTTATCCTACTGCTCAACAAGAGGATATTAGCATTAGACGGGTGGTTATTTCCCATTGAGGGACACAACTCATTTCCCAGTTTCTAAAACAAAAACAGAAGCTTTGTAAAAACGAAGTCTAAAAGTCAAATCAACCACCTAAAGATATCATTATCTAAAAATGTGTCACAAAACAACTTTAAACGTTATATCATATTTTCTAATAACGTGATAAACAAGCTAACTGATCTAAAATCTATACTTTGAAGGAGTGCAGTGCCCTTAAGCGGTGCTTTCATTTTTTTGTTTATTGTAAAACAAAGCACGTGCCTCAATGTAGCCCTTAGAGAAATGGGTGTCAGCATAGTTTTAGACTGGCAACTACTGGGAAAACTTTTATGGCCTGAAGCACACAATGTGGGGACTCCCGTGAAAGCTTGTTATCATCAAAGAGAAGAAACAAGTTTGTTTTTTGTGGTCGTGTTTGTTAATCTACCAAATTCGCCCTGATAACAACATGATCTATGTCCGAAGTATTTCAGCTCTCTGAATGTTTTACCAGCTTAAACTTTCGATAATCTAGTCTGTGTAACTCGTAACCAGTGGACTTAGTTTTGAGCAGTAACGCCTTGCCATTGTGGGCAGAAACACTGCGAGTGTATTTACAATGCCATAACACAACTGCCCATTCTTCGCACGCGGGGGTGCTTTAAACGCAGCGCGAGAACATGCAGTCACACAAACAGGTAAACAGAGTTCGCCTCGTGTCCCGACACCCAGCTGTGAAGCCAAAAAGTTCATAAGGTTTTTAAAATAACAATATAACGCCATTTTATAGTTTCGAGATACTCACCTGTGAAACTAAAGGAATAAGCGTCTGCTCCACTGAGCGAGTTTTGATTTCCAGGCCGGAATCAAAGTTACTGTTGCCGCACGGAGATGAAGCCATTCCCGCCGAGGCTGACACAATCACGATGCACGACACCTCTGAGTTTCCCAAAAGCTCTTTTCTCTGCTGTTTCGCAGCTGCAAGCTGGCGCAACGGAGTCGCGATTACCCGCCGGGATTTGTCACTCGGTTACACAGGCGTTAATCGAGTGGCTCTCCACAGCAAGCACGCTGTTTTAATCCACTCCGGTTCTGTGGTTGCGCCGCTGCGCCCGCTAATGTCCATGTAGTTTACTCAACTACAGCAGGGAGCGGACTGCAGCACACCACTGTGGGCAACCACACTCACACTATACACACATATACGCACACACGCGCCACAAACGACACAGCATGAATACACTCTCTGGTTTGCGCTGCTGGTCGCTAAAGTGGCGCACCCGACTGTGCAAAGTGACTGTTTACGTTTTTTCTCTTGAATAATTACAGTTTTGTGACTTCAGTCAAAGCAGCTATTGAGCTGATGACAATGATTATTAGGGCATCTTTTTATTAGAGCTGTAAAAAGAGATCTGATGTTAGAAGTTTAAATGCACATTTAAGATTAGATGTTTGGGTGTTAAAAATGTATAATCCATACAGAATTTAGACACCTCCATACATTATCCCTTAGTATCCTCTCCAGTACACAAACTGCACCGACACAAATTGAACTGCTGGAATGCAGTGTCTAGCATCCAGAGTTGTAAACTTTACCTTTTGTTTACCAGGAGAAAGCATTTGTTTGCATGAACCCAGGAGCTTAAGGTTCCAAAAAAGGAAAAGTTATGGCTGCATTTGTTCCAAGTAGGGTTATATTTATTACTCTGTACTGCCCCCCTTTTTAAATGAAGGTGGCTAAGCTGCTAACAAACACTGACATAAATTCTAAAGAGTAACCAATGTTGTCTGAAAAAACTTGGAACTCGGGTTTGTTTAAATTCCTTGTGCTCACACAAACAGAAAATTATCTCCCACTGAGATATTTTGAATAGCTGACTGAAAATCTGATTACAAAAGCTTAGGGTTAATCCATAATTGTTTCAGGCAGACCTGTTTGCACAGTAAGGGATAAGTGTGGAATTTTTGTTATTAAACAGAGGGGTGTCCACATACATAATACAGGCTACTCTCATGTGAAGAAGTACTTTCCATTGATTTTTCAAAAACATTTTTGAAGTAACAAACATTTTATTTGGCGTACTTAGTCATCTAACAGATAAAAAAACATGAAAAGTGGAATATTCTTTGGAAAAAATATATACATCTTGTCCCCAAAAACTGTACTGTTCTCTGTTAGTGGACAGGATTTTTGTTACTGCTTATCACACCTTTGTGTGGCAAAAATCCTCTGACACTGGCTTATAGAAAAGTTTGACTACTCTTTCATGGAGAGTTCTTTCAGTTGCAATGTGTTTGTGAATTTTATTTCATGTGTTGTCCCTTTGATTCTACAAGGGATCCGTTTTGCTTAGGCTATTCTGTAGCTTTCTTTTCCTCCTTGACGTACTCGCCCGTTTGCTGAGGTTCATTATCCTGTAGAAAGGTTCACTTCCAGCTCTTTTTTTTTCTCTCCTTTTGACAGATGGTCTCACAATATCTTCACGTACGCTTTGACAGGATGTAGAATTCATAGATTAATCAGTGGCTGCAAACTGCTCAGTCCCTGAGGCAGTAATGCAACCCCAAATCAGAACATATTAACCACTATGCTTCCCGACTTGTATGGGGTTCTTCTGTGGAAAATGTGTCTTTGATCATAGCTCCATACGTCTCGTGTTACTGTAGTCAGACAACTCAGTCTTTGATTTGTCTGTCCAGAGCACATTAGTCCAAAAGCTGCATGGTCATATGTATATAATATGATGCAAGATATAAATTGTTAAAGCAGTTAGTCTCTACAACACAACTCTTTAAAATATAATGACAGCACACATGCTTCTGTAGCAATCAAAATAGCAGTCACTAAATGTCAGATGTAAGTTACATAAGACATGAGGACACACCCCTATCTGTCAATGGCACTTGATCTGGAACCCCATACTCCTTTATATATGATGTAAATGTGTAATAAATGTAGGGCTGATCAAAGACAACAAGGTGTCACATTGATGTAATTTCTGATGTTTTACTTTTTTGTGGTTCAGAGATTAATCCAACTATGTCCATGAGATGAGTGTTTTACAGTAACAGTAACTTCAATGCCACAGATCTCTTAGACTTCACACTCCCTCATCTTGTCCTGGTTCACCAAACTACTTAAGAATATAAAGATGAAAAAAGACTCCACCCTGTTAGATGTGTTTAAACTGCACAAATCTATCAAAATATTTCTCCAAGTAACATGTTGCTCCTCTAATTTTGTGACCCCGTGATTTGTATCTGTAACAGCACTGCATAGACTTTATTGCTGCCTCTGTCTGAGTTCCAAATAAACTTTTTCCAAAATCTCTGCATCCTCAAGTGGCTCTAGAAGCTATTTCTAATTTTACAATCGGAGTCCTTGGATGACAAGTGGTGAGTAATACTTTATATTACAAACGCAGCAGATGGTGGAGAGCAGATATGGCTAGCAAGCACTATGGCACTGTTAGCGATGGTCTTTGCTGCCTGCTTTATCATCAACTATGGTGGCCTGCTTGTACCCTGTGTCAGCAGTGGACTTGGTCACCGTGTGTCTCTGTGTGTCTCTGTGTGTCTCTGTGTGTGGGTGTGTTAAGGCTGTCTGGGCCAGCCAGTATTTATTTAAAACTTAACAGCTATGCTTTACTTTAAACTTCCCTGTTTGCATAGGTCTTCATCCATCCAAACACACAAAGGCATGAACACTACACAAACTCACACACTTACAGTGCATCATTATAAAGGTATGCAGCCATTTGGGTGGACAAGGTTGTGTTCCACTTTGATGAATGACCTTACTACTAGCAAGATGATATCTGGGTGTTTTCTGTTTTGTTTTTTGGTAATCTGCTGTTAAGCTCTCTTTTAGCTGATAAGATGATAACAACCCCCCTCAGACTACTTGGACTGTGTTTTATTAACCTGTGTTTGTTTAAATAGTTCTGGTCAGAGTAGTTAAGTTTAAGTGGAAGAATAAGAAAAGAACTAGGATCATCCTGTAAGTTTTTAGCAGGAATAGTTTAGCTAACAACTTGACAAATAGCTTCCGACCCCCTGTCTGAAATACACAAGGTAGTGAGTCTGCTGTCACTGAGTGAGAACAGACTCACAGTGTCTAATTTGTTAAACAGTTTCTAATTTGCTCTGAAATATTCAATATTTGCTCCTCTGTCTCTAATCTCTTTTAGGCACATTGCATTTTACCGTTTGCCTCAAACTCAGCACTACCAGGAAGTCCCATTTGTGTATTCTCATTTTCTCTGTCCAAGGGTGTTATTCATTATGCCTACGCATGGTGTAATTATGTTGCTAACAGCTGCTACAGTATCTCTCTGTGCTTTAGAAGTGCTAACTTTTCTTTGCCTTTGGATCATTCCTTCTGTTTGTATAGCTCCTGGGACAGTGGCTGCTGACCCAAAGGAGATAGTCATTTTGCATACTGGAAAACATTAAATGAGTGCACTCAGTCATAGTCTGCTGTTGGATAAGCAGGCAGAAATATGAGATGCAAAGGTTTTTTTTAATATTGGACAATATTTTCTGCAGGACAAACTATTTATGCGATTAGAATAATGCTTTAATGTGCATGGAATCACCCTCCTTACAAGACTGTGCAGTATCTGCAGTTATTTGTGAGAAATATCACTTAGATTGCTTGCGTGTAAAAGCACTGTGTCCTTGTCTGACCTGCTGCTGAACTCCCCCTCTTAGCATGATACAGGGACCTGGGAAGACCTCTGCGGAGGAGAGGAGTTCAAACTGAGGTGAGGTGAGGGGAGTTGAGGTGGATGTCTATTGGGCCTTCCAATGTTTTTACTCACTGTATGTAGAAAGCTTTCAGCTACTTAATTTAGTTTAGTTTTATTTATGTTCACAACACAATTTTCTCAGGATTTTTATGGTGCAATCAAGACCTTGAATTTTTATTCTATTTTATTTAAGGCAAAGCCCAGTGTCTTAAATGGCCAACTTGTTTATATCGAAAATCATAAACAAATCTAACATCTGTTGTTGTTGGAGTCTCCTCTTCATCATGCATCATATATGTTTAGAAGGAGACAGATCTGGACTGCAGACAGGGCATTCAAGAATACTGTGATTATGAAGCCAGGCTGTTGTAAGCCGTGCAGAATGAGGTCTGGCATTTTCCTGCCGAAGTGAACAATCGCCTCTTGGGAAAAATGTTTGCTTGATGCTAGCAAATGTCTCTAGAATTCTAATATATTCCTTTACATACCTGGTACATTCAAACATTAGTCACCTCAGTCATTGACTATGGATTGCTGACATATCATCATGAATTTGTACCTTTCAATAATGAAATCCTGAATCTCTTTCTTATCTTAGGCACATTAGAACCAGACAGCTTTTCCCAAAAACAAGCTCAAGTATGGATCCGTCTTTCTATCCATCTGAACTATGGTTGCGCCATCAAGTTACATGTCTGGATGCAGCAGTAGATTGCAATGAGTAAAAATGATTTTCCAAGATTCTCACGGGCCCCTGTGGCTCCATTGTACACAGAAGCATGATGGTATCTCGTGCATTTTTGCAGTCTTGCATTAAGGAATATGTTGTGGAACTTACTGCCAGTTCTCTGCTCATGTTTGGCAAAAAGTAGTACATGGAAAAAAAAAAAAAGTCTTTAGTGGATGCTCCCGTTCTACTTAATCTTGACACTATCACTTACCACCAGTTGAAGGCAAAGAGAGATCAATCATTTCAGAGATAGAAAATCAACAACTCCCTGTAAGCAAACCACAGTTAAATTAGTTTAGTTCTAGGTGGTTTATTTTCTGCTTTCATACTTTGTTTGGAATATATATTACACTGACTTACTTGCAAATGACACGCACAGCAGACTAAGCAACCAACAGAAATCAGACATTTCAATATCTTCAAGTAAAAAATAAAATAAGGCGGTAGTGCTAATAAGGAGAGAGTGATCTGTTTGTTGTTTGTGGCTGTTCTCCTGTGAAGGAGGCACCCTCAAGGAAGGAGCTAATTTAATTACACTCAAACAAAACAAGGCAGCAGCAAACAAGACACCCAGCATAGCTATATTTGTTTTTCTAAATTTCTTTTGGTAACTATTCATGGACATCTATGTGTTAAACTTAAAACCTATTTATTAATAATTCCTTTTAATACCCAGTAGCTGGTGACGTTTATTCTAATTTCTTCTGTTGGTTTTTCTACATGTTTACTCTTTTACATTTTATCAGTTTAAGTGTTTTCTTCTTATTATTCAATTATATGTCTGTATTTGCTAATCTAATTTCTTTGATGTAGTATGTTTTAGTGAAGTTTTATTTTTTGGTATAGTACTACGGCTTATTGGAAAGAACTATATTATTTATTTATTTATTTATTTAATTCCCACAGGCTCATTATTATTTACATTTAAAATTTCACAGATTGCCTTGAAGAAAGAGCGCACACAGGAACCAGTTGCAGAAACAGAAATGTTGTTCCTTGAAAAATTGAAGGTATAATTTATATTGATTAGTTACCATTTTAGCCTGACTCACAACAGTCGTTAACTGTGTTTATCATAGATAAGTGTGATAGAAATTACATTAACAGAAGACGTCACAAAGTGGCTTGGAAGATCATAACATGAAAAAACAATCTAATCTAATCTCAATCTAAGTATAGATTGAGCTTTACATTTAAGTATGCCATTGTCAATGAAAAGTATTTTGTTTTATGCTGTTTCATTCATTTATTTACTATACTGCTTAGTCCAATTAAGAGTCGCAGGGAAGCTGGAGCCTATCACAGCAATTAGCAGCGAGAAGCAGGGTACACCCTGAACCGGTTTCCAGTCCAATCGAAGGGCCACCACAGAGAGTCAAACAAGCACTCACACTCACTCTCACACCTTGGGAGAATTTAGAGTAACCAATTAACCTAACATCTATGTCTTTGGACAGTGGGAGAAGGTCGAAGTACCTGGAGAGAGCCCACGCATACAGAATATGCAAACTTCACACAGAAAGGCCAGTGTTAAAACCTCCCCCCAGGTGAAGCTCGAACCATCGTCCTTCTTGCTGTGAGGCCACAGTGCTAAACACCTAACCAACCGCCTGCCTCCAGCAATAAGACTGATCTTATTTTAGGCATTTTTGCAGCAGTTGTGAAATCAAGCTTTCACAACTGCTGCAAAATGAGTTTACTGTCAAATCAGAACCCCAAATGACCTCTTCTGCTTAAAAGAGTGACTTGAGATGAACAACCATGGACTAAGAACATGTTTAAAAAACATATTAGATAAGGGTGTAACCTTATGCTTTTCTATTCAGGCATCAGAAATGACAAAACAGGCTGTTTGTTTAATAAACCTCCTCCTTCCTGCAATGACTTGCTACATTTAATGCTGCATTATGTAAGTAGCTACAGAGCTTTCACCACATCCAGAATACACAGTCAAAAGTAGTACAAAGATAATAGAGATACTTTTTCACAGATGCAGCTATTCAGCTATTGCCATGCTGCCACTCCTGAGATAAGAGCTATAGATGCATTGGTGTCCACCACAGAGAGGTTGTCTCACTCTGCCAAGTCTGTCTAAATCTCGTTTTACTGAGACCGAGGGAAGAGGGACAATGGCAAGACAAACATAATCTATTTTCTGCTTGAGAGTTGGTGACAAGCTGTCTGTTTTAGGCTTCTATTTTGTCTTTGTCACACATAAATACACCACAAGCCAGTGTGGTCAGAATGAAGCCAAAAAGAGACCCCCCCTCAATCCCCCTCTCTCTTCCTCATATTATTTAGCTCTATCCCTGTTTGTCCTTGCTACACTGTCATTTATAATAACACTCAAGGCTTCACAGACCCCAACAGATTTTTCTCTACAATCATGTCAAGTGGGTGCCTGGAAACTCCTTGTAACAAAAGTGTCACCTCAACCTTTGAAGTTCTAAAAGCATTAGGTTTCCTCTTCTTAATGTATGAATTTGTTTCTTTTTTAACAAGTGAACCTGCCTGGCTGGCAGCTTGCTCAGCTGCGACCAGTCACCCTCAATCAGGAGCAAGGGGATCACACAGTCTGACACAGCTGTGTGTGTGTTGCATCGTGGTTGTTGATGAAGTAATTTCAGCATAATGCAAAATGTCATTCATCATTCATCCCAGTATTTGTCAGTTTCTTTCTTTCTTTTTTACTTTACTTTGCTGAAATGTGTTATAGTTAGATTGTCAGACACTTGAGTAACACATTTTCAGATATACCAAGTAGCCCTATCATAACAGGAGCACTGTGAATTCTTATTCATGGCTCAGTTAATATAGGAGCCAATTTTCTGCCAGAGTTCCAAATGTTAAATCTTCAAGCATTAATCTTGCTAAAAATTTCTCCAAGCAAGGACCAATCAGGTTAGCTTTATATTATTATTATTATTATTATTATTATTATTATTATTATTATTATTATTATTATTATTATTATTATTATTATT
>JBAMHW010000019.1:12957389-12977584 GCA_037177495.1 Rhadinocentrus ornatus
ATTATTATTATTATTATTATTATTATTATTATTATTATTATTATTATTATTATTATTATTATTATTATTATTTTAACACCTATGGGAGTTAAAAAAAAAGAAAGAAAATCTACAGCTTCCAGGAAAACAATAATCAACTAATCATTCTAATTTTTCCACTTTACTTGAACTTTTCAGCAAAGATTTAAGATAGATAGAGAGCTTACCCATAGTCTTCATTTTAAAATATATATGCTGCACAGAAAGTGTTTCTAATATTAAAAATTGGGAAAACTGGTACCTTGTCTTCAGATTATGTGACCTCCTTCGCCATCTACTGGAATGTACTGAGAAGTGCAGATCACAGTGAACATTATAGCCAGAATGATCATTCAATAACACTAATATTTTAATAATGCAATAAAAAAATTAAGATTAAAAGGTATATTTGTAAAGTTTAAAAAAACAAAGATTTTCTTCCTTTTTTAAATTTAAATTCATTTATTTCTTTTTTACAGCATTTGGGTGCGGAACTGTTCTTATCTGGAAGGCGTTTTTTCACGGCAACATTTACAAGAACTCCACAACTTTTTCTACCAAGATGGCGGCGTCCGTAATTGAAACATGCAATGTAGCATGTTCTGCAAACAGGACACCAAATGTCGTTTCTTGGGGACGTGGAAATATCATTGCCTTCGGAACATGCAACTCCGTGGCGCTGTACAACCCACAGGTAGAGGAATGTGTAAAATCTAACTGAAAGTTAGTAAGCTGTTTGTTGAAGCTAACATTAATGGCGCACACTGTGGTTTTAAACTGTCGAAATCGAAGAGCTTAGTGACATACACATAATTTGTTTTTACTCCAGGAAAGAAGAGTTGTGGCTGTGTTGAATGGACACACAGGGAGAGTGAATGCAGTCCAGTGGGTTCACAGAAAGGACAATGGTGAGAAATTCTGTGTTAGTGACACATCTAATTTTAACTAGATAGTAGTCATCACCACAACGAAGATACTATTATTTAAAGGTCCAATACTTAAGGGAAGCGTTGGGCTTCTGTTTAAACTAGCAGGTAAATTTATGTTGGAAATGTAACGATATGATCACCAAAAGAGAAAAGGAGCACAGATGTTCACAACCAGACTAAAAAATAAACACAAAGAGGTGGACCCGAGTAAACTAGACGCAGAATGACAGAACATAAAATCAACAAAACCTCTGAATAACATAAAGCAACATCGCATTAAACATCTACAGTTTTTGTAGCTATGTATATAGGTTGGGTGATCATAACATGATCAGTGTGGCAACAACTGAAAGACCCTTTATCCTTCCCATACCAAATGTATTTTGACCTTCTTTGCTTTAACTTTTAAGTCTTTAGTGGCGTTTTGTCTTCACTTGCTGTGACTTTGTGTCAGTTGATGTTTGTTTTAAGTGCCTTTACAGTCGTTTTGAATCTCACTGGTGTTGTCACAATCTTCTTGCAGCTCCCTCCCACTCTGTGGTTTTGTGATAATTTTGTCTGTTTAAAGTAATTTGTCACTCAGTATTTGTTTGCTTTTAGTTGTGGGTTTTTGCATCTCTCTTGGGTAATTGAGAATCCTTATTGTCAGTGTGGATTTGACTGTAGTGGGTTTGCATCTATTTTCTAGTAATTCTGTGTTCTTAACAAACTAATGATAAATTTTGGCTTTTTAACAAGAATTAACATTTACTTCAAATATAGAATCAGAATTCAGACATTTTTATCCGCTTGGTCCCCGGGATCATTACATTACACAAGGACACCCAACCATTACTGTCCCGTGCTAGTAAAGCATCTTATTCCTTCTGCTACAGTCCTGCAAAAATCATTTTTCAGTCCTTCTTTAAGGCGGCGGAGCTCTTTTACTGTTCAGCCACAGGAACATTGAAGAGGTTGTGCACAGATGGTTGATGGGGCCGGGGCACTGAAGGTCTCCTAACTGCTGTTACATAACTGCAAAAGCTTAAATTCAACATATTATTGCATGAATGTTGAATTTGTACCAGGTAGCCAAGACTGTGATAAGTGTCACATTGTTGTCACAGCTCCAGAGTGTCATCTTGTTTCGGGAGGCTCAGACAATCGGATCATCCTCTGGGAAGCTCAAAATGGGAAGGTAACCTTTTATTGCATTAGATACTGTGTGTGACTTAAACTCTCCCACATTTTCTAACAATATGTTTCTAAGCAATTACTTAGGTTGGATTCCTCTCCCTGAAATACCTACCTTATCAATAAAATAACTTGAGATGGTATATGTTTTGATAAAAGAATGCTGTGCTGTCCCCAGTTCATCCAGTTAGTGGAGTGTAAAGGCCACACTGGTCCTATCTGTGCCATGGATACAATCTACACGGAGGACTCAAAGATTCTGGTGGCCTCGTCTTCATCAGATTCCACAGTTAGATTGTGGCTTTGCAATGATACTAAAGAAGGTAAGAGACAAGAAAGAAGTGACATAGTAATTCATCAATTAGTCCATAATTAGAATGAGAACATACTTTTGTGTTGCTGGCTACTTGTAAATGTCTTTTCGTTTGACCATGTGTTTTTGTAAGCTCTTGTTTTTTGGAATCACAAAGTCCAAAACTAATGTGGAAACCTGCAGGATATTTTTTATTATTATTTTGAGATTATAAGCACATTTAACACGTACCTAAAAAATAAACCTTGAGATGGGGAATTAGGTTGATCAGCGTTAGTTGAATAAACTCAAATGAATTAACTTTAAGATTATTTTAAAACTCATGATGAAAGGAGTGTGAATACTCTGATTGTTAGTGGTAACAAGGTACATCATTACCTCCATTTTAATACAATGGAGCTATGAGGAATATGACAGTTATCTAAAAAGGTACGGATGCACTTTATATGTTTTGTTTCAGGTAGAACTAAATTTATACCAACACTGGTAAAAGTTTGTTTTATCCATTAAATTATGCATTGATTTTTGCAATAAATGGGAACTTTCAACCAAAAAAACAAAAATAAACCAAGAAGATCTCTGGATATTATTTAAAGTGCTCCAAAAACAGAATTCCTCTCTCACAAAGCTGAAATGCAACTAGTTTCTACATATATAATATTTACCCCTAAATACAATTATTCATTTATAACAGGAAGAGATTAAATGTTGGTGACAAGCAGCTGCAGATGAAAATATGGATCAAACCGATGAGAGGTACTTTCTTCATCATTCTAATAATTAATAATCATATTTATAACTTGTAGTTAAAAGGTGTCTTATTTCAATTAAACTAAATATTGCTTAGTCACAGATTACCACAAATGTAATCTCAGTCTACTCTGAACTGAGAAACCCAACAAACCTTCGAGTGTTTAAATCTTCATAAAGAAAAGTATAATTTGAGTAGTGGTTACTTCAGTTATCTTCAGTAAATCTTTCTCATAGCTGCTTTAATGCCCATGAGTAACAGCGCTATAAAGACCTTGTGTATAGCTTACACTAATGACAAACAAATCATCAAAGCTCTCTTTTTAAAGTCTTTGCGTTGCAAACTAATCTAAGAGTTCTCAAAGGTCTTGAATTGTCTCTGCTAATATCTGTCTTAAAAAAAAAAGTGCAAATTAATGTTCTGGCTGTTTGAACAGCTCCTAACTGAATGCTGCGAGCTGCTTAGATGTGTTAGTAACTGACTCACTTTCCGACTCAGTGGGAGGGAGGAAAAAAGTTAGTTTGTTGAAAAACATATTTATATGGTATAGTCATGCAATCATTTACCATGGCAACAGGTTTAAATGAACTCTTTTTCTTAAACAAACAAAAAAATACAAAGTTTCCCTCATTTCACAATTAAACTTAACAGAACCTGCTTTCTGGAACACATTGCCACTCTGCTGCAGAACTGATCATAGTGCATCGTATCTGACCTACTGGCTGTGTGTTCTGTCTAATAATTCCTGCAAGTCAACAGAATAACCACAGTTAAGTTAATTATATCATATGCTATGACCTCTGAGTATCCGAGCTGCCATCAGTATCTGTTTCAGGCATTGCCTTAGACTAGATTTCAAAATAAAAAAATAATGTATGTTTAATTGGTGACTGTATGGATTGTGTGACAGCTCGAAATACCACTTGCTTTCTTGTGTAAAACAAAACCGTATCTTTTGGGAAATATTTCTCACATAGAGAGCCACAAATTCAGCATATAATTGTTAAATGTTGTAGGGATATCAGTGTAGCAAGTTAATTCTATGTGCATGTGTGCTCCTCAGCTGAGTGCCACCATATCGTATCATTTGGCAGTGGTTTTATGATGGATGTTTCCCTGACACTGTTGCCAGGCACTGGAGGTAAGCATAAACTGCATAGATAACCTTATAGCTGCACACATTTCACACACAAAAACATGTTTCTTCTCAAGTCATCCTTCTGAGTTTACACTGGTGTTGTAGCATCTGTAACTAAATGTCATATTCAAAACACAGTCAGCTTATAGTTTCTTGTCATTGTGGCCTCCTGTTTTACTTGCATTTTGCCTGTTTGATGCTGTGCATCATCCTTCCCTCTATCTGCTGTTTATAACACCTTGTTTCTGACATAAATGTATGCAACTCTATTCTGTGTTTTTCCACAGTTCCCATACTGGCCTGTGGTGGTGATGACTCTCGGGTGCATCTGTATGTACAGTCCAAAGGACAGGTAATCACTGCTTTTCAGGAACAGCTTATTTATGTGTCCTCTCCTAATCCTTTGATTTGAATTTATTGAATTTGAGGGCAGCCACTTTTTCTTGAATTTCTCCACAATAGTTCCGGAAAGCCATGTCACTGCAAGGACATGAAGATTGGGTTCGTGGAGTGGAATGGGCATCTACAGGTCAGTGATGCTGTTTTGGTGTTATGTTGTACATATTGTAAAACTGCAGACAGGTTTTGTGTTATCTTATTAATAAAAACAACCTTCTGCCACTTTGTTTAAGGCTTTTCTATATAATGCATAATAAGCACATTCATTAGACGTTGTTATGCATGGGGCTTATGAAACTTGCCATCACTTTAACATATAGATTCAGAGCATCGTGAACTTATAACACATTGCTACATGTGAACCACTTGTATCTTTAATGTTTTTATGAGCTGTCGACGAAATGAAAAATTTTCATAAAGTTAAAAAAGCAGCAGGATAAGTGAAAAATGTTATTGTGTTAAACAAAGCAGAGGTAAAACTAAGTGTAACAGATGTTAAAGCTTCAACTCGATGTCAGTCAGGTTGTATTAAAGGCAGGCATTTAAACAGATGCTCTTTAAAGTGGATGATGACAGTTATGTTAAAAACTAATCATGAAACCCTAATGTTGGAGTTATGGTAATCTAATGAAGAAAACTAGCTAAATTATGTGGATAATGAAGACTTGTTTTTATTTATTTATTTATTTATTTTTTTAATGAGGAATTCCTATGGGAACTATAGGTTGAACAAATAATTTTTAAATGACTGGCTGGATGGAAAACTGCTGCACCAGAACTGCACATTTCCACAACACTGAACCAACAAAAGCCTAGGTTTGTTAGATTCCTCGAAACACTTTTTAAAGATCTATACTAGGATACTAATATGTTTAAACTCATAAGTAATACCACATTATTCCACGTTAAGTCTTAATTTGTTTTCGGTGTATTAGTCAAGTTGTAAATTAGTGATGCATGAACATTATTCTGACCGTCGGCAGTACAAGAAGCTTTAAAACCGTTTTAGGCAAAAACCAAAGCAAATCATTGCACGTCACTACACCAAAGTTGATATGATATAATAGCCTGCCTCTGAAAGCTCTAGGGGGCGGGAACAGAGGGGTTTTATGCCTGTTTATTTTGGCAGAGAGAAAACTGGCCACTAAATTTAACTGGCACACATAATGTGAAAGACAGGGACACTCAGGAATAATTGCATGTGGTTTGTTTACCACCTGTCTTTGTATATTTGGTCTGTACTCCTGCTGTCTAACTGGCTACATCACAGTCGGGAGGCACCCTGTCATAGCCTTGATTATAATTCTAACAGATCACAGATAAAACAGGATTTGAATGTTTACAGATAAGTTAGCTGAAGCTGTAATGGACATTATTGACCAGGAAAATTAATGGCTTAGCTCTGAATGGTCTAACTTGGCCTACAACTTGCCAGTGTAATCAACAGCTGCGCTTTAATGCAAAAATGCTTTTGTTTTTCCATTTTGGTACATGACCGAAGTTTAATGTAAAATTGCGACATTTTCAGTAAGATGAAATGTGTGATTAGCCAAAAAATGTCATGGTTATGTTGAAACTGCTCCGTTGAATACGCCCACAGTGAGCAGGAGTGTAGTGCAAGAGATTATCCAGGTCGAGACATAAGTCAGTGCCCCAAACCTCAGAGTCTCAAAATTCAACCTGGCATGCAGAAAGGGTAAAACCTGTTCTCCTGCGCAGGCCTGTGCAGAGAAATAATATAGAAAATAATCTAAATGAAAATTGAATGAAAGTAGTGGAAACTGTCAATTAAAATAATTGTAGCTTCATATATAGTCTTTTTTGCTGAATTAATTGCATTTAAAATATGAGTGTAATGAGGTGGAGATATTATGTATGAAAATGTTAAACAAAACAACCACCTGTAGATTTGATAAATAAAAGATCTACAAGGCGCAACATCTGACATCAATAGGAAAATGTCAACTGAAAGATAACCTGAAAACCTTCACCACAGAGGTTATCTCTCTGGCTCTTTCAGGTGGGGAGCTGTTATTAGCCAGCTGCTCCCAGGACTCTCTCATCAGAGTGTGGAGGCTCTGTGCCAAGTCTGGCACAGATGCCAGCACAGAGGACGATCACACCACCATCAGAATGAAAGAGGACATGTTTGAAGTGAAGGATAGAGGTGAGCACTTCAGCCAGGCATGATTGTGTCCTTTAAAAAGAAAAAAAAGAAGTGTCCTTATCCATGCAACACATAAAGTGTATACATAAGGTGAACAGATCTATTCCGGATACACGTCATCTACTTTTTGTATGTTAATTGGGCAACTAATGTTTAACCCTTGTCGTTTGGTCTTTGTGTTTTTTGCTGCAGAAGTTTCCTCAGTCTTTGCTGTGTCCCTTGAAACGGTCCTGGCAGGCCACGAGAACTGGGTTTACGGAGTACACTGGCAGCCTCCTGTCTATAAAGGTGCTTTAATCTAAAATCTAGTGAGATGATCAGTCTCTAATGATGCTCATGTTAAGGACAGTCTAACATTTCTCACTGTTTTTATGAAATCGCCAGCAGTTCCTTTTCATAATCTCTGCACTGTGCTTGTGAAAAATAACACTATCAAACCTTTTCTTTTAGAATCAGAAACGATAACTTCTCAACATTTCCATTACTTTGACTTTCACAGATAAGTAGATTGACTCCTCTTGATTAAAAAGGCTGAAAGAAAATTTAATTTTTTGTCTTTCTGTGCTATTGCTTACAAAAAGGCAAGAAGAGACTAATAGTTGGAAGTAAATTAGGAAGACTCGAGGGTTTATAAGTTATGAACTTAATGGCTATGAAAGCTCATTATATCTTTATTAATTCCTTTGTTTTTCCCACCATGTTTAGATTTTTCTGCACAATCCTGAGTAAAAACATAACTTGTTGCCTTTTTTCTTATTTTTTCAGTTTTTCCAACGGTTGTTATTAAATTCATGCTGGATTATATTATGTTTTTATTCAGCAGCATGCATCCATCCAAAGGACATTTTTCATAAATCCTTTTTATTATATTCACCATGCAGTTAGTCTTTGCATGTGAAGTGTTGTTGCCTGCAGTTATCTCTGCGCAGGTGGCAAAAACCTGGTAACCACAGCAAAGATTACCTTATGTTTTCTTTTTCCTTTTTTGCAACGCTGGGTTTTATTCATAACTGCTGGTGTTGGAAAAACAAAATGCTGTATGAAAAAATAAAACAAAAAGAACCCTACTAAATTTTAAACTACATTTCCTCTAATGAAATGACTACACTAATAGGTTTTAACCTGGTGATGAACCACTGGCCCAGTATTCGTTGAGCATTGCTGGCTGTTTGCTTGTCCAGTTTACGTATTTAATGCCTCTTTGTCTCCCCCTGCAGATGGCGAGCTGTTACAGCCGCTCAGTTTACTTTCTGCATCTATGGACAAAACTATGATCCTCTGGGCTCCTGAGGAGGGATCTGGTGTCTGGGTAGAGCAGGTCAGTGTTTGCATGGATACGGAAGGAGGGGGGGTTAAACACTGACACACACACACACACACACACACACAATAAATCCCTTTCAAGTTATCACAGATTTTGCACAGTCATCCACACATTCAGACCCAGTTTCGCACTATATATCTGCCATCATTTCTTTCAGTAGCTCTTGACATGATCTGGAGGCTCAGCCTTCCACCCGTGATCCCCTCTCCTGCTGTCAGTGCCCCTGCGTCAGTTTCCACTCTCCCTGACATTGAGATGTCAGGAATAGAAGTGATAGACAGTGATGAAGAGGCGCTGAGCCTGGTGCACCACCACTGTGAGTTTAGACAAGCTGATGTTGTCCTCCCCCATCTTTCACTCTCACTCAACTGCACTGAACCCCCCCCCCCCCTTTCCGCTTTTATTTATTTATTTATTTATTTTACAGCCTGTTCCCCAGCACATCCGACAAGAGATAGAGGCTGGTGGAAGACATGTCCAAGCCTCTGCTCCACCTTTTCCAATTTATTTTTTTGCTATTACCCACCCAACTCACCTGTCATAATTTTCTGTCTTCAACTACTTACCGCCTTTTCTCTCACCCTCTTACATTATCTCTGTCCCTTTCTCCATCCTCTCCCTTCCACCTCACCTATTTGAGCTCCCAGCAGCTGCTGTTGTGCCAGAGTGGGGCTAAATTTAACACGAGTGTGGATGAAACAGAAAAGGCAGCTCTCTGCCCATCTGGCCAACACCTTTTTTTTTTTTCTTGGTTCTTTATTACATCTGCCACATTCTCAGGTGGTTCAGGGCTGCACAGGAACAATTACTCATGTCTGAAATGCAAAAAAATATAAATCTGAGGAAGACATACTCACACATACAGACATTGTTGAATGTACACACACAATCCACAGAAGTGGCTCACCCAGACTGTGATTACCTTGTGGGGTGATGAGAAAGATTCCACGCTTGATTAGTTACATTTTTGCACCTTTGATCTCATCATTCACTGTGATGGGCAACAAAGACCGGAGAAAAGAGACCGTGAAAGTTTGGAGTCTCTTTTCTGACAAAGGAGGGATGATTACAGCCTGAAGCCACTGCTGATGTCACATGTTCTTCTCAATATTACTAAACTGAAAGGATGAGTGTGGAGGGGGAAAAGAATCGGCAATGGGTGCCAAGTCAGGTGTAGAATTTTTTTTCCTTACAGCCTGAGACTTCTCCCTTGATGGCAAAAAAAATAAATGAATAGATAGCCACCACACCTGGAGTAACCTTTTGGTTGAATGTGAAAGTGCATGGTATATGAGTCTCCTTTTTATTCCTCTGTTTCAATTTGAGATCCAAAGCCTTTGAACTGACAGGTTCCCTGCCTACAAAGGAGCTTAACCTCTGAAGCTCCGTCTCAAACACGCAGAAACACACATGTTCAACAATGAAGACCTTAGTGAATTAGTTTCTATTTATATTTTGGACCTTGCTTTACAAATTCTAATTAAACGTGACTGGATCTTTTTTAAGTGCTTTCTGCCATCTGAATTGGCCTGATCAATGCTTGTCTGCACAGGCTAAGAGTTGTGTTCTTTTGGGGAGCAGATTCAGCAGTGCTAAATGACCAGCCACGTGTGTCTTAATTAGCCGATTTTTACAAAGAAGTGTTCCACATATTCATGCTGATTAGAGTAATTGGTGCGATTTAATGGAGAGCTGGGTTAGCAGCGGGGCGGTCGGGGCCCACTGCTGCGTAAAGCACATCTCTCTAACAAGACATTGGTAATTAACGTCTCTGACTGACCACAGCGGGCCACCACAATGCCATGAGGGATTATTAGTTTGTGTGTGTGTTTGAAAGATAACCTATTTTCTTCAAGATCAAGAGAAGTCTTCAGTTTTATAATGAGTAATGTGCGAAAAACAATTAACATGTTAGAAATAGATGAGTTTGATTATGACATGAAGTTAAAATGTCTCTTAATTTTTTGCTGGTTTTAGGTTTTTAAAATATATATATATATATTTTTTTGTTGAAAATAGAACATCTTTGCATTTTGTAAAAAACCTGGAACTGAAACCTGTAATAAAAATGTTTTGATTAATCATGACACATATTCAAAGAAATCCTAAGTTGTCTTAACGAAACATTCTAAAACCCGAGTAAGCGTTCATTTTTCAGAGCAAACATACCCAAATAACCTTGCAGCGCTTGTTTTAGAGGAAACTACAGCTCAGTTCTGTTTTCTAGCTCAGGGCAGAAGACTTTGGCCAATCACAGGTCTTCTTGGAGAGAGGCTGTTTCTGTTGGCTGCTCTGCAAATGCAGACGAGCACACATGAAAGCTTCACTGTTTGTGTCGGTCGGCATAATAGCCCGAGAGGTTGATTTGAAAACCTGTGCTCCACGCTGTATGTTTTTTTTTTCAGCTTGGCTAAGCTCTTTCAATGTCCGTCACCCTTCTTCTCTCCTCAGGAATGATCTATGCCTTCCTGTCTCAGCTGTCCTTGTTTTATTCCTCCCCAAATACCCCCACCGTCCGGTCGCTAAGGCATGCCTCACATCCATATTGTTCCTCCTCTCGTAAACAAGACAGATGACGGCTTTTTGCCTCTGTGAGGGTTTGCATGATTTACTGCTGACTCTCGTGCACAGAACTTTAAAATCAATCTGCTTAATGTTGCATCTAATCCTCTCTCAATCTCACCATCTATGTCTCTTCCTGGCTGTCTCTCCTCCCCTTGTATCTTCTTCCCTCCTCTGCATGGCTGGAACATTGTGGCATTCCAAGGAAAAGCTTGTCTATATCGCTGCCTTTCAGGTTCTCTGTTTCACATGTGTTAGACAAACATTATTGGATGTCGTTGTAGCAGCTCAACATACTCCTTGTTTTAAGAAGAGATAACAAGCTGAGCTGGATAACTCACCTGATTTTAGTCATTCAAGTATGCGTTAAGCACTTCTATTATCTCCTTACAGCCAGTGCACATATAATTTAAGGTACATGCTAATTAAAGATTGATGAGATATTATACGGATATATATGGATTCAGAGTGCAGCAGTCTCTAGTGTTGGTTCAGATCCTATTGATTTGAATAGATCTTCCCTTTGGGACCAGTTTGCCTCTGAGGCCTCAGGGCCCAACGAGGCTGTTAATAGATTTAATTTCCTTTGACAGTGAGAAGTAAACCTGGGGGACTCAGTCTTGCTGTTTTGCAGTGTGTGTCAATTTTGTAGGATGAAGCTATTTTTTTTCCCCTTTACAAACCAAACTTCAGATTCCTTAATTTTTTTTCTCTTATAAACATTATAATTAATTTCCACGTTGTTTCTAGTTATTTCTGTCTACTTTTATAATCCTGCATTAAATCCTACCAGTGATGCAAGCAGTTGGATGAAATATGAATATCATCATGCTCATTTTATTGTAGTATGTAATTTCTGTTCGCTATGGATCGTAATTTAAAACAGACAATTGAATGCACAGTCTAATTTAGTTTTTATATTTTAAGAACTAATGAGAGGCCTTTTGCTCTGTATTATTGCGGCAAAATATTCAGGTTTAGTTGTAATCCCATTTTATATCCAACACGTCTGCTTACTTTCATTTCTCATCACTTTCTTCAAAAAGTGTTATCATCCTTACAAAACTTTTAAAAAAAGCCTAGAGTGAGTTAGATTGACCTTACAATAAGTTGTTGGAGTAATATGCACCTGCATTTAAATCAAAAAGACCCTGGATTTTTACATGAATCCATTTTGCTGAACGCAGATCTGTCTGTATGCTCAAAAGCAAGGTACCTACGATTGGACAAGCGTAGAATCCTAAAAAAATCATTTATATGTGCTGGCATTGTTCTAATTTGAAAGGCCACAATTTACTGTGGTTTTAATATTAAAATGTTCTGTTCGGACCCAGTGGAGAGTTTGCACAGTTTTGTATGAACAAGTCACAGCGGTCAAAGACTAATCCAGAGCCAATCTGTGTAACTGTGTCAGCATTTTGAAGCTTTTTCGCTTCTTTCATTATTGTTTATGTAATGCAAAATGCTGTGCTGCAGCTGCTTTAATTCAAATTAGACAATGGTGTTTTTGTTTGGGAAAACAAAAAACAGAATTTATTAAACTCAAATAGGAGCCATTTTGCTTGATATCTCGTATCTCCAAGAAACAGCTGTTGTTTCATCTATGTCTGCAGCGAGTCAAGGACTAACCTGGAGTCAAATTGTTCTTATCCACCTGATTTATCTGCATGTACAAATGTGTTTAAAAGATGAATGTGTTGTTGGGTCTGATAAGTAATGATTGTCCCAAAAGAAAACATGTTTTTTTTTTTCTTAAACACCAGGTGCGTGTAGGGGAGGTGGGTGGAAACACTCTGGGCTTTTATGGCTGCCAGATGAGTCCAGATGGCTCCATGATTGTCGCTCATGCTTTTCATGGAGCACTGCATCTCTGGTGCAAGGACCAAGACAAAGAGGTGAGATGGTCACTATTACCTTAACTTTAAAATCAAAGTAATGCTGATGTGTTTGTAATTTACTCATATATGATTACTTAAGATCATTAGTAAGCCTTTTTTTTTTTTACTGTGATGGATGAACTTTGGAGAAAAAAATTAATCTGATTGTTTTGTGAGGCCCGTTCTGAAGAGCCCTGTGGACCAGTCTAGGGAAGGAAAATTGGGAAATAATTGTGGTTTTAACTAAAAAAGAAAAGAGAAAAAATTCAACATTGTGGATAATCAAGACAATCTGGCATGAAATGAAATTATGTCATGAGCTTTTTCACTTCTCCACCAATCGTATGAAAATTATATGATGATATGAAAATGTAAGTTTTTGCATAATCAAGCTAACAAACAAATGCAATTAAAATGTTGATGTATAGTTTAAAATTTGATAAGATTTTATTGTTCATTCTACCATGCCATGCTGTGGGACAATGATTAGAATATTTGGTCACACCAAGTATCCGTCTGCCACTCATTGGCTTGTTGGGGTTCTCTAAAGAAGAGTGGATGGTCATAGATTACTGGATTTCATTTACTCCCAATTGGACAGTAAATATAATAGTCAGCACAAGCCTGAAGGTTCTGATAGCTAACTCAGATGTTTCAGAGGAGATCAATTTCTCAGTTGTTTCTTCAATACAGTGGACCGCTACAGTCAAAACATCCAGTATGGAGCCTACCATTAGGCAACATGTTTAGAAATGTGTTACTTGATTATTACAATGTTGTTTATTCAGGGAGGGTGGAAACCAGGAGTTGTCATATCAGGTCACTTTAATGCAGTCCAAGACCTGAGCTGGGATCCCGAGGGTGAGTTTATCCTAAGTGTGAGCTCAGACCAGACCACCAGACTGTTCACTCCATGGAGGAAGCAAGACAGCAAACAGGTAAGAAAATGGAGTCAAAGGTACTTTGTGCACAGATGTGTTATGATGGGACAAAGTTTGCATCAAAAGTGATGCAAACTCTGTATTCCTCCAGGGGCCTGCCCCCCAGTTTGGGAACCACTGCACTAAAACAAGCTGAATAAAATCTTTCCTGTTGCATGTTTTTGCAGGTTTATCATAACTTAATAGAAGGTTTAAACTTACCAGTCCTCTCTTGAGGACAAGTGTGTCACTACAACAACATGAACACGAGTTATAGTTGATCCTACAGTGTGCGGTTCTGATAATCATGTCTCTATGACAGGGGTATTAAAGTCAGTCCACGAGGGCTGTTGTTCTGCAGGTTTTCAATGTTTCCTGCTCCAACACACCTGTCTCAAATTAAATGGATCCAACAGCCTACGAGGTTCTGCATGATGAATTTGAGTCAGATGTGTTGGAGCAGGGATGCATCCAAAACCTGCAGGTTTGTTACCCTTGATGACTGGTGCTGGACATCACTGATCTATGAGCTAATTTGGCTAGCTTGATGCTTTAGCTCTTATTGTTGTCCTGACTTCCGCAATCTCAGTAAAAACTATCATGTTTTCATTGGAGCAGAGCTGGAGCCTGCATTTTTTGCAGTCATTTCATGCAGGACAAAATGCCAACTAAATACCTTCTCATTATACACAAGAGTCCGATGTCCCCCAATGTCAGCAGGTTTTATTCCTCTGAAGCATAGTTGCCAAGGCCCAGAGGACTACTTGCAGTTCTGCCTACTTGCTTATTGGCAACAGCTGACGTGTAATGGCACTCACTTAGTAAACTCAATCAAATCTTAAGATTTGTAATTTAAACTGGTACTCTAGGTAGAAATGTCTTGATAATATTACAGTGGTGACAAAATAATCCTGTTACGTTGTCTTGATCAGTTCAAATGGACACAAGTTTAACCTGTCCTGAACCAGTCAGTGTAAAGTTGAGGGAGCCTTGGATCATTTAGGTGATGACAACCAAACACAGGTTGGTCAAGTTATTTGGTTTGCTTGCATTAAATGCAGTCACATTAAACCTAACAGGATCCATTGTGGACATCACAGACATAGCTGGGACCGTTATGTGGACTTCTACATGAGAAACAAAGTTATTTATTTTCATTAGCATAAAAAATTCACTCTTCACACTTTAAATTTGAACTTTCCCATCAGTGGCCTTTTTCACTGGAGGTATTGAAGGGATAGGTGCCATTTTATTGGAAGAAATATTGTAGGTGTTTATAAACAGATCATGTGTACTGGCTCCTGTAATGGATACTAGGAATGCACTGTCAATATTAAACATGCCTTTCAGTTTATCTTCTTTCCCGTGAAGGAAAAATAATGAGACATCATTAGAATACAGCTATTTCTTCAGAGTCTACACAGCCATATATTCATTAGAAAATATATAAAACAGAGGGCATGTTGCTCTTCACGTATTTGGCGTAATCATTTTTGCAGTTGCTGCTCTCCTCGTCTCCCGTTAGCGATGGTTACTGGGCATGCTGCTCTTCACCCAACAAATGGGAGGTATATTAACCTTTGTGGGATGTAGTAACAAGCTAATATGTATTCTGCTAGCTGTGTTTGCTAAAATATGTTTAGCATCGGTCACGGATTGAATTTTATTAGACTGTGTCTAGGTAATAAAAAGAGTTCCACAGATACAATCATATATTTTTCTGACAGTGAACTTTGTCTACTAAAATTGATTTATTCCACCTTTCATCATATTGTGAAAAACATTTCAGCTTTCACTGATAGATGAAAATCTGGTAACTTGGGGAGGTCGGACGGCTCCAACAGTGTGAAGCTTTTTCTGCTTTGAAGCTCTAAATGTCCTCCTTTAATAGAAGAACCATTAATTTGTTTTGCCTCCTTTCAGCTCCCGAGTTTAGGGCCAAGTAAACAAAGCCAAATCTGAGATCTATCAAAAAAAGACGATACTTCAACTGGCAACCACATGAACAGATCTACATTTTTTTCCAATATATTTTTTGGCATCTTTTGTCACTCCAGGCAACCTGGCATGAAATCTCACGGCCGCAGATCCACGGATACGACATGCAGTGTCTGGTCATGGTCGGGAGGTTTCAGTTTGTGTCTGGGGCTGATGAGAAAGTCCTGAGAGTGTTCCAGGCTCCTCGCAATTTTGTGGAGAACTTCGCAAACATTTCTGGGACCTCAAGAGAAGAGCTGCTGATATCCAGCGTAAGTGCAATCTCTCCTAGGATCAGATCCTGACTGTATGTTTTCCACTGTTTTTAAATGGATCATGACATCCACTTTAAATGTTCTGCAGAATTTTGGGATTTGTGAATGTCCTGTTTTATATGTCTGATTTTTGCCAGGACTCTGCCAACCTTCCAGAAGGAGCCAGCACACCTGCCCTAGGTCTGTCCAACAAAGCTGTATTTACAGGTAAAAAAGAGTAATTTCTCAGCACTTCAACAAATCTTTCACAGCTCATATTGGGGGCAAGTTTTGTCTGATAATCACTTTTCATTCAAAACTCAATTTCACCCACCACAAAACTTTTAACACTGCTCTGCCATTTTTCAGTTTATTCAGTGTTTTTTATTCTTTTTATGTAATAAAATTGCCAAGTAATTTTAATTTACAGGTGACCTTGTCCCAAAAACCAATGAAGAAGAGGAGCAGTTCAGTAGTATATCCGGCCAATATCAGGAGTCTTACTTCCACCCACTCAGCCTGACGGGTACAGTAAAGCTGCATAAATGGAAATATCATAGTCTTCCATAAAATGTGCTAAACCTTGCTAATGAGTAATTTTGAAGCCAGAGGGAATCCCTATCTTAATATGCAGTTTCAAAATATGATGTTCCTTATTGCCATCCTGTGAGTAGCCTCAGCACACATTTAAGACTTCCTGTCTGCTTGTCGCCAGTTATTCATATGAGAGACAATGATATGCAGCCAGATGGACACTTAGTTATTGCTCAACATCTGGAGTCCACATTGTCTGCGATCTGCTGGAGGCTGATGGTATTTCAGCAGGAAAAGTGATTGGGAATAAAATATGGAGAAAGGTTGGCAGGAGGCAGTGATTGGAGGAAAGCAATAAAAAAAAGAAAAAAAAACTAAGGGCAATGTAACTCAAAAATATCTCAAATATGAGAGTAACAAACAGTGTTTTAAAAAGAAAATGGCATTTAGGGAAGGTTTAATAAGGACACTGAGAAAGAGAAAATAGACAAAAAGAAGAAAAAAACTAATTGTAAGAAATGGACAGATTGGAAATGAACAAGAGTTAAATGGAGAGAAAGTAACGCAGCGTTTTAAAACCCCTGGGCTAGAGGGTGTCAAGGGCTGTCATCAGCATGATTGAAGCTACTCCTTAATCTACAATGCTAATTAAAAAGCAGGCTCATGTGATTGCAAAATTTAAGTGTTGATGACCGAGGGCTGTGTGGGGATCAACCAAGTGTGGAGACTGTTGTTAACAACACATTTTCACTTGTTATTTTGGCTTCTGCTGGCAGGGAGAGAAATGAACAATTAGGCTAAATGGGGAGTGGATGACCAATAACTGTAACCAGTGAGACAACGAGCGTAGCTTTCCATCACATACAGTTTGAAGCAAAGGTTAGCTTGTGCAGATCTGTTGGTGTGAGGGGGGATTGACTTGTGGCTATATTTGATCCCCCTTAAAACCTGCAGCTGTGAAGAATTGAAGATAAAGCTGCAGTGGTTTCAAATAGCTTTTTTTTTTTTTTTAAGAAAAGTGGCAGGTTTTAGGGCTGGGGATTTTATCAAGCTATATACAAAGAGAATAGAACGTGTGAGAATTTTTTCTCAAGGCGATCTTATTCCCAGTCTAGCATATAGCTTTTTTTTTTTTATTTCTTTCACTGTCTCTCTTTATGGTACTTATGTTCTTTCATTATCCCTTTTAAATGATGTGCTTCTCACATTTGTGCATAAATTCAGTGTCCTCTCTGTCTCATTAACAGTGCAGGGATTTAAAGAAAGGAAATTATAACATTCACTCGGGTGTAATCCTTGTTTAATATATTGGAACCGATTGTATTTGACTTTTAGAACAGCTCTGTTTTCAGGGCTTTGAAAGTGGCAGCTTTGTAAGGATTTCAGAGACTCTTTGCATATCTTGGTGTCTGTGTATGTGCAGAGCCACCACCAGAAGATCATCTTCTCCAGAACACACTTTGGCCAGAGGTCCAGAAACTGTGAGTACCAAACCTTGTGTAAAATATTCCACATCTGTATCTTAAAAAACTTCTGCATGTATGTTTTGGGGACACAAACCAGTAAGTATTTAGCTAAATAGACAGTTGATGTATTTCTGTACACTTCAGAATTTATTCCAGCTCCTCCCTTGCACCAGTATGTGACGGGCATTTAAGTCATGCATCCCCATATAATCACATTGCATGGTTTACGGTTTATGTTTTATGGAGCATCAGGCTATCCACGCTTATTTGTGCCTGCTTTTTTCCCTTTTTTGCTACAGTTTCATGATGATTTCATGCCTCCAAGTAATGTTCAAGATCTGCTTTGGCTTTTTAAAGTTGTTAAAAAATAACTTTTCTTTTATAGATCTTCTGAATAGTTTGAAGCTTGTGTTTTTTTATGTTGCTGACCCCCCCAACGTCTTTGCTGATTTAAGGCGGATTTATGCTTGCGCGGCGTCTGTGTGCAGCCGGTTACGGCGTAGCTGACGCTGGTGAATTTGCTTTCGCACTCAAGCGTAGGCGGTTCCCGTCGTTTGGTGTCATGTTGCAGTTTCTCCTCCTTACCTGAAGATGGCAGCAGGGGTGGTATCGGCCGGTAAACTCACCAGGTCGGAGTTACTTTGATGATTAACTTCCGTTCGGTAGGTATTTTCTGTTTTAAAACAACAATGGCGTCCAGTATGGTTAAGTGTCTTTATTAGTTTGTGGAAGAAAATTAATAAATAATTCGATTAGCCTCTCATCAACTTGATCCACTGGTTGTTTTTAGAAACGGTGGTTACCACACAAATTCAGACACAAGATACAGATATCGGACAACACGTGATCCCAAACTGACCAATAACAAGGGGGTACTTACGAAACAACCGTCTGTTTAGCATGGGTGCACGTCAGGTCTGGAAGAGGTGCGCATCGAGCCCTTTGCGGAGCTGCGCAGAGCCTACGGTGGTTACGTGGACACAGGCGCCACACAAGCATAAATCCGTCTTTAGCCATTGCTAATGTTTTCACTATTTCTCTGATAGATCTGTTTTTGCAACCTGAGCATTGTCTGTTTTATTTGCATTAACGACCATGAACCTTTGTCCACAGACGATACAGCGTTGTTCAGCTGAACCCTAACAGCTCGCCAACGCTTCATTATCAGTCTCCAAACTGCACTTACTGATGCTGAATGTGTATTGATAGCACGCAAGGCTAAGTTTATGATTATTAAAGGTGGCAACAGCAGTAATGTTCACATTTTTTGTTGTACAAAATTTTAATATTTCAGAAATAAAATACTCCATCTTTATAGATGACATATTTACATTCAAATCATGCAGTAAACATAATTTGGTAAGACATTTTAGCAAATACTTTTTTATGTAGGACTGAAGCTATATGCCCTGGTCTTTGTAGGAAAGCGACTGAAAGTCTTTTCTGTCTTTGTTGGATTATGGTGATTTACAGTATAGACATGAACTGGCCTCCACTCATGTTTCTAACATCTTGTTTATCTCTCCAGCAGCTTAGCTACTGCTGATGTTCCAGCCCACATTGTATAAAAAAGTCTGGTGGTCTTGTTATTGTTTATCAATAAGACCCTTATTGAAAATGTGCCATCTTGGTTCACTTCTATGGAACGATGCTTTTGGTCATATCAGACTCAATCTAATGACTTTCACTGCATCAGAGCTAGGCTTTGGTTATGCAGTTGTGTAGCCTTCCCTCTCTTTGTTTATTAATCTTTATGTAGCCCACAGCTGTGTTTCAGGTCATTGACCTGTTTAGACAATTGTCATCCCACTAAGTGCAAATCAAACGGGATGGTATGTCACTACAAAACGCTGCAGTAAATGCTGTTTAGGAATCACAAGCAAAGCTACTACATGTGATGACACATACAAAGTAATTTTGTAGGTTGACTGACCTTTGTGTCTTTACAGATGGATTGTTGTTTCTCTTTAGTTCTTGTAAGCAGTTCTTGTATTTTTATCCAAGACTGTGCAGGTGCAGAAATCTAATTGTTGATTCCATTTTTCAAATATGAAGTAGGTGTCTTCATGGTTTGTTCTTTGAATTAGATGTAGATCTGATGTGGCTACGCAGCATCAGTAAGGATGCTCATATCAGATTCTATTCAGCTTTTTACTTACACACGTGTTGTCTTTGAACCTGCAATACTCGTACAGCACCGCTAGCAGTAGCCACCTGAAAAACTTCTCTTATTCTTCTCTAACTCTTCGACTGTATTACCGGACAAACCTACCATCTACCGTCACATCATTTCTGATGCACATGTGTTGCATTCACATAATTATATTATTATTATTATTATTATTATTATTATTATTATTATTATTATTATTATTATTATTATTATTATTATT
>JBAMHW010000019.1:12977684-13019507 GCA_037177495.1 Rhadinocentrus ornatus
ATTATTATTATTATTATTATTATTATTATTATTATTATTATTATTATTATTATTATTATTATTATTATTATTATGATGAACTGTCTAATCTGATCTCTCTCGAACTAAAATTGAACTGTGGCTAGTAATGTGAAGAAAACCTTGTGTATGAAGTGTGCCACATATTCACAATTATTTGTATTTCATGTACTTTTCCTTTATAAAGAGCTCTAAATGTCTCTTAATTAAGCAACATTTCCAGCTGGAATTGTTAGGTTTTGCCCAGAGTTTTTTTTTTTTTTTTTGTATCTAAAAAATAATGGATTTCCCAAGGCTCTTCATTGTTGCCCCCTTTTATCTATCGGCCAATCAGAATCCAGTTTCCTGCTGTCCCATGAGCCTCCTCTCCACGGTGAATATATCGCTTCCATTTGTTGCCAATGCTAAATCCATTTACCAGTCAATCCGCCGTAAACATGACTTATGGCATGGCCTTTTATTTGAGGTGTGGACATTATGTGTGTTGAAGACCGTTTTTCTGCCTCCGTTTGGCTTCTCCTCCTGAATCATTCATTGCTTAATAGAAACATTAAATGAGTAAGTGGACAAATTATTTTTGTGGCATAAATAATGCTCTTGTTGTCATGGCTAAATTGCTGCAGTGTTTGAAAGCTCCCTTGTAAAAAATTTTTTTTTTTCCCCACTGAGTGGAAGACTGTGATTTCATTTTGTTGACATTTTGAAATTACCAGGTGATGGCAAACTAAAAGCAATTAGGCTGTGAGTGATTAGTTCCTTCATCATCATTGTTCATCTCTGTCAGCAGGAGAAGAACTAGCCTTTACAGATCAGTATGTTAATTTTAACCTCTAATTATTTACCTGTCTTCAAGTGACGATGGTGACTGACGCTTTGGATGTAGTGAATGCTTAATTAGGCCGACCGTTGGCACTTCCTGCTTTTAGTTCTCAAAAATACTTCTTCCATAAATAGCTTGGCTGTTAATGAGTCTGCGTGATTGTCATTCACTGTCCACAGGTACGGACATGGCTTTGAAATGTTCTGCCTCGCATCTGACAGCACAAGAACAGTGGTTGCATCTGCATGCAAGGTCAGTGTGATAAGACCCAGGCCATAGTCTATGTAACGGTCAGAATACAAAGGGCATAGATTAGAGAAGACGGCTAGTTTAGCTGTGCTGTCAGTCGGATATTATTATAGATACCATGTCATCTTGTTTGTATGGGGGGAAAACAATCAAACAAAGAAAAAAAAGAATAAATAACCCACTAAAAAAAACACACAGGCTGTGGATTGCGCACTGAAGAAATATTTTGCACTGTCTCACCAGGCATCTAAAGCCGAGCATGCTGCAGTGCTGCTGTGGAGTACAACCACATGGCGTCAGTTGCAGATGTTGCCGTGTCACACACTCACTGTTACCCAGATGGGTTTCTCACCAGATGCACAGTTCCTATTGGCTGTTTCCAGAGATCGCACCTGGTCTTTATGGAGACGGAGCCTGCCCACAGCAGAAAGTCCAGGTGAGAACGCCCAACAAAATTTCACAATGATGAAGTGGTATTATATATCCCAAAGGCCAACTTACATGTGACATCACACTGTTCTGTACAAAAAAAAAAAAAAAAATCTTGTTGCAATGTGAAGATGAGTTCAGAGCATCAACATCTATACTGCAACATCCATACCTTAAAGCATTTGTCATGGTTGCAACTTTGTGTTGTCATAACCACTTTTACTGGCAAACGGAACAATAAATACATTAAATTCCATCAAGTTGTTGTCACTACACGTTTATTAGCCTGGACGGACACAGATGGTAACTGTTACTGGTTGACAGAGGCTTATAACCACGAGGCTCTGAATGAGATAACAATTCGTCATGGTGCTTTGCCAACAAATTTAGTTTAATTAAAAATCTGTTTGATTGAATTTCAAGACAAAAAGACAACACTGGAGCCTTCTGGCAGATATCAGCGATCCCAATTCAAATGAATAATAATTAAAATAAGGTAAACCCACTGAGCGGATTTGTTCTAAATTGAATTCCAAGTCGAGCTGGGCTTATTAGAAGGACTCCTCTAATTAATTATTACTATAAAGAGGTAAACCAGTGATGCTTTAATTGAAACCAGTCAAAAAAGCAACTATTAATGGAAAGACTATTTGTTCTAATAATATTTGAAATGTATCCATTTCATTAGCCTGCTTTCATTTATTGCCAACAGTGTGCTTTTTACTAATTTCTGTCCTCCTTTTTTGGTTATAAGAACTTTTTTGGGGGGGTGTTGAAGAGACTCAAATTCTGGAAAACCGAGCCTGAACTACAGATAAAAGTGTTTTATTCAGCAAAGGAGCTACGTCTTCTCTGAGGGGAAATAACTCTTTTTAAAGCAGACTTTGTAGATGGTGACAGCATACCATCAATATGCACAAAAATCTGAGTTAGTCTCTGAAGGAAAGTGAAAATGACAATACTGCCATATATGAGCAGAATCTGTGCTATGCTAAAGGCAGAAGAGGTTACAGTAAATAGACATTTTGTTTTCTGTTACTGCCCTGTATATGCATTCATTTAAAAACAATCATGCAATTGTTTATGACCAGATCCTTCTTTGTTTATAGTACTCCAAACTGTTTATAAAGTAGATTTTTTTCCCATTTAGTTTGATTTTTTTTTTTAATTTTTTTTTTAAGTGGTCAATTTTTCCTGTGAGGCTGCACGGTGGTGTGGTGGTTAGCACCAGCAGCTGTTTCGAGCCTTGGCTGGGGGGAGGTTTGAACCTGGGGGTGGTGGCCTTTCTGTGTGGAGTTTGCATGTTCTCCCCATGTATGTGTGGGTTCTCTCCGGGTTCTCCGGGTTCCTCCCACCATCCAAAGACATGCATGTTAGGTTAATTGGTGAGTCTAAATTATCCCTAGGAGTGAGTGCGTGCGTGTGTGTGTGTGTGTGAGAATGCTTGTTTATGTTGGCAAAGTGTACCCTGCCTTTAACCCGATAAAATGCTAGCATAGTCTCCACTTTCCCCGCGTTTAGGAAATGAATGAAAAAATGAATTTTACCAGAATAGCTTGATAAAGTTGGACCTTTTGGCAGAAGGAGGGGAAATAACCGTCTCATTTACTATCTGAACATATGTGTTAATGACAATGTTATAACTTTAGAGCCATCAGAGAGGTGTCACAATACAAACAAGTTTGATAAATTTGAAACCAGATTGGAGATAACCCGATTTATATTATTACTTCAAACCTGAAACAAATAAATCAACAAGTGTTGACACTGAATTAGTATTTCTGCTGGCCGATATCCCCTGGCTGTTTAGAGGCCACTGTTGTAAACAACAATGTGTGTTCCTGCTGAGTTTGTTTATATGAGAGGATCTCAGCACCCTGACTTCTGCATTCGAGATGAGAAGAGCATGACATTTAAACTCAAATGATTACTTCCCACCTCCACATGGTAAAGCATCTAATGTTTCTGCAGGCTGCTCCAGATAGTCTTAATCTACATTGACAGAGGATAACCAGTTCGGTGCTCTATGGCGGACTGCACCAAGGCATGACTATGTGTTTATTAGATGGGAGGGGTGGAGTTGGGGGGTCCCGTCTGCTCTGGTTGGCTGCTGAATCACTCAAGGTGATTGTGAAGAGCATGCACACAGCCTCGCTGGCTAGACGATGGAAGGTTAAATGAAGTCTGTGCTGATCAAACAAACTGACTCGCTCTATTCACACATTTTCTGCCTCCTACCTGTTTTGTCTCAGCATGTCCTCCTCCCTTTCTTTTCCACCTCCATCTTGCCCTTGTAGGTCGAAACAACCTGGCATCATTTATAAGGGACACCATTACCTTTCCACCTTTTTTCTTTTTTTCCTTTTTGCACAATGTTTAATCCCATCTATGTAGTATTTCATATATACTGCTGTGTATTGTCAGCAAAGTAATTTTTGTTTTACTTTATTTACATCTGGATTTCATCTCTGCCCTCCAGAGTCCTGCTAATGGTTAAAGATGGGAACACTTGTCCAAAACAAAACACCCTCAAATAAGTGTTATACAGTAGGAGAGTATTGTTAGCACACAGTAGTTCACTCAGTCTTTTGCAGTGACACCAAGGTTTCACAGTTGCATGCACATGCCAGCTCAGTTTTGTGTGTGCAGCGAGCATGAGTGCTGCCGACACACAGACAGGTGGCTGCCAGCAGCATACAAACAAGCTCTCTGGAGAAAACCAATCTGGGGTCTGAAATGACTTAGGCCGGGGAAATAAACAGCAGCAGGTCATAAACCAAAACTGACTGAAACGGAGGGCTGGAATGAGGTTCTCTGTCTTGTTGGCCTGTTTATTTGTCGCCCTGGAGAGGCTCTGTGACCACAAAGCAGCGAGGCAGGAATCTAGACGTGCTGATGTCATGGTGCAATAATCATAACAGAGTTTTACTACCAGCTCGTCCTCTGCTGAAAAAGAGACAAATGTAATGTGACAAAATATATGTTGTGTTGTTTGGCTGATAACACTCTAGTATTGTGTAGGAATTCAATTGTATATCATCTCTGTTCCTGGTTGTTTCCCTGCAGAGCCTCTGTTCTCTCTGCACGCACACACAGGGAAGGACACAGCCATGCACAGTCGAATTATCTGGTCATGTGACTGGAGCCCCGACAGCAAGTACTTTGTGACATCCAGCAGGGACAAGAAGGTAATCTTCACACGCTCGCTTAATTCTGAAACCTGAAAATATTTAGTTTGAAGGTAATAAAGTGAGCAAAGCTGCTTTTTGAATAGTAAACATAACAAATTGATCATACGAAGGTTTGTGTTTACGTGTGTGTGGTGGGGGTGTGTGTAGGTGATAGTGTGGGGCCCCTGCCGACTGGAGGGCTCTGAAGAACCTGTGCTTCCCGTGGAAATTAAACCATGTTCCTCTATTTTGGATGTGGGGGATTCTGCTACAGCTGTAGCTTTCTGCCCTGTTCTTTGCTCTGGCAACAGGTACACAGACACACGCACACACACACACACACACACACACACACACACACACACACACATTTATGTTTCTATCCACCTTTTCTATTGTTCAAATTTACTTTATAAACATGAAAAACATTTATTGTTTTATGTTTCTCTGCCTTCCTGTATCAGGTATTTGTTTATTCTCTCTTTAGGCTAATTATTCTATCTGTGACTTATTGTTCTGACGATTTTTACCTTTACACAATACATTTTAACACCACTAGCTAAACTTTCTCCATAGAGGCTTGTTACTTTTAATTAGGGTTGTACAGATTAGTAAGGAACAACCAATATTTCTGCATAAACATTGGAGTAAAAATCAGAGTGTGTCTGCACTGCCACTAGCAGTGAATTAGCAGAGCTGCACTCCTTTTAAGCAGTGTTTTACTCGATTCACCCACCTAAACCCTGATGCAGATAAAGTGTTGAGAGCAGCATATACAGAACGTCAGCCATCATTGCTTTTGAGTTAAAAACCAATCACACACACCCGACCATGACGCTGACATGGTTTACAATGCACCATCAAATCTAATGTCTGGAAATCATTTAGGTTTATATAAAAAGAAGGAACATTAGACTAAAATAAAATGCATTTATAAAAGACGGTTGGTAGCTTCACAGATGTGAACATTCACCTGGTGAAACTTCATGATGAATCCCTTGTTGCTGATAAGGATAGCATAAGCAAGAAAATCAACAACACACAAGGTAAAGACACAGATGTTGAAGTTTTCTTTTCCCACAACTTAACCAAAACTCATCAAGATCAAAGGTAATGTTGGCATTTATCGCTTAATTTATTGCTTAAGATGTAGTCTTTCTGTGGGAATGAGTCATTACTTAATTAAGATGATGCACACACTAGACCCCTGGTAAAAGATACAAATTAGGAAATTTTCCCCTACAATCAGTTGACAGACCTTAGATAGAAGTGCTTGTTTTTGTCCTTGACAGGTTGAGATTGTTAAATGGCTGAAGGGGAATAACTATACTTGGGATATCCATGCAGCGAACTTGTCAGCTCAGGTGGTTAGAAAACAATAACGTTGAACCGAATCTTGGCCTTTTTTTTAAGTTGCATTGGAGCAATGAAGCTTTATCTTTATAAAATTAAGTTTATTAAAATCAGAAAGTCATTAGCTGCAGCTCCATAGCTGGGATTAAAATAAGCATGTAAAACTTCTAATTTAAAAACAAGCATTTTTACTCTGATGAAGATATTTGCCTTCACTTTTAATTGTGCCCCATTTGGGACCTTTGTTTTGTAGTTTTTTGTCCACATGGTCATTTTGACCGATGTTATGTAGAAAGAGTGCCTGGACTATAATACATCACATGTAAACTCTCATTTGTTCCACAGCTACCTGCTTGCAGTTGGCCTGGAGTGTGGAAAGATCCTGCTGTACAGGTGGAGACCTGGCCAGGAGGCTGCTGGAGGGGGTGACTGGACCAACTGTGGAGAAACTGACACATCGTATCCTTATGTCAAGTTTTTCAACTACAATTTGGAAGGCCTCCAGTGGTCCTGACATTACACATAATAGGGCAGTTTGTCACATTGAGAGTGGTTTGGCTTCAGCTTGATGTCTGCTGAGAGGTAGAAGCTTTTTGTTATGTTCTGGCAGAAAAAGACAAAGACTGATGGAGTAAAAGGTTGCTTGCTTTAAAGAAGTGCTGCCTTTTCAGGACTAGGGATGGAAATTCATAAGATGTTATTGATATCAGAGCCGTTATCAATTCTGGCTATCGATTAGGATTCCCTTTTCAATTCCTGACCCAATTTTCTAAGCAAAAAAAAACATGTATACAAGAGATTTACACAAGTTTACAGTGTGAAATAAATAGTGTATTTAATATTCTTAAAAAAAAAAAAAGGAGTAAACTTTTAGTTTAGAATCTTTGTCAGGTGCTTTTACAGTGAGTGTGTATTAGAAAGCCACTGACTCTCAGACAAGCGTCACTGCCAATTACAACCATACTTATTTCAGTTTTGACTATTTGATGTATCTCGTATTTTCTCTCGTGGCTTACAGTGTAGCAGTCAAGTGAGAAGTATTTTTAAATATATTTAAAAATTTCACTTTGAAAGGGAGACATATAACTGCTGTAAAACATGAATGGTAGCTTTTTGTCCACATTTAGAATGTTTCCTTTCATCACACGTCCTTTTCGCAGACAAAGCCATGCTTTGGCAGTCAAGCGACTCCGCTGGAGGCCCAGGGCTGGTAGAGCCGGTCGAGAGTACAGCGAGCGGATTGGACCAAGTGACAGAGAGAGTGAGGTCGAGGACGAGAGCTCCTGGGTCCAACTTGCCAGTGCCAGTGTTGACCATTCTGTCAAAATCTTCAACATCAACAAACGGTCTCTTTAGCATCACCAACACTGACACTATTATGTCTCTCAAGTCTAGATAGATGCTTGGACTGAGGGCCACAGGCCTGTGTGGGGCACCAAGGGCACAGCTGCTCGATGGTGAACTATTCAATCCATGCGACAGCCAGTTAAGTCATGGGTCAGTCATAGGACAACCCCACTGCACACAAGCCCTGCAGTCTGTCTGCACAAAGCAGAATGGTGAAAATAATCATCACTGTAGGATGGTATTTTGCTTGGACACCTCAGTGTTTTAGATTCAGAAAATAACACACTGCTGGTTATCAACACAGACTGCATACTCACAGGTTATCTAAAGACACGTTTATACTGTGGACTGAATTCTTCAAATAACAAATCAGAAAGATCTCAGCCATTGTTTTGTCTCTAATTTTATGAAATGTAAATAAGATTTGTGTTGAATGTTGTTACTTGTGACCAACTAATTAAATCTTTTGTTTTGAATCAGTTTGTTGAATGGTCTTTAAATTAAAGTAAAAATAATTAAAAATTATAAAAATATTCTAAATAAGGCATGAAAGCGTCACTGATTCCTGTTACACAATAGAAGCCATACCTGTCATTTCATGTTTTGTCCCAATCATGGCTTAAAGCCGCAGTGTTTAAGAAATACTCCCATCTAGTGGTGCGCTAATATATTACAAGCAACCCAGTAGAGCTCTACCGGAGCCTCCCCGTTTAAGAGGAGGATACGGGAGGATAAAGTAGTTGCTGGACCACCCTGCCCTGTTTCTAACATAACACCAATATAAACGTCATTGTTAAATTGCATTAACTCACCTATCCAGCTGCAACCTCCGCGTTAGCTTTGAAGTCCCTCTCCTCATCGCTGCCTCCATCTGGTAAATACTCCACCGACGTACACTCTTATTTTCTCCCGGTTAATATTTCTTTTTCTTTTCTTGGTTATTTTTCTCTCCGTCTCGCGGGCAAAGAGTATAGATGGTCCTCCATTTCAATGTAAGCTGGCAAGCTGAATCATCCACGCTCGTGTTGGCTTGTTTACAACACCCCCGCGCCCTCATCCTCCCCCCGAAACAGCAGGGACTTGCATGTCAAACGCACAAGGCTCACACGTTTGTCCCCATTTGGCTACTTTATTCAAAGATGGCGATGCAACATGGCAGCCTCAAGTTGGGTGCGCCACTGCCACCTATGTATTTATAAACATCTAATTCTAAGCTATGAGAACGGTTTCATTTTGATGCAATTGTGATTTGGTAAAATATTTTTTTATGAAAGTAATTCTTGATTTTTGCTAACAAAAAACAAAAAAGCTACACACTGTACCTTAGAGTATATTAGACACGAATATTCCACACACAGCATAATGCGCTTGAATGATTAAATGACCTAGAGACGGTCAAAAGTTCTGTTTTACAGATAGAAACCATGTTAAAGTGTGTAGTTGCGTAATCACACACACAGTATCCTAGGCAAGTTTTAGTTCTCAATTTCCAGAGCATATTTTCTGTTCGAAGCTTTTTCTTTACATTTACCGGCTATTTGGTGTCATTGCCATTTAACAGTATGGAAGTACATCTCTGTTGTTTTTGCATGATGTTTTCATGTCTGCTGTCTGTTAAAATGACAGTAATGAGATTCAAAACAGGAAAGTTACAGACTATAATGTCAAACGAACTACTGAATTTCTAGTAAATGGATTGTAATTTTCAGCAGCTGTGTTGCAGCAAATATCTTGTATACTGCACAAAGTTATTTGATTCATTTTTACAATGAAATATTAATTAGAGCAGCTATAAACCAAGGATATTAATCTTTAGAGCAGATTTAGATAATCCATTGCATGGCTGTCATATGCTGCATAGTTCGATTCTGGTTATATCTGCTTTTTGGGGACTTGGTAGGTATTTGAACAGAGTTCTCAAGGACAATCCTTGCTGTAGATTTACAGAGGGCTCAGCCAGGTGTGCTGTCATTATATGTCAGCTATAAATTTATCTGCAGGAGATTGTTACTATTGGCCATAACTCTCAATAATCACATATCCTGGTATGTGTGGCGGCATCAGTCAACCTCTGCTGCAGGTGTTCCTCCAAGAAATGTTTTTTTTTTTAAACCATGAAATGAAGCTTAGGGACAAACCTGCTATTTATCACAGGATTTTCCACTTTTGTTTAATGTGAAGTAATTACTAAATCATTATCTGCAGTATTTCAATTTAAACATAAATGGTCATCATGGTTTTCATCAATACATTCATGTGAGGAGTTCTGTGCTCTGACTAGCATACTAATGCATGTAAGGCATATGCTTCTCTCTCAGCTGTCCTCTCCAGTGTGCCCTTGACCACTCCTCCTGATGAAGTTGGATTGCCATAATGTGGTACTGAAGAAGGATTGAAAGCCACATCTAGACATATTTGTGTGCTGGAGATTAATGGGTAAAATGGTGACTTGTGCCACACAAAATAAACCACTGATAAAATGTTTGTGAGACCTCGGGAGTTCTCGGCAGTGAATATACAGGATGATTATATTATGATGTCTTTGTCCTCTCAGGTAAGGGATCTGTTGGGCAAGAAAATTTACAGATGCAATAAAGAAGCAGTTTCTGGTTTATTGACAGTTTTATGTGAATGGGTTTGTGTGTGTACACTGCTGCTGTACTTTAGTTTTTGAATGAGTCATACCTCATTGTTAATATCTTTGAGGGGGGTTCTAAGGAGAGAATAATTAATAGTACATTAGAAGTACTGTGTGTTGGTAGCTTGCTTTATGTTAAGTACATAATGCAAAAGGTCTACGGAGCAAAGGGTTTGTTATATTATTACAACAGTTTTGTCTGGCTTTCCTGTTTCAACAAGCAGAAATGGCATAGATTGTCCTCTTTTAAAAGGATCTGTCACCAACCCTTGTTTCTCTCCTTACATGTAAAACAGTGCAAAGTTTCCGTACCAACTCTTTAAACAATGTTGAAGATTCATTGGCCGACATGCACATGGATTCAGCTCCAGGTGGAAGCACGTTAGGTGGAATGCTGTGTGCAACAGGTTGTTAACAACCCATGCAAATCTTGCCCTATATGTGGACAGAAAATTGATTCAATTCGTTGTGCACGTGTAATGCATTGCTTGTAAACTGTGTAAACCATTTTGTGTGTAACTTTGGGCTCAAATGCACACACAAATATCAAGTAATTATGAATAGAACAGGAATTTACTCATGCACACCTTACAAACTGCACAAACATTAATATACTACACCCAAAATGTTTACCTTCAACCTCACAAAGGTAATGATTTTGTGAAAAAATCCTTAAATGCATTAATATGAATCACCTGATATGCACGAACAAAACCGCATTTACATACAGATTAGTTTATGAGTGCACGAGAGGTTTTGAAGACTTTTTTTAAAGACATTAAAGTCTAAACGCACAAAGGTCAACTGTAAACATAAGAATTAAGTGAAAGAAAAATGTAATAAGCTGTAAAAAATAGAGCTTAATATAAATACCAATTAAAGGCTTAAAGAAGCATTGCGCAACTTTGGAGTACAGGTGAAACTCAAAAATTAGAATACTGCGCAAACTCAATTTCAGCAATTCAACTTAAAAAGGGAAACTAATATATAGACTCATTACACGCAAAGTGAGATATTTCAAGCATTTATTTATAATAGTTTTGGTGATTATGGTTTATAAAAAATCTAAATCTCAGAAAATTAGAATATGACATAAAAAAGGATTTTAAATACAGAAATGTTGACCATCTGAAGACTATAGTCATGCATATGAACTCAGTATTTGGTTTGATCCCTTTTTGCATGAATTACTGCCTCAAAGTCGCATGGCATGGATGTTCTAATGGAAGACCAGGGTGCTTCAAAAGCGGCCTTCAACTCTTCTGCATTGCTCAGTTTAATGTGTGTCATCTTCCTCTTGACAATGCTTCATAGATTTTCTATGGGGTTCAGGTCAGGAGAGTTTGCTGGCCAGTCCAGCACAGTAATCCCTTGGTTATTGAACCAGGTTCTGGTTCTTTTGGCAGTGTGGGCAGATGCCAAGTCCTGCTGGAAAATAAAGTCAGCATCTCCATAAAAGCTTATCTGCTGAAGGAAGCATGAAGTGCTCTGAAATCTCTCCTGGTAGACGGCTGCGTTGAAGCACAGTGGACCAACATCAGCAGAGGACATAGCTCCCCAAATCAACACAGACTGCATAAACTTGATGTTGCACTTTAAGTATATTGGACTCTGGGACCTTGATTTCCAAATGAGTTGCAAAATTTGCTCTCATTAGAAAAAAGCACTTTGGAGCACTGCTTAACAGACCAGTTCATTTTTTCTTTAGACACTTCTGATGTGTTTTGTTCAGGAGCAGCTTGACAAGAGGAATACAACATTTGAAGCCCATGTTCATCCATATTGTGTTCTACCTGTACTTTGAGCTGTCTCCCAACAGTAAAAATCGGTTTTATGTTGACTGTCCTATTCTGTTCCTTTCCTCTTCCTTATCCTCTCTCCCTCCGATAATGTCCTGTTACATTTCTTTGTGCCATCAGCCACGGTGCATGTTCGAAAAGGCTGGTTTGTTAATATACACATGCTAGCATGTGATGCAGTGAGTAAAGTGAAACTCAGCTGTAACATTACGTGGCATCCCAACAGCAAAAGTTGTAAATGCAGTTTCTCAGCTTTCAGACACTGCTGGGTGTGACCACTTCAGAAATGGGCATCATGAAAGTCACTGTGCCATCAAATTAGTCTGAAATGCAGGTCTGAAAGTTACATAGTGCATCTTTAGGAAGTGGTGATAAAACGAAATTTATCTTCAAAATGTTTTGTGATAATTTGAGAGATTTTTTGAATGAAGATATTTTATCTTTATTTCAAAAGATTTCCAGGTTACATTGTTTAAGTATTTCTTACAAATGATGGAAAAATAATGACCAGCGTCTGGGTAATGCGTTAGCATCAACCTTAACAAGAAGCTTATCTGGGATCAGGATGGGTGGGAAGGGCTTTAAAACCTAAAACATTCCAGTGAGGAAACTACTTTTTTCCTCTTGTACTTTGGATTTGTTTTTACCTCTGCACAGCACTACATCAGGTCAAATGCACAAACACTAAGTAAAAAGGAAGAAAGGCTATTCTTTTTTTTAAAATGGGCATTTTTACAAATCTCTACAGAGACATTGGTCGTTTACTTACAGGTTACTTACTGTTCTATGCAAAATTTGTGTTCTTGATCTCAGTGTTTAGAGTCGTACAAACTAGCTGCAGCAGTGATTTGTTTACTCCCCATTTTAGTCTCCGAACAAGCTTTCGTCACTCCAACAGAGCTATCACAAGTGAAGGAAGATACATCATCTCTTTCTTTCCACTGACACCCAGGTCAACTTAATCAACCTGCTTTCCATTTGCACAGCATGATCCTACCGAGACAAGACAGAAGGTCATGCAGCGTTTGCACACACTGCAGCACTTCTTGTGGAAGCTGCCCTGCTAAATCTTTGGATGTACTTGAATCAATAAGCAGCAGTGGCAAAGGAGCAGCACGCATAACTGGATTTACAAACTGAAGATTACTCAGTGTCCTGCTGAGATTGTACGGTCATCACAAAGTTTTCTGTTATCCTGTAATTTGCATAGTTACTTTAGCTGCTCCATTGCTCGTCCAAGAGGAAAACAGCCTGCAATGTCAAGCATCCACACGTTAAGTATTTAAAAGCAAGTAAAAAAATGTCTTTGACAAAAGGACACGTGGCACATGCACAAGACACAAAAGGCACATATAAACTAGATTGCAGCCACACAGTGACACTGTCAGGAATCCACTCATCTCCTTCATCCTATGTGGCCGCTGGATTCCCTCACAGACTTCAGTTATTCATCGAACACAACATGAAAGACTTTCATTCCAAATATGTTCTTCCTTCGTACATCCATTCTTTGTGACGCCATCACACTCACAGCTTATGCCTTTTGTTGTGCCAATAAAAGAGATAAGTGTTGACAAGGCAGCATATCACATGATATTACTTTCCTGCAGTTTTAATTTTCTGCCTTTCAACGGAGCAACGATATAGAGAAAATCTATTTTTAACTTAGTGACAGCAGTTTTGACATCTTGGAAAACAGATCTCTGTGTAGGTCATAAAGGTGTTTGTGTTTTGTTTTTGCTTTTTCAGTGTGAGATTCTGCCTTTCTTAAGTGCTATCTACCATGGCAACAAACTAACACAAAGTCTGAAACATCTTCTGTTCTATTATGACTATGTGCATGCTACATGTTTAATGGTAACTTGCTGAGAAGCTCAAAAATGCCTCTTCATTAAATCAGTAACACCTGTTCTTTTCCTCTGTGATGCGTTCAGTGTCTGCAGTAAAAAGTGAATGATTCTCAAATTTTTACCTGCTCCATTTCAGTCTGTCCCACTCTGTTGTGACTGATCACTGCCTGTTACCTATTTTTTTCTGCATGTAATGAGTACAAATTTTTTTTAATACTGAGCATACAGCATTACTTGATCGAGCATTACTTGATACTTCGATTCCTTTGTTATATATTAACACATTGTGAATAAATCTGCTTTTATTGTAAGTATCCATCTCCGTGTTGCCACCTGTTTTTCCCTGGACACCGTAGGGGTTGTAACAATTAAAAATATTTTTTGAACAAAAGACAAATTTAAAAAACAGGAAAACAAAAGGAATTTACAAAAGAAGGGAAAAGTTAAAAGAAATTCTTTGTCCAAAGGGAGAAAGTTCTATGGATCAATATTAAGAATGGTTTTAACATTCTTTAAAATATTATTTCAATAATAATAATTACAATAATAATGTCATCATCAGTAATCGGAACAGTACTTATACTTATGTATTCAATTACCATAATGATATAATATACTTTTCTTAAAAATAGTCATTTTTAAATTTCTTTTAAAAAATGTGGGTTTATTTGTGGGTAAAGAATTACTCAAAATGCCCCCTGCATGGTAAAACCAAGTTTGGTACTTTTTTTTGTACGTGTAAACATTTGATATTTTATATACCAGATAATGGGTAGGTATCATCATCATTCCCCAACATTTACTGTGCCCTGGTAAAAAAAAAAAAAAAGAAGAAAAAATTAGAGTAGGGCTGGGACCCAAAATGAATAATAAACCAAGCTTTTATCAATAAAAAGAGCAAAAAGCATAAACATCAACATGTGGGGAAAGACTAGAGCAGGGCTGTGCACCTGGATGACGCTTTGCTACTGAGAGACAGTCACAAGGCAAAAACGTGCCAAAGCAGCTGTGGTCAAATATGGATAAATGGCTGAAAAGTCCCGTTGCTCTGGATTCAGGAGCGGGTTCAGCAGAGTCCAAGAAAAACACAAAAAAGAGGCCAAACCTAAACTTCGGCAGTACAGTGAAAACTATATTTTTTTTGGATTCACTGCTACATCTGCAGAGATTTAGAGAATCATCAACACATTTGATTAAAGGGGTACTTGTAGTATGACAAAATGGCTCAGGGGGTACACAAGTCAAAACGTTTGGGAAACACTGGAGTAAACTAACAGCAACATTTGTTGACAACAGGTGAAAATAAAATCAAAGCTTGCATAGGTTTCAGTCGCACTTTATTTAACGATGATGTGAAAATTAAAGGCTGTCCATAACATTTAGACAATAACAAAAGAATGTTTTTTCAAATCCCCCCAGTAACAACTAATGGCTCAAAAATGTTCAGGTGCTCCATGTGTGATACTTATTTTATACAACTTTTTGATATCCAGACCTCATCTGTACAGAACATTGTTACAGATACTGTAAATAAATAAAAAGACTTCCAATAACCATTGTGGTGTATTTGTGAAATATTTCCTATGTAAAAATGAGAATGTATGTAAAGATCTTTACATATACATGTATTTATATATATATATAGTTCTCTATTCTTTCTGTAATAAGAAAACAAGTTATTGCCCCGCTTGAACTTGTTGCATTTAATATAGTTTTAGTTCACCATTTTAAAGTCTTAATTGAACTTAATGCCATGTGGTTCCACATATCACACTGACAAAACAGTATGAACCTGTGTGTTTCTCCACTTAATATATTTGTCATACTGTTATATTTCTGCACATGTATGTTTTGTGTTCTCCAGAGACCTTGATGATGAAACATACAAATATAATTATATATGTCACTTTAAACTTGAAACTGAAAAGGTAAAAAGACCTGTTGCAAATACAAACCATCAGCATGACGCTATTTATTACAGGAAATTATGAGCCCTTGACCTACGACAATTGCATTTGAACAAATTTTCATTCATGAGAAAGATTGAAATGAATCATGACACTTTACAATTTTAAAAAAGGGCATATTAAAAAAAGAAAAGAACATTAACTGATGAACTTTATTTGGTATTTTGGATGGATTAGTATTGGTAATTTAGTCATTTCTTAAATAATAGGGAAAGTCTGTTTAAATAGATCATTAGCTGCTACTTTTGTTTTATTGCCCTCAGTGAACAGCTGCTAAACCAATTGCATTGTAGTTAAGAAAAATGTTTAGTTTGTCCACTGAGAATCTTGGCATTGACATGTGTGAACTGATCAAGAGGTCAAAATAACCGAAATCTATGGTTTTGCAAGTAAGTACATGTAAAACCAAATTGCAGGTGAGAGGATGGAACAAGAGTGGATTTGTCACAACAGTTGCAAAAACAGATGTAACTCTGTGAATTATACATTTTTATTTCATGCCGTCTTGAGAAAGCCAAATACCAAATATTTCATACATGGACACCATCATCAGGGTATCAGCAAGTTGTACACAATCACGTATAATGTAATATATAAAATGTGCAGTTGGTTTTGTGTTTCTCCTGAAGGAAGAACCAACCCTCTGGCAATGTCTCACTCACAAGATCTGTAACTGTGGTTCACTGGTTGGCAAAAGTGCAGGAGAAGACGTGACTCCTTGGAGATCTGTGCTCGGGGTTTCCCTGCTCCTGTGCTTTGCTGGGGCTGCAAGGGGGAGGAGCTTTTACCGGGAGTCACCTTGATATGTCCGACAGCAGGCGGATCTTTGCTTGCTTGTCTCCCCGTTCTCTGAATTCTCCACTTTCATTTTTAACTGAAGACTGATTGACAGTGTTCATGTTCAGACACCAGCGTACAGGAGAAATATCCAGCTGAAGTGGAGCCGTTGCAGTGTCCATCCCATATTGTCCCTTTCACTGAGGCATGGAATTGAACTTAATTTATGACACACTGTACAAGTAACAGATGTCTGGCCAATGGTGTTTGCTGGGTAAACGCAATATGTATGTAGTGTTGGTACTGCAGGCTACAATATAAGACAACAGGCACAGCGCTCAACAAACGCCGTAAAAACTAAAAACCAAGACACCAATGGTGAAATAATTAGCTGAGAACAAACCTTCTCACACTTTATAAAAAGTTTTTTTTCTACCAGTTGTCCTCCTTTGCTTTTCCCCTACATGAAGAAAAGTTTTTACAAAACAAAAACAAAACAACAACAACAACAAATAAAACACTTTCTTGATGACTGTTGTGCCTAATGCAGCCTTCTTCAAGGTCTGTTCACTGTTGTTAAGTGAGAAGTGATTTTTAATGACACTCAGTATTATCTGTGAAAGAAAGCCTTGTGTCTGTATCACTGTGACCAGCAGAAGTGGCATCACTGTCTTGGAACTGAAGCTACAGTCGGTTGGGGCTCATAACACGAGAGTCCCGAGTGTTTATTATCATCACAGCTCTGTATGGAAATTCAGGTCAACCTTTTCATCCAGTCAAGCTGTGGAACCGGTAGACCTACATCCTTTCCACCATCACTTCCTTAGTTTTTTGTCATGACAAAGTCATATTGATTTTAAAGTCTGTGCCTTTTTGCCATTGACACCCCAATTACCTTTAACTGTGCTGGTTAGCTGTGAGGGCTAGATTAGATGGACATCTTAACAGTCTATGGAGACCATTCTCTGGGTTTCAATATGACCTGGCCCATCATGAATGCAGAGAACACCTAAATCCATAAGATGCTCTGTTGGGTTTTAAGCATACCTATGAATGTGTGCATGTGTTGGCATGTAACACATAGAAGACAACTGTGAAACACTCTTGTGGCATCTTTAGCTCGATTTTCTAACATATCCAGCCTTTGAGATCTGTTAAAAGGCAGCATCAATAATCTGTAAAACATGCTTTAAGGACAAATTAATCAAATGTTAAAAATGAAGCCTTTGCAAGGTCTGACATAAAGTCTCTGACAAAAACTGGTGGCAAAACTTTAGTAAAGTGGAATAAAGAGCTGCGTGCATCTCACCCCATGTTAGAGTAATGGGCTCCTTGAAGCATTTTCATGTTTCAAGCAGACTTTGATGCCCATAAGTTTATATATCAATGCTTACACAAACAAATGTAAAGCTCTTCAATGCCTAATTTTAGGATGCCATGTTTTATAAGCTTTCATTTGAAATGATCCTGCCTTTGTTGCAAGCTCTATGGTTAGAACCCAGTCAATTGTCCATCCACAGCATATACAAAGCTTACAGTACACCAATGCCAGAAATGATATTTACATGTCTGCACACGTTTGGGAAGGGGATTGGGATGATTTCTTTAGAGGGATCTTGCAAACTCCATGTCCCCAAACTGACATCCAATCACTAAAGCAGTGAAAGACTAAAGTTAAATGACAAGCTCACATGTAGCCGCGAGCACTTACAGTACATACAACAGACAAGGAACAGAAACAGACAATCCCCTCTGAAGCAGATAAGGCTACACGTCAGATTAGGGTGGTCTGCCGCTGCTCTGCTATTGGGGTATCACTGTGTTTGTGCATGTGTTTATATCTGTGTTTGACTGTACGTATGTGTATTTGCCTTGGTGGGGGGAGGGGGGCAGATGGCCAACACACGTTAATCACAGGAGTTTTTGTGGGTCATCCAGTGCCCACTCTGTCATCTCCCACCCCTTCCTGACTGATGTTATCAGTTCTTGAGAGACCAGGGTGAAGAGGTGTGAAGAGTGAGATGTTGTCCCCCGTCCCTCTTCTTCCCCCCTTTTCTCCTCATTCAAGACAAAATATGCACATACGCTGACGATATCAGTCTATTTGTTGTAGAACAAAAACATTTGTGTCTCCTTTGCAAAGAGCCAGGTGGGGAAGTGAATGAAGCTCACAGGCCAGAGACCATCACCCGGTAAGAGGGGGGGATGTGTCTGTGCCTTGGGCTGGAACCAGGGCTTCCATTAGGGCTTGTGCAGCTGGCATCAACCCCTCCTATGGAAGGTAAGTAAGCATGGTGCAGGATAGGCAGCTGCAAAGACAGTCGGCGTTGTATGCTGGAGATAGAAAAGGAAAGGGATAATGTTAGAGGTTATATAATACTTGCTTATGGAATGTACTGTATATCTGAAGGCAAATTCTGAGTTTTTGTTTCAGCTCTTTGAAGTGCAGCTTCTAGGGTTTATGATGTACTCAATTGTGTAGCATCTAATATTTCTAAACTGTTGACAGTTCTAGTAATAAACGGAGCATAATTCGAAGAACTTTACATTTAGAAACTTTAATTTAGAAATATTTCAGTGGCTAATGTTGAAGTTGGATGTGCTGTTGTCTAAGTCATCAGTAGGAACTCTGTATCCGTATTCTGTCTTTCTATACAGTGTCCTCACAAATTTGTGCATTTGAAAACAATGCGGCCTAATTTAAAACTGACAGCTCCTGACAATTTATCTGTGTTGGGTTCAAACTTAATACTTTTTTTGGATTGGTGTATTTGCAAATGTGTAGATGCCAAAACAAATTTCCCTTTGATCTCCTGTAATCAGCATCAAAATGTCACAGTTTGCATATTATTTTGAAGCTTATTTCTCAATTCAGTAGCTATTAGGCCTCAAAAATCTGTAATTTAGGGCATAACTGGCATACCTGAAAGCCTATAGTATGTGACAAATCTGTCTGGAGCAGACCTGGTGAGCTCTGCTGCATGCTAATTGGATTGATTTGAGTCATCAGTTGTCTGTGGATTAGGTATAATAATTTCTGCATAGTTTTGCTGTGGTAAATAGGTTTAATTAGTTTTTAGTGTACTGTAATTATGATTTGTTCTTCAGTTAATTAGACTGGCAGACCCTTGAAGGACTCTGATTTCCACTTTTAATGGAAATTACATGTTTCTTCTTTTTTTTTTCTTCATCTTAATTCTGTTTAATTTAATTTTACTAAACAGACAATTTGAGTATCAAGTAGAGTGTGCACAATACACCCCAAATGTTGCATTTATTTCAAGTGGTTTGACGAAAACGGGAGATAACTGTTTTCTTTTTATAAGCTGAAATTTGAATATCACATTAGTACATCAGAAAAAAACTTCACCCAAACAGCATATACGTTTAGTTTTTAAAATTAGGCTGCGACCTCTTTTTATTCTGTATTCAGCTTCTGCCTAATAGCAAGTTTTAGTTTACTAGACATTGCTGTGGTTTATTAAGGCAAAAGCTGACAATAAATCCTGTTTTATATTTTGTTTAGAAGTAGATGATTATGTTTGTAGTATATTTCATCCGTTAAAAGGGACAATTGGGTTTAATGGGTTAAAATGTTGTGATCTGTAAGAACACATGAGCATATGGTGCTCTGTCCTGGCCACTGCAACTGGCTTCATTTGCTGTCTTTCTTCAGTATGACATATGGGATAAAAAAAAAAGTTGTTTTTTTTCTTCCTTTTTTAAAAATCATGCATCATGAGCTTTTTCCATGCATTTTGTGCATATACATAATTACATTGTATGACTTTGATATCGCATCACTGATTCTTAGCAACCAACTGGAATGCACCTCCTGTGTTCAGTTCTGTTGCCTCTGTCACCTCATCACACTCTCCTATGGCAATTTTACTCACACTCATACACTTATAATGATGCAAATTATTTATGGAACTACAAACTAAACTACATTTTTTACTTTTTTGTAGTAGAGGCAATAAAAGCCTCAAAATATTGTCTCTGCCAGAGACTGATAATGGAGGAGTTCAACAAGAAAAAACTACTGCATCTTATCTATTTAGCTGCGTGAACGGAAATCTTCTTTTCATATAAGAGACAGCAGTTTAGTGAGACAGAGGCAGCATAGAAATGGTAAACATATTTGATGAAGTAAGTGTAGTTCTTCTGCATTTCTGTAATTGTTGACTGTAGTCTTCAGCACTGTTCTTCTCAGATTTATTTCTTCTTACTAAGCCCTTAATCCACTGTTCCTCCTAGCTTCTGGGATCATCTGACAAAAAGAACATTTCATGCTTCTGCCTGGTGTGACACTCCACACCCTACCTCGCCAGAGCCACTGCCAGCCATTTGCAAGGAAATTACATAACCGAATGCTTCTTATGTAAAAAGAATAAAGAGGGGGTAATGAAATTCAAGCTTGTTCAGCACCAGACCTAGAAAAATGTCTTTATTGGTTGAACTTTGTCATTATCCTGGCCTGTTTTACTAACAATGGCAATGCAATCTTGCTTGCTCACAAAATACTTTTTTTCTTTTTTTCATTCGTTTTTTTTTATTTTATTGTGATACACATGCTACATCTAACAATAACATACATATGGTGTGACATTCATGTCAGTATTAATCTAGCTCTGCTTTTTATTTTCTATTCATGACTCTTTTCTAACTTCTTTATTTGCATCTTCTTTCTCCTCACCTTCTCTCTTGCTACCTCTTCATCTCTCTTCCCTCTATATGATCAAACATTCATGTGGCATGGGAATAACTCTGAGTGTTCCTTTACTTCTGTTCTCCTCCCTGTCTATTTTTAGAGCTGCTTCCAATGCAAGCTGTAAATCACTGCTTACATAAGCCTCTGCGAGTCTCTACCTCTTCTCTTTTCTATCTAAAAAGATTTAAAGACAGATTCTTTTAGTCCATCTTCTCTCTGTAACTGCCCTCGGTACTGTACCCTCTTTGTCTGTTGTCTCTTTTCTCTCCATTCAGCTGACATTCCTCTTCTGGTTCTGGTCAGTGCAACGTAGGAAGTAGAGTTCTCAATGATGTATTAAGTGTCCCCCACCCCACTGATGATGCTGACATCCCTTGGCTTTGCTATCTTATGAATAATAAGTGAATGCAGATGTGCATTTTTATGACATATTGTTTTGAGTTGGGACAACAAATCAGTGTGCTGAATGTCTAAATGTGGCTGTATTTGAGCGCTTGTCAGCATGTTACAGTATATTTTGTATAGTGAGAGAATGAACAAGCACTCCATGTGGTAATATACATGTTGATGGGCATGGGAGAGAAAAGTATAGGACCGATTCATGCTTTGAAAGAGCTCTGTTGCCAGAGCAACCGCCTGAGAGCTGCTTGTGGTTACGCTACATGTGACGTGTCGTCTGAGGAAAAAATAACAAAATAGAGAAGAGGGACGGACTTAGGAGTAGAGGTGCTAACAAAATGGGAGTCTCACTGTTCAGGTGAGTTGATATCTTCCAGGGGACCTCTGTTTATTCTGGAAGGATCCATGGAGCCCCACTGTGCTTGCGGTTTCTGCTCCAGGTGGTTCTTCAGTATAGACTTTTCTCCATCTGCATTAAAAAATATGAAGACATCTTAAAAATAAATAAATAAATAAAAAATATCTAATGGATTGTCACACTTTGCTTGTCAGCTGTTAGAGGAAATCATTTAACAACACCACAGCAATACCATCTATATATATATATATATATATATACACAATGTTTATCAACTGACTTTATGTTTGGTACTTTCCTTAAACTATGAAAGATGCTGATTTAGATCAGTTTTAGACAATCCCTGACAAAAGCTTAAAGTAATCCAAAAGAAAAACCTCAGTTTTCCAGAACTACACCTGAAACTACATTTCTTTTCCTCCCCACATGTCCCAGATTTCTCAGGACTTGCTGACCCGATTCAGTGTTGCCAGCGATCCATGCCCCCATTGGACATCTGTGCCTGGTGAGCTATTTTAGTGCTGTTTGAATTGTGAATAAAGCCTAACCTTGTAGACTCAGAGTTGTGTTAAAAGCACTGACACAGATACTCATTCTGGATGAATTCAAGCAGTTTGGATATTGATGGGTTTTTATATAACATTGCATACTGCTTCAAGATGCAGTAAAAACTTTAAGCATCAGTTTTTTGTTTTTTTTTAACTTAGTATTTGTAGCTTTTGTAGCGTAATGACTTCTGTTAACTTCTAGTCCCTGCCTCCATTAAAGAGATTTAGTAAAAACAGTGCACGTCTATTCAACTAACATGACCTTAGTGCAGCTTCTGAAACATGTTTTTTTTTTTTTTATAAATTAACATGGGAAAAAATAGCTGTGAAAGTAGCACCCATAGATGTTAGATTTGAAAACCCCCCAAAGTGTCCAGGGAACTAAAAGGAAAGAACAAACAAACAAACAAAAACAACTTTGACTTTGTTGCCCTAGCTATGGTGGGATTCCTGGGAAAGTTATCCCAACTAAAAAAAAAAACAAACAAAAAAAATGAAAAAAATAAAAAAAACAACTAATAACTTAGCACAAAAACTAAGTTTGTGTTTTGCTAATTATTTCTCCCCTTTCAATAATAACAACTGGTGTTGTATTATACATAATTAGAAAGCCTAATTTGTCACCTTTCTAATGAGGTACAACTTACAAGTATTGTGCCTCTGTGGAATGAGCAACACAGCTAAATGTGTGGGTAGTGTCCGCAAATGTGCCAAAATATGCAATATTCTCCAGTTGGTGTTTAATCCTGTTTGAAGTTCCTTGGTGTCAGTTGGATAAATTAATTCTCCCAAGGTAATAAGGAAAAAAAAAACACAACATAAAAAGGAAAAAGAAAAAAACCCCAAACAAACAACAACAAAATAAAAAACACCAACACATGGAGGCCATTTTTACATGTTATTGATTTTACACTGTCAGGGAACTCAACAGTGTGTGTAAGATCCATACGTCGCCACAACAGGTTGGCACGTCCTCCTGTTGGTCACTAGCCTGCCCATGTTTTTGCCGTGGGATAGAATCCTGTTCCTGAACAGAGTTGTTGAAGGTCAGGCACTCTGGTTGTGTTGGTCCCTCTAGCATGTACAGCATGTCCAAGCTGATCCCACAAGTGTTCAGTTGGGTTGAGGTCTGGATTCAGGACACCGTTTAATCCTCTCCAGTCCAATGTCTATCTACTGTATCAGTTTATAAGTACCAATTAGGTATTAGTCATGCATCTGTGATTGGTACTATAATCTCAAAACAAGAGTAAATGCCAACAGGAAAAAAGGGGATTTGACATATTTTTGTGGGGCACTACCCACATGTTTAGCTTGTTGCTTATTCCACAGAAGCATTATCTTAACAAGTTATACCTCGATGTAAAAGTAACTGTATAATATAAAACCCACTGGTATTTTTAAAGGGGAGATAACCAACAATATTAACAACAATTTATTTATTTTGAGCTAGGATAGGTTAATTAAATGTTCCAGGCACCTGTTTCCTCATTTTAATTTTGGTTAAAATTTAAAACAAATGATGCTTGTAGAGTAATTCATCAAATGATATTGTTGTAAAGTATTCATATTAAAGGGAATGTATTTTGCTTTACAAACTTTAAAATATTTAATTCTGGCCTTTATTAAAAAATCCCTTGCTAAAGTCAAATGTCAATATAACCATTTGAAAATTATGTTGGCCGTTTATGCAACCACAATGTCAAATGACCTCCTGCCGCTTTGAAGTAAATCTTCAACACAAAATAAAATGTAAAATAAATAGATTGTAATGTTTAAACAATTATATTGCAAAGTGCCACAGTTAACAGTAAAGAATGTTTACTACATTGTCAGTCTATTACACCAAAACCTTTAACCTCGGCTAAAATCAGGCCATAGCTGTCAAACTGTCAGAAAACCACACCGTAACTGTACTGTCCTCTGCTGCTATTCTCCAGCATCTCCATGTAGTTGCATATATTCAAGATGACAGTTAGAGAGAGGGAGAGAGGTGGAGTGCTGCTTCTCACCCTTTGTGAGTGAGTGTAATCACTGTTGACACAGCGTTCTTCTCTTATAAAAGCCACTCATTTACAGCCCCCCAATATATTTAGATCATCTCTCTTATGAATACTGATGACTTCAGCTAGGAGGCAGTGATGATGGCAATAGCTGTCAAGCATAAGCATATTGAAGCTGGGAAAACGTGCTGGTGAGCTTTAAAGGAAGCTTAATGACCTGTGATTTTATTGCTATAATTTAAATCTGAATGACTTATGTAAGAAGCACCACAGGCTGCTTCTCTTAATAGGTCATTACTAAATTTGAAATGCTTTTCTTTGTTTTAAAAGGTAATGTTAGAAATATAAGTATAATTAAAAATGAACTGGACTCATTGTATACAGTATAAATTCAACCAATTCTGTAAAAGACTTTTTATTCCTCATGTTCTCATTATGTAGTTTGCACTAAGTCAAAATAAACAAGTTCACAACTAATTTAGATGATATAAAAGCTGGAGGCATTTCTGACTTCCACACAAAATGTTCAAACATATGGTTGTAGCTGACGCTGTGCTTGAAAGTCTGCCATTTTTGATCATGTGATTTTCTTTCCATAAAATATCTCTAAATGCATGGAAAGCTCACACTATATTGTTTTCTGCTCTCCCCTGCCGGTGTAACACAGAGAGCAATGCAGAGATTCAGGTTAAAATAGATTCCTGGATGAGCCCACACAACTTGAAATCTTCTTCAGTGAAAAGAAATCTAATGTCAGCTGCCAGCTGCTGCCAGCACATTACTCTCAACAATGGAAAATATGAGAATGAGTTTTTATCTTTATCAAAAATACCACATTATTATATGTTTAGTTTTTTTCCCCATTCTTTCTGTTATGCCCCTTTGCATCCTCACTAACCTTTGGGTCAAGCATGGCTTAGTTTTTGTAACTGGCTTCATTGGGTCCAGCTGCAAAGGTGAAGCATGCCTGGTGTGGTTTGCAGGGGTGGGACGGAACCCATTGACCCATCAGTAACTTGTAGTTTGCTCCTGAGAAGTTTAACATGTGTTTTTTTTTAAAAATATATATAAACATTTTTGCTAATGGATCAAGTACTTTTTTTTAACTCTTCTTTTTTGTCTTCTTTTTGGTACAACAACTCGGATTAAAACCCCTGCCTGTGTCTTAGAAACAGAAAATGCAGCACAAACTAGAATAATAGCTCTATAAATTGAAAACTCATCTTTATGTAATATCAATCTGTACAATGCCAATAGACATTTTGCCTTGAATGAGCAAGTTTTCACAGCACACGACTGAGAGGAAGTTTTGTGCATGTTCTACAATGTGTAGAAGTCAAATGTTTACATCAAAGATTAGCAACATGATTTATTTGTTTATGTGTAGTATTTTAAGTTAATGCCTGCCAACCTGCCAAATGCAGATTAAAATTAATTTTGGCAAGTATAAGTGAAAACTTACTGGCCAGTTTGGCAGGTGATGAATGAAGCAAATCACTTAGCTCATTTGTCCTGGCAGTGCTATCACTTCATTTCCCACGAACACTGTTGACGTTTTCTACATCCATTGGCTGTGTGCTTACTGTGCATGTTGTTGTTTTTAGCACTACTGCCAACTTAAACAACATGGAGCTGAATAAGGAGTAAAATATATTAAAAAAGAGATGTGTAGAATGAAAAACCAAAATGTGACAGCTGTTGGAAGGAGTAACAAATTTAGCCAATTACCACGTTGCCTGGTGATGATAAAATTAATCTTGAGCCCTCAATGCAATTCATACTGTCATCCCAAAATTCAACAATGATTTAGCATGTTTTACTAATATTGTGTAGCCCTTGTGTAATCGAAATGTTTTTGCAGTTAAAACTCATCACATTATAATAAAAAATTAAATAAATAAATCAAAATAGAGCAAATCTTGAATTCAGATGAGGCACAGCATGTCTTCTTTAAACGATCAAATCACTGAAAAATATAACAGCAAATAAAATTGGCTGCAATATATTAGTTGGGATTCCCTAAAAGATAAATATAAAATAGGTCAAAATTCTCACAGATGGCAGCTCATGCATTAATAACCTACTAATTAAGAGAATCTTGGCATTGACTTCTCAGACTGCACACTAAGAACATTGCACCACCACAATACAAATTAATCCTTTTCTTGACTGTTCAAAATCAATGAAACTAACATATCAAAACCAAAGATGTTGCTCCATGAACATACTTACTAACTACTATTAATTCATTGTGTAATTAAGGACTGTCACAGATGAAGAACTTCTCAAAGAATTACAACAAGCTCTGCTTCCAGCCTGCAGAGAGAGCACAGCTGTGGTGCTCTTTACCTTCCCAAACTCAGACAGATCCATTAGACACCCCTGAGAGCAGCTTTGTGCTGCCGCGTGCATCAGACATGCCGGATCTGGCTGGAGTACATCACCATCATTCTGCATCTGTTAAAATGGTGCCTAATGCAAAGCGATGCTGCTGGACTGCAACGATTCACTGATTCAATTTGAGGCAGCAGACTTCATGATGTCTAAGATACAACTGCATCAGTTTAAACAGTATGTGCTGTGCAGAAGTTGGGAGGGGTGGAAAAACACATGCTTTCTCTTCTGGGAAAAAGACTGGTGTGATATATATTTTCACATTTTCTGTTATATACAGTGATGGTTCATCTTAACTGCTCCCTAAGCTTCTTTAGAAAGATCTCTGCTGTTTCGGTTAAGTTAAACCAAACTACACTACAAATACCAAATAGCTAGCTATAAGATTACGCATAGATCCAATCTGGGCTTCATAATAAAGATGTCACAGATATAATTAATAAAGTGTTATTTCAATATAAGCAGCAGTGAAATATTTAAGTAGTGTAGCTAATCATCTCATAGCTCATTATAGATGACACAGGTGGTCCTGTGTCCCTCCTTAACCTGCAGCTGACAGACGCTTTCGCAGTGGAAAAAGTCAGGATATTCCTTCATGCGGAAACTCTAAAAGTAGAATCTGAATGTTTTACTTAGACCACTGAATAATCAAACACAGCATACAGCTTAGAAATAAAATAGTACGTGATATGTTTTTCCCTTTCTTCCCTTTTTAGTTTATAGCTTTGAATGTGATGAGGGTTGAGAAACTGATGCATTGTGAATTGCTTCAAGCTGAACTGCTGGATCAGAGTTGCACTAAACCCTCAGTCCTATTCTGTTAAAGTACTTTTATAAACATTAGATTGATATTGCATTTTAATCTTAAACTTTTTAATCACAGCTTCCCCAAAAAACTGAAGAAATTACGCTCCATTTTAGATTTGACATCTTTAGCAACACTGTATTGGATTCATATCAAACATCGGAGACCCGTGTAAAATATTTTTATTTCTCCCATTTTCCAGGTCTGTGAAATAGTTTCAAGGCATGGTGTCAAGTGGATACAACTAAAATCCTACTTTAAAACAATATTTAGGTAATTTCTCAGAGTTCCATCTTTTCAGATTTGCTTGTTCCACATTTATACAGCCTACAGATGAAACATCTTGAAAACATAAAACCAATTTCTCACCTTTGCCATCTGTGAAATTGCGTATGCTGAGGATGTTGTTGGCATCCGGGTAATGGTTCTGTTTAATGTAAGGAGTTTTCTCTGGCGTGTCCTGCAGCTGCATGGTCACTTCTTCTAGCTCTTTGTCCAGCTTATTAGGAAGAAAGAACATTGATTTATTATTACTTTATGTTGTTTTTATAAAAGAAAGTATAAAGTACATTATGATCCATCTTTTTATTGCAAAAGGTTTGCATTTATTATTCAGAGACAATCTAGCTCATACAGATACTTAGGTACTTTTTATTTTTACATTATTTATAATGCATCTTGCATGCATTTCAGAACTAAGTAAATACTGTGAAAAAGCTGGTAAAACTGTAATAGATTTCCATGTCCTTGTTTCAGTAACTCATTTAACTGTATCAGGAACAAAAGGAAGCAGCAGAAAATCATCCCTTAAAGATTTGAAGGAAAACTGAGATGACTGTTCAGGGATTTTTTTAAATGTCACTCTGTGTCAGGATAAATGAACATTTACACTTACAACTTGAGAAATTTGCATCAATAAAAGTGCAAAGCAACACAAAGTAGTCTCTTAAAATGACCAGAGCTTTTTAAAAAAGTAATAAAACGAGATAAAGGCTTTGCTCTTTTCCTTATTAAACTTGTGCTCAAGTACTCTACCTTTAATTTAATTACCTTTAACTTGTCTTTTTCCCATCACTGCATTAAAACCTTTGTACCAGTTTCTTTCCTGCCATGTTTTGTAAAATGATTTAGTGGTTAAAAGAGCTTTAAAACTGGCTCAAACCTCTGTTATTCTCATGCGAAGGCGGTGGTTGTCAGTTTGAAGCCCGTCCAATCGAGAGGTGTTGGCCTGGTTGACGCTGGTGACTGATGTAGAGGTCTTGGAATCCTCTTTCTTCTGATTCTGGGTGAACTTTAACCTTCGGTTCTGGGTGGCCGCATCTGGGTTTGTTCTCATGGTGATTAACTGCAGTAGGAATGTAGATTATTAATCACAGCTGCAGTAAAGGATAAAATGACATGGCTTAAAAAAATACACAGAATAACTGTTAATGCTGCATTTTTAGTCTCCAAGTATTAATGTAATAGATGAGTGAATATAGTGACAATTAAGCACTCTTGTTCATACTGGTGAATAGTATTCTACTGATAATCTCATACACACATGCACACAAACTGTTATTCATGCAAAAACTTACCTTGGGAACAAACACCAGACAGAGGGTGATGGTGCTACAAAAGATGATCACTAGAGCTACAATGCAGAACTGGACATTGGGCTGATCTCTGGTCAGAAAAGATACTGCAGCACCGATGATGCACATGATGCCCACATTGTACACACTCATTCCGATGTATTTGCTATCGTTGAGAGCAGGAATGCTAACATTTCTGGTCTCCCATGCCAGGAAGCATCCAAATAACTGTCAGAAACAAGACAGGAAAAGAGGGTACAGTTATCAGAAGTGTAAGTGAAGGTTACACAGACATCAAAAAGAGTTAAGAGAAGTAATTGTCTAAGCTTTGAGAGACAGTTGAGAAGCAAACAAAAATACATCTCATTAAATGATAATGTCTTCCAGAGGAGAAAAAAAAAGACATAAATAAGACAGACAGTTCCATGATTGTTTAATCTTGTGAGAGTGAATTGTTTGTTTGGTGGAATGTTAGAGCTGCAGCAGCAGCCTGCTGAATAATTGACAGCGTGCTGAGGTGGTCTGCCTACCTATTCATAGTTTAAATGACAAGCAGAAGAATTAAAAGAACAGCGCACCTTGTGCACAGATGTATGGACATTTAGATGTGAGGTGAGGAACAGGTAATATGTGCCTTTCTGTCAGCGTGTGCGTCTAATGGATGAGTCAAGCATTACAGCTTTGTACAGATGTGGGTTTTAGTCATTAAACTCGGCGTACCACATTAATTCCTTTGTTCTGTCTCATTATGTTACATCAGCTTGTTCCTTGACCATCTCCTCACTACTTCTGTGTTTCTGATTTTGATCTTTTTTTGTTGAATTTTATTCGAATAGCCAAGGATTTCTTACCTCTTTGCCTTACTTACTTTTTCACCTCATGTCACCCATACAACCTCGCTCCCAAAACAGTTTGAATTTTTTATAAAATACAAATAACAAATATTATTTAGACCCTCTGCTTAAATGGAGACAGCACAAAGATAACAGATGTCAAAACTGGGATTTCTTTTAGCCTCAACTCTTAAAAAGCATTGGGGGACAGCAGCATGTTTTTTTTTGTTGTTGTTGTTTTTTACAGCATGCAGCAGCATGCAAGTGTTTGGGAATTGAGGACAGCAGTTATAGGCGTTGAAAGTAAAATGTTTTTTTTTTTTATTTTTTATTTTTATTTTAACTAAGTCTTCCCTTATGTAGGTTCTCCGCTGCTGAACAGCCCGAGGTATGTTAAGTTGTATTCTTCTCAATGCTCTAAATGTTTTCAGTGGGTGACAGGTCTCTGCAGCCGGTGGGATGCTTGAGTATTCAAACTCTCATTACTGAGCCATGTTGCAAAAATATGTACAGAAGGTGGTTTGCCTTACTAAGGTAATAAGGCATTCTCTTAAAGAGGAAAAAAGAGTTTGATTGGTAGCATGCAGTATGTTGGTTCAAAACCTGCATGTAAATTCCAGCATCAATGCTGCCTTCACAGATGTTGAAGTTACTCACAGCATCTGCACTAATGCACTTCCGTGTCATCATGGATGCTAGCATTTAAACTGTGCACTCAAGCCAGATGATTCCTATCCTCTTTAGCCTAGAGGACATGACATCCATGATTTCCAAAAAGAATAAAAATATTTGATTTCTCAGACAAGAGATCTGTTTTCTACCTTGCCTCAGTCCATTTTAAATTAGCCCAGGCCCACATGAGACAGCAGGCTTGGATGATTCTGTTCATTAATCTTTTGTCTTAAGATGGTGGAGTTTCATTTTTATGTATTTGTGGAGTTTCAGTGATGAACCATATTCAGTTATAATGGTTAGCAGAAGTGTTCCTGAAGACATCTAGTGATTAAAGGATCATTAGATTTAGGGTCACCGGAAGCCAAAAGATCATATTAGTTATTGCTTTTCAGCTTTGTCCTTTGAATGAAGATATTTAAACAGATGTCCTGAACATTTAAATGATATCTACCACAGAAAATGGATTCCCTTAAATTTAGAAAACAATGTAAATTTGTGATGTAGTTCATATATTTTAAATAAATGTTGTATAGACTATAAATTTTATTTAAATGTGTGTCCAGAATTGCGATTATATTATGAGATTTCTACCATTAGCAGTCCTTTGTAAGCATAGACGATTCCCAGCCAAATGGTCATGTGGGTGTTCTCACAGTGCTCCAAGAAGGGACGAATGGCAATGTCCCGGCCTTGGGGGTCTCCCTGTTGACACAAACAATACACAGAAAGACAGCTGAGTACAAGTCAGACAGAAGCGTTCCATCAGTTTTCTTTGCTTACTTAGGAGAAAAAAAGGCCACACAAAACGTTTGCTGCTGCCCCAAATGAAGAGTGTCAGTGATCAGACATCCAGTTGTGCAACCAAATTATCTCCCATTCCAGTCCTCTTCAAAGTCAGCTAAAGGTAAATTAATCTGCGCCTGGGATACTTATGGGCATCACTAATGAGGTTTATTCATTCATGTGTTTTACACCTTCTCCTTTCTTTCTTGTTTTTCACTCGGTCTCCGTCATGCTACATCACCGTCCTGCCTGTGTCTCTTTTTTTTTTTTTTTTTTTTTTTTTGGCTTTCTTTTCCTTTCCACTTGTCTCTCACTCTAACTCACAATATCAGTGACTAGCAGAGAAAATTAGGAGCTGTGGTGGATGTTAATATGCCAGAATGCGTCACCTGTCTCTTCTCTTCCTCACACTGTCTTTCTGCTAGACGGAGACTTAATAAGAGCATTAGTTTGTGCTGCATGGATTCATCTGAAAACACAGCGATATATTTTAACTTGAAGACACCTGGGGTGAGGCTAAGCATAATGCCATGCTGCTCTCTTAAGTGTGCCTCTTCAGGCTTATTTACAATAAGACATGTCTCATGTCTTGGCAGATGGTGTGTGAGTCTGTGTGTGTACAAGACTACAGTGCAGTTTTGAATTTACTCAGATTCAGTTTATATTATTTAAGACAGAAAGAAAGATGGGGAGTATATTATGTTTCGGTCCTCATGCATAACACACTGACAGTGTGCTCTATGACTGGCTCATGTGAATCCTGTCCTGTTGATAAATACACATATTCACCTACACATCTCTCTAGGTGCTGCAAAATACCTCTTGCACTTGTCATTCTGACCTGAATATTATCCATTCAGCTCATATTAATGGAGATTGCAGTTATTCATGCCTCCTTTTATGAGCTTGATGGATTTACATTAGCAGTTCGGTATGGGATCACTTAAAATTAGAAAATTAGAGCTACAAGAGCTGCACCGATTTACCTAAAATTGATGAACAAAAATGGATGTGCATATAAGTTTTCTAGCAATATTTCCCATGTCCCTGACTTGGAAATACAACATCCACATTGTTTCCTATCTGGCTTTCAACATTCAAGACAAGATTATGTATGCAGTAACGACTCACACAATGTTTGCAAAAAGACCAAAAACAGGACAGGCCAGCCCACACTCACACATAACTAAGAGATGAAGTCAACTTTTCTTGTCTCGAAACACTAAAACATTAGTGAGTGTGGATTGCTTTGGCGGCAGGGAGTTCAGACACTTTGTTAAAGCACTCTCATAACCCCACCGTGAGAGTTCCTCAGTGATGTGCGGCTCCCGTTACTCATATCTGTGAAAATACCGGGACTCAAGTTTTGTTTTTTTGTTTTGTTAGCTTTAGGTGAAAGACTGATAAAATGGGTTGCTGCTTAAAAGCCTTAAAGAGGGAGGAGACAGTGGAAAGTGGGGCAGAAGATGACGCACAAACAGGCTATTTTTTCCTCACAAGGAAACACACTCATTTGGGAAATCAAAGAAAAGGGGATTCTAACACTCAAGTATTGTGCAGATAAATGTGCAACTAAATATAAGTACACAAGTATTTTACAACATGCTTAAATATTATGTTGGGATGGAGTATCTATCCATATCCTGGAGCCTATCCCACCGGCTATTAGGTGAGAGGCAGGTTACATACTGGACATGTCGCCAGTCCATCACAGGGCAAACAACCACTTAATGACTGAACATGTGAAAAATAGAAATTATTATACCTGATTGGTCTGATGAGTTATTTTATGATGCAAGAACAGACAATTAAATTTATAAACCAATATCATTGTGGGAGTCACATTTTCTCTTGCTCCCGTAGCTGTAAGGTCTCAAGGGCAAAATAGGTTTTAAAATCCATCAATGAGGAACTTTCTTATGTCCTGATGCCAAATATCGCACAAGCTCTTTTCGTAATCACCCTGTAGTGACTGGATGAAACCTTAACTAATAGTCATGTAATGCAAACTGACATTTAAATGACAAAAGTCAAACAATTTAGTATTTACAAAGGACATATCTGGAAAATAAACACACTTCATGTTATAAGAAACTTTGACAAATTGAGACAGGTTAAAACTGGTTGAGCAGATTCTAAAAGTCTTCTGCCTGGAACTTAATGATATTAATAAAACCTGTTATTTTAAAAAATAAAGAAGTTTCTTTACCTTTTCTCTATGCAAAAAGCTGACACCAGGACAAGCTATCAGATGTCAGCTCATTTTAAAGTAGAGGAACAAAAACTCAAATATTTATACACATATTTTAATTTCAGTTTTGATTTTGAGGCAGTGGATGTAGGCTTACATATCAGTAACATTCACTGCGTGTTTCTGCTGTAGGATTCGAGTTATTTCCCACTGAACAGCTTTACTACATCATCTACAGCTTTGTCATTTGTGTACTTCTGTTTATGGCTGAGCAACCTCTTATTCCAAGAACAATGCTCCAGGAAATCTCACTACTTGCAAATCATTTTATTCATTCAATATGAGTGACACATTCTGCATCAGTGCTCTTTGCATACTCACGGCTCCAAGCAAACTTGTATCACTAACAACTGAATGATAAGACAAAATGAGATATAATGCTTATTAGGCTTGGGTCTCTATCGCAGCACAGCAGACAGAAGCTCTCGCCTTTTGGAGAAATGCTGTCTGGGGAGTTGCCAGGCAACAGGGCTGTGGGCAGCAGGCGGCCCCAAAGTGGTGGTGATGGCAGTAAAAGTGCCAGTTTACTGTCATTTTTCACAGCATTAGCCTTCTAACGGGATCACTCTGGGAGGGCTGCAGCATGCACAGTGCTGGCAGATCGTCCATGAAGAGATGGATCCAGATGACGCGATGAGGGGATTGTAGAGAGAGGAGGGAGCAGAAAATGAAAGGTGGGTGGTAGAAAAGAAAGTAATGAGAAAAATGTATAGAAATATCTTGAAATGAATGTAATATTAAAGGGATGGAAAAGTAGATTGATAAATTGTTGATTCTTTTTTGTTAAAAGGAAATAAAATAATCCTGCAAGGCGAGTTAAGGAAAGTGTTTAACTGGGCTTCAATCATCAGTAGTAGTTTGTTTACTCAGAGTGCTGAGGGCAACAACATACAATAAACCAGTTACATCTGGTAAATATTACCACCTCTCAGGGGACAGCTTATTAGGAATGACAGCAGGAGGGGATGGCATAACACTGCATCATGCAGGCTGTGGTAGATCAAAATCTATTACTAAAGGTGAAGTTATTTTTTATTTTGCAGTGGAAGGTGTCCGACTGAGTGAAATAACCTAAAAATATAAAGGTAGCAGCCATTTTAAAAATGGTTCAAATTCTCCCAAGGAAGGAGTTTAACTGTTCTCTGAGACATAAGTTGTTCTGCATTCACCAATAGTTGAGTGAGTTTTCTTCTTTATTGTTTGTCTTGGCATCTTTTTCAGTAATCCTCTGGCAAAGACGGTAATCCGTGATTTAAAAGATCCAGTTTGTTTCACTAGTGCAGTGTAAAAGGAAACTTGGTCCGACAGAATGTTGCGAACCCGAGTAATACCAAGTCTTGCAGACTTTTAGGTGTGAATGTATCCTAAAATCCAAGACACAAGTATGCATCCTGCAATATTATTAAAAAAAAAAATACTTTTGTAAAATAAATATATAGATAAAGTCACACAAATAAATAAAAAAATGACATAGGACAAATTACTGTAATACGAGTTGTATGGACATTGCTATAAGCAAAATTGAATTATTTTGTAATTTGACCAAAACTCCACAAGCATTAGAGAGATATTCTTCAACTCAAAAAACCACCAGTGAAAATGCAAGTGGCGAGGCGGCACCTGCTGCTGACATAGCAACTGATAAGCGTAACCGCAAACAAAGAAAGATCCCAAACTATGCAGATAATTAACTGAAGTTTGGATTTACCTTCAAGGAGACAGATGGCATCAAATTACATGGAATCATTGCACTGTGCAACACTTGCGCAATAGCCATGGCTGGTTTAAGAAGTGGAATAATTATGTTTGCGAAGGATGTGTGTGCAAGTGAGAGAGAACACATTGTGCTACTGTACTATTATAAGGTTTGATGGCTTTCACATGAAACAGTGTTATCACATGTGTTTTGAATTGCGAAGTGCACTTTTCAGTAACAATGTCTGGGTCATCAAACATGCATAGCTTACATACATTTTCAGTGAGATAAACAAACTCTATTTCACATTCCTTGTGGCTGCAAATTTCAGATGCTCCATTATGTATCATCCATGTGTACTATATGCGATTTAGATAGATAATTAATATGAAAACTTTGGGGTGAGTGTAAGCAAATACAATTTTTGTCTCCTTTTTGTAATTTTTTGAAAATTTCAAATCTTTATGATAAATATTTAGAATCTCAGCATATTTTTACATGACAAATGTGATTATAGCCCTAAGTGTAATGATGTGATAAGACTGCATTAGGTATAAAGCCCTTTTTGTAGAATATTCATCAAACATCTTTATTGAAAATAGTTTTAATGTTGCAGACTTGCATTAAAGCTCAGCAAAATTATTGGGATCTTAATCAGCACACCAGTCTTTTCTTAAATCCTTACAAATTTCTTCTATCACCCTTTTCTTAAGTCCACAATGTGTTTTTTTTTTACAAGAAAAGACCGCAGGAAAAGACAAGGAGATAATTTTTTGGACTATTTGACCGAACCCTTACATGCACTGGTGAAAATGACTGCTGTGAAAAAGACCATTTACACTTTTCACAGACTTGAATACAACACAGCCATTTTCTCGTGTAAAGAAAAGCAACTCAAAACTGATAATACAGTGGCATAAAACGCCTCCTCAGTGTATTTCTTTGACAATCATAAATAAGAGTTATCAGATCTGGTTTTCATAAAAGGTGGCCAGACAAGGATGCCCTATTGTTCACCAAGCTGGCAAAAGACAAACTGCTTTTTTAAAACCTGCTTTAGACCATGTAATACAGCTAATTGATAGAAAAATCTCCAGCTTACTACTACAAGAAAATAACATAAAAAAACCCCAAAAAACTAACACATCTGAGTTGGCACCAGAATAACCAAATCAAAGTTTACCTTTGACTCCATTGGCAATTATTCTGCATTTGTGATCCGTTTTCTGTAACCAGGCTGTTCAGCAATTGACAGTCATGCTTCCAGTTACCATGCAACGATAGTGAACCTCTTTTGCAAAAATAAAAGTAGCCATGAATGTGTTCCTTGTGATGAATTATCTATCTGAAAAGAGCCAGGAATCTTTTCAAGTTGATTTTCAAACTGAACTGAAATAATTAGAAACCAGAGGCTGCCTGAAAAGAAGGCAAACACTTTCAAAATCTAAAATGTAGGATGTTTGTGAGAAAAAAAATGCAAATAAAAAGCAATATGATTAGTAGCTAACTCGCTAATTCCTTATTAAATGCTTGCATGTTCCTTTCAAGTCATTTAAAACCTTAGAAAAATCCTGCCTCCCTGATTTCCTCCAACTCCATTTCAAGGGTTTGTTTTTGGATGTGGATCTCAGTCTGACTATATGATGGCCTCTGGCTTTGTGGAAAAGAGGGAAAGATTGGGGGACGAATGTGGCAGGGGATGGGGAGTTCACTCATTGTCAACCTGCAGCTACTTCATGTAGAGGTATGTGCGAGATCATTTTGGCTTCCAACGTTTGCACATTCGGTGAGCACAGATTTGCTATAGAACTGGGCGTGTGAGTGAGCTGAAAAGTTTATGTGTGTGTATAAATGAGCTATCAGGCAAACACTAAAAGAAATACTTCATCACTTATATTGATAATAAAAGTGGTGTATATTCCACCTTGGTGACAGAACAGGATGACGATTCGTGCTGTGGGTTGAGCTTTGGACTGTGGCTGCAACACATGCTTTTCTGGAACTCAGAAGAAAATAACTTGTGATGACAAACAACAGAGAAACTTACACAGAAAAGTGCTAAGCAAGTAAAAAAAAAAAAATCACAGAAAAAGAAAAAAACAAAGGCAATTATATATGTTTTGGTCTTTAAAAATGTCCTTAAAGTTTTATCATTAAACGCTAACAAAGGATTGTGCTGTTAATTAATGTTTTAAAGCCACCAGACCTTGCAAGTATGCAAATAGTTCCTTTTTGTTATATTGCCTACATCATTGCAAGAAAATTCTTAATATTCAGCTTGGGCATTGGAGTTCAACCAGGTGTGTTGCAGCAGGGAGACATCAAAGACCTGCAGGACAGTGGGCCTTGAGGACCAGGGTTGGGGACCTCTGCATTAGACTGTTGTGTTAAATTCAATGCTATAAAACACAACGGACACCATGTGGACACACTTTAGATCTTATGGACATACATGGGGGAGCTTGTTGGGCTGCTCTAATTTAAGATAACTAAAATATTTGTGGTTTAAGGCATTGATATGCATTAAGTTGCATCTCTAGACACAAGCATGGTAAACAGAGGAAAAGAAGGAACACAATTCCCACCTCAGTTATTTACATAATAAAGTTAGGCTTAATTTGTAGTTATGCTCATTCCAACATATCTTTTGTCCAAACTTATTTCCTTTTAGTTTTACACTGGCCAAATAAGAAAAACGTTACCACCTGGATTTAACTAAGCAAAGAGGTGTGAGCCTCCTATTGGATAATTATTTCAAGGGTGATTACAAGTTATTTATTCCCACCTGATGTAATGAGTAGCTTCTCATTTCTTAAATAACCATGTGGAAAGACACATACTGTGATCGTGGAAAAGATGTTAGTCTGTTTGAAATGGTCTAATCATTGGCAGGAATCAAGCACAGAAAACATCTAAAGACATGCATAAATGACTAAAACTGGGTTAAGAACTGTCCAACATTTTATTAAAAACTGGAAGGATAGCAGAGAACCATCATCTTCCAAGAAATGTGGTCAGGAAAACATCCTGAATGATCAATAATCATCAAAATCAAATTGAAGACCAGTAAAACTCAGGGCTATGTTTAATAGTGAAAGTAGAAGCATTTCCACACACACAATGTGAAGAGAACTCAAGGGATTAGGACTGAAAAGCTGTGTAGCCATAAGAAAACCACTCATCAGTGAGGCTGACTGAAGAAAAAGGCCTCATTTTGCTAGGGAGCATAGAAATTGGACTCTGGAGCAATGGAAGAAGGTCATTTATTCTAATGAGCCCAAATTTACCCTGTTCCAGAGTGATGGGAGCATCGGGGTAAGAAGAGAAGCAGATGAAGTGATGCAGCCATCATGCCTAGTGCCTATTGTACAAGCCTGTGGGGGCAGTCTATGATCTGGGGTTGCTGCTGTTGGTCAGGTCTGGGTTCAGCAACATTATGTGCCCAAAAATGAGATCAGCCGATACCTGAATATACTGAATGACCAGATTATTCTATCAATGTTTTTCTTTTTTCTTCCCTGATGGCACCAGCATATTCCAAAGTGACAATGCGAGAATTCATCAGCCTAAAATTTTGAAAGTCTGGTTCAAGGAACTTGAGACATCATTTTCACACATGGATTGGCCACCACAGAGTCCAGACCTGAATCCCATCAAGAATCTTTGGATGTGCTGGAGAAGTCTTTGTGCAGTGGTCGGACTCTCCCATCATCAATACAAGATCTTGGTGAAAAATGAATGCAACACTGGATGAAAATAAATCTTGTGATGTTGCAAAAACATATTGAAACAATGTCACAGCGAATGCTGCTGTAATCAAAGCTAAAGATGATTCAACTAAATGTTAGAGTGTGAAAGTCCTTTTATTTTTGGTAGTATAATTCAATTGTTAAAGGTAATTATAAAATAAGTAGAAAGACTTTAAATGACAATGATGAAAAATTAAATACCATGATAACATTTAGGAAGTGGTTTCATAGCTTAATATGTGGTATATACTTTTTTCTTTTTGTAATTAAGTTTGCAAGAAAAAAGAATTGGTAAGCGGAATGAGTGGATGAGGGAGAATTGAAAGGAAGTTTTAACGAAGGAACCAAGAGAGAGAGAGGAAGGGTGATAGGCGGGGGAGGTGTGCTCCCAGTCGGGGCTGACCTACATGCAGAGGGGCCACGGTGGCAGGGCAGCAAGACGCCGCTGGCATTCCAAGCCATGTGGGTTTCAGCCATCCTGCTTCAATGTGTGTGAACACTAACTGTATGTGTGAGTGTGTGTGTGTGTGGCTGGGTGAAAGAGCTTGTGTATGTTTTATTGTGGAGTCCTAGTCACACCAGATGGGTGACTAGGATGTTCCACTTCAGTGGAGCAGATATTATTCTGGCTCACTTAAGAGAAAAAAGAGGGAACACATTAAGAGACAGAAGGACTAGGAAAAACAACAGAATTATAACATAAAAATAAATAATTTAGCTTTTCTTTAAGCCACTTCCATGCGTAGAAATAATCATCATAAAACTACTACCCCACTAATGAAGATAAAATGATATCTCTACTTTAATGTGTTTGTCTGCATTTAAATATATCTACTCTCTTCTACTCTTCTATCTACTCTTTTCTTCCCTATTTCATACAAGCCTGTAATCCCATTTGAGGACTAATCCCCCTGAAAGAACCATGGCCTGACAACCTTCTGATGACCACTAGGTCAAATTGGCAAAGATGTGATGAAATAATACAATTTGTTTTTTTTCTTTATTTCTATTGTTCGTGTCTCAATGAGAAGAAGGACATGGTAGTATTTTGAGAAAAGGGGTGATTCTCTGTTATTCTGATAAGGAGCTGACCTACAACTAACAGGAAATAAGCCTGTGGCTAAAGTTCCGTTTGTAGGTTTTTGAGACATACTGGAGCCCATCTGTTTTTGTTTTTGCTTTACTCTAAAACCAGCAAATTGGTCGGTCTCAAGAAAATTTAACTGAGAATCACATTTTTGCATCTTTACCAGCATCTGATGGAGATGGAGTGAAAATCTCATAAGCTGTCACACGATCAAAGAGAAAATAAGTGTGTCTGTGATAACACATCTAATGTGCTCTGTGCCACTAGTTATTACAACTCCGTGCCAAGAGGGCAACCAAATCCATGTTTATATACGGATAAGTGTTGGACATGATTGCACATGTTCTGAAACTGAATAAATAATTATTTTTTTTTACCATGGTGAGGTGTTATTATTATTTCTATTTAATTCACAAGTATTTTGAGAAATAGATGCAAAGTAAAGAGCAATTAACAAAAGATATGATTCCAAATGTAAAATAGTACAGAGCACTGAGGATGATGCTTTTCCAATGAAGAGAGATCAGAGATGTATAAATTCAGTCTGTTTTGTATCACCGCAGAAGACTATTCAAAGTAGCTCAAGAAACAATCAAAGATTAGGCACACAAACACACATTCAAATTGGGGAGGGCTTTAAATAATAGACATTAGGGCACAAGCACCATAATAGAAAGAAGGGCTCCAAAACAATGATCGTCTTACTTAAGCATGCTCATAAAATCACAGCATAATGACAGACATAAATACATGAAGCTACATTATAGTGACAAATGCGTGCACACACACACACACACACGCTCGTGGGTGCAGTTTCCCATGGTTTCAGCAGGGAGCTGCCTTAATTGATTTATCAAAAGCCAAATGTGTCATTAGTGTAAACTGCTAACCCTGAAAGTTGGTCTCATTAGAATATGCAAATGCTGGGGTATAGCTGAGCAGCAGCTTGATAGTGAGCTAAAATTTAGTTATAGACTGAATGATTTTACGTCTGCTTTTTCTTAAACATAACTCTGTCATAACTTTACCTTTCACCAGGAACGTCTCTAGGATGTAAATACAGGGGGGCTTAGCCCTCAGCAGAACACATACAAAGTTGATGTAAAGGTAAAACCACAATGATAAAGAGTTAATAGCACTGTTGAAGAACAGTTATAGTAATGATCTCCAGTGACTGTAGTGCTAATTTAGACACAAAGCTGTGTGGGACATGAGGGAAGTTACCATGACTTCATGCTCCTGCTGAGTTTCTCTGAATATAATTATATTAATGCTACATGTTTGAATAGAACAGCCTTATACCACCTAATTCCACTTCCTTTTAGATTATTTTAAGGTCTTTTCATCTTTACATTTTTTATACCTGCCTTATCCTATTTGGGATCATACTTATTCACTTTTTGTTAATATGCGGCTGATTAGCTCTATTGGTAGAGCATCAGTCTCCCATGTGGAAGACCAGCGTTCAAATCCCCCAGGGGACGAACATTAACACCTTCCAGTTGGGTCCTTAGGCAAGACCCTTAACGCTACTGCCTAA
>JBAMHW010000019.1:13030563-13048539 GCA_037177495.1 Rhadinocentrus ornatus
AAAGGAAACGAATGAAATGTAGTTTGGCTGTACTTTAGGAGTACAGCCAAACTACATGGATATGGTATGGTTGATGGACAGCCATATGTCAAACATCTTCTATAACCATCATGCACTGAGTGTATTGATCCAGGAATTCATCATCTCTTTGGGTTTCTGGAGGTTTCTAGATGGCAGCGGTGGCTGTTGACACTAAGGGTGAGACATGAGAGTTAAACCCAGGCCTAAGGATAACTTGTTATATTAACTGGGGAAGAAAGATCACCACAATTATGAAACATTTACTGATAGATTAGAAAGAAGATTGCTATTAGCTGCAATACAGTGATGTTTGGAACAGAATTCTCATGATAGAAATCCCAAATTCAAAGAGGACATAAAGTAAGGAAAAGCTGTCAAATACCTTCCCACTTTTTTGAGGCTAAAACAAATTTGACTATGATTATAATTAATGTGCTATTCAGTGTTTGAATGGATTTTAGTGCAAAAATCAAGAGGAAACTAAGTGTAAATGCAGCTTAGGGAGCTAACAGTACTTTGTTAAATCATTTGGTTAATGGACAACAGAAGGTATCCCTTTGATGTTTTTGCAATTGCTCAGAAACATTAACTAAGCATTTACCAACCCCCATGCACTCCACATGTAGAGAATACTCAATGACATCACCATGCACAGAAATGTGGGATTTATTCACCATTTATGGGGAGCTTGTAAGGATCCAAGTTATTAATTATTAGTGCTGTTTTTGCATTGCAATGATTCTTCACTTCCCTTGTGAGTTCATCACAGTAAGGACGTTTCTTTCTAGCGTGTTTTTAGGCATGTTTTTAACATAGTTTACTTGGGAGAAACTTGAAAGTATAGATGCAAACAGTAGCCGGGAATTCTGAAATTGCTCTGTCCTCTATCACCTACACTAGCTCTTCCTTTTAATCAAAGAGCAGTTTTGATCATGCCTCAAGCCATAATATCAAATGTACTGCATCTAATACATGAGTTTCTGAAACCTCGCACTGTTACTTAAGATCTGGGTGTGTACAGTATGGCATCTTTTCTGTCTCCTCATGGATTCACTGATGCTCTGCAGTTAAATGCTCAAAATGGCTTTCTTCTATGGTTATTCAAATAGTTATTCAGCAAAATAAAAAAGGTAAAATTTTGTTAAACAGTTCAACAAAGAGTTAAAAAAAAAAGGTGTATAATTTTCTCTCTGTTTTATAGGTCAGTCAATGACTGAGCTAAAAGCAAAAAGTGTGCAGGCTTGGCTGTAAAAAGGTAATGCATGTTAGGAGATCAAAGTAAAACAATTCGCATGGGTCAAATCCCTTCTCAACATGCTTCACTCATAATGTCTTCAAAAGACAAAAAAACAAACAAAAAACGGCTCTTTGAAAAGTCGACTTAAGAAATGACAGGCAAAAAAATCACAGGTTGGAGGTGCGAAGCTGTGAGGTGAAATTCACATGTACACACACCCCAAAAATATTACTAAGGCAGGCCAGAACCCAGCTGTCATCACGTTACATTACATCACATCAGAAAATGAATGAATGAATGAAAAAGGCTACAACACAACAACTCAGCAGCTTAGAATAAAATAGCAGTATTTGACTCGATGGGAATTCATAAAGACTGTCCTCGAAGTTTCTTTTGGGGGGATTGACATTGACTATAACTTGCTCTGCATTCATTTTGTCAATGGAGCACCTGCTTGAAAGAAAGATTAGATTTTGTACCCAAATATGAGCCAACACAAATGCATGCAGAATAACAGTCTTATCTAATTATAATCTAGGAGCAGGACAGGTGTAGCACCAGGTTACTGCTGCAGCACTGGGTTAATTATCTGACCTTTTTGTCGGCTGGCTTAAATGCTCCCTGCTGATGGCAAGCACCAATCAATGTCACCCTTGACAGTGTGATAAGAAGCCCTAACACTCCTTATTCTCCCTGTCTCCCTCCCACACAGTCTATGATCAAATACTGTATCATTAACTTAATCTTCCCTCAAATCTCTATCTTATAGTGATGGGTTATGCTCCAATTTTAGTTCATGGTCTCGCCTAGTAGCTCTTTGCCCTTTGCCATTTCACTTTTTAACCTCTTGTGTAATCTTGCAGGCTTCTCTCTATTGCCCCTCCCTTTGGGTCCTGCTGCCCTCTTCTCTTTATATCTCTCTTGAGTCCTTGGGCCTGCTGTCACTCTTGCCCTGTCCTGCTATGTTGAGCTTCCTATGCTGTTAATGTAAAGTCTGCAATGTGCTAAAGGCTGAAGGTCTTGGGTAAAAAATACTTTGTATTTGTATTCCCAGGCTTATAATGCTGAGGCAGCACTCAGAAAAAAAGTGCCTAATAGTACCTTAAGGGGTACAAAGGCTTGTCACCATACATAAAGGTGCTGCTGCTGTACCCTGAACAGTGTGTACTTTGTGCCCTTGTAGTTTATACCCTTTAAAGACCAGTATTGTACCTCTAGTGTTACCCTAGTTGAAAAAAATTGTGTTGTCCTCTACAGGCCAAAAGTGAAACAAATATTATACACACTTACTGTACACGCTACTGAAGACATTGAATGCAATGCGGGGTTTAGCATCTAATCTAAGTACACTTCAACATGTGGCCTGGAGAAACTTGGGCTCAAACCACCAACTTTCTGAATGACAGACAATTGTTCTTCCTCCTGAACTACAGCCACCCCAAAAGCAAATTAGGACAATTTAAAAAGAAGTTTAAAAAAAATTTATAAAAATAAAATAAAAATGCTCATATCGATATGTTCATATATATATTTATCTAAATCTGTTTTAAAAGGAATTGTAAAGTCTTCAAATCTATGAGAAAAGCTAAGTTTTACAAAAAGTACTTCCCACATGTACCATTTACAACTTGGAAAACATAAATGTACCTTTTAAGCTCACAAAATGGTACATCTAAGCCTCATTTCCTCCAATAGGTGCGGGTTGGAACCGGACGGTAAGGTTGCGGATATGGTTTGTAACCTGTAATCTTGTTGTGTTTTCACATCAAACCATAGCCTTACATGAGAGGCGGAGTATCAGTTAGATGGCAATAGATGCCATCGCAGCCCAGGGCCTTCCTTAAAGTATAACCCAAGCAAGACCCAGAAACAAAGGAGTATGGCAGTCATCCAACAGTTTGTGTTCTTTCTTCTTGGTGGTGCTTCGTAATGCCATTTTAAACAGAGATTTAATCAACAAAAAGAAAATCTGTTGCTCTAAACAGGGAGCCATTCCTGCTTTGTTTTTTTGCCAGGTGACGCTGGAAGTTACTTTTCTTTCAACCAATCATCGGATTGCAGTGTGTCAAGCTCCACCTTTTTGGGTCAGATCAGTTAGATTGGTACCCCAAAGTAGGATGGGTCGGGTCGGAGATTAGGCTACCATTCCTAGATTTTGTGCGTGGAAAGACAAAAAAACTGGGTCCTGACCCGCACTCTCCTGACTCGCACCTATTGGCGGAAATGGGGTCTATAGTTACCTTAAGGTCCAGTTATGAGTGGGTAGATGAGTAGAACAGTGGTTCCCAATATGGGGTCTGGGACCCTCCAAGGGGTTCCCCCGAAGAGCACAGGGGTTACCCGAGGCTTTGAACATTCTATTCTATTCTATTCTACAGTCATTTGGCAGACACTTTTATCCAAAAGCCATTGTGATTATTGTCCACACATTGTCCCCTTTTAAGAAAAAAAAAAGTAAGGCTACATGTTGTTAATTTAATTTTGGCTTCATTAAAGGACAGGGCTCAGTCAAAATACAATATTTATAGTGAGAATTTTATATATGAAAACATAAAACCAAGCATGGTTTTAGTACGGGGTGGGGCAGAGGGTCCATTGATTTTTAATATTTGCATGAAGGGGGTCCCCAATGAAAATAGTTTGGGAACCACTGCATCTGAAGACAGACACAAAATTATAGTGTACCCCCTTTTCTGACAGTGTAAAAGCAGCAGCAGAGTACTCTCATTCGCTCTCTCGACCTTGATTGTCTCCAGCTGTATACCTGACTTTTATGGGCATTAGTGCATGTCTGCTTGTATGTTAATGTCAGTGCATGCATGCGTGGGAGTAGAAAATATGGAATCAGTGATTAACCTTTGTCTAATTGACCCCCTCCTTTTACATTGTGTAACATGGTCTCTCTGTGGTGCTTCCTTGTCCTTGAGGCACACACAGCTCTGCAGAGGCTGAACAGCCTCGGTTCAATGACAGTGAAAAATAAAATCTCCAGTAGCTCTTACAATAATACAGTTCTAACACACAGCTGCTTAATAATTTATGAACCAATCTCTGAGGTTCACAATTGACAGAGTATTATAGTTCATATCGCAGTACACACAGGACAACACTGTATTCATTTATTTTTCAGGAACTTAAATTGAAATATTTATCATTGTGACTTGTGACACAGTCAACCAGAACATCTTACAAGATCGGGTGAAAAACTGGGCAGGACTTTATGCACCACAATTATCTGTTTTGAGTCCTATTTAAAAGAAAGGGATTGCATTATGTCTATAAGTAACAATAAAATCTAAGCAGACTAAAAGAACCTGTGGTGTTCTCCAAGGCTCCACCTTGGAGCCACTGCTGTTATCTACACTCTCCCACTTGAAATATGAAAAACAACAAAGTATGCTTTAATAATTATTATGGTGACACACAAATTCAAATAACCATCTCACCACGAAACTACGCAATTGCCTTTGACCATTTGTATGCGATCATAGAACTTCAAACCTCCGATCTTTACACTGGGTTCTCATCTGTCAAATAATTGACTAATACTGCTGTTAGTTTAAAAACACTGAATGGTTTAGAGGGAATCAGTTTGATTGGGCAGAGAATTTCCCAAATTTTTAACATCTTTGTTTAGTTTGATCTTACAATAAAAGTTAGAGTTTAAAAATAATAATAAAAATTACATACAAGATAAGAACAAAAACAAGAACATAAATAAATAAGTCAAAACAAAGTTATTTAGTTCAAGCTGATTGGGTTAAGGCTTAGGGTCAACAGTCCTACTAAGAAGAAAAGCTTCCAGAATCACACAAACCTGTGATGAAATCCAGTAAACTGAGATAAAGAACTACTGCAAGAATCACTTGGGACAAAGTGTACCTCAAAATGCAACTTGTTACTTTCATCATCATCGCCAACAGACACACAGTCATTGCCCTCATCAAGTGCTGCATTGCTGTTTTGTTTTTATAACTAATCAAGTCTGTGACTGTGTCCAGATAAGAAAGCTGCCTTGCCCAAAACAGTGAGCTCATGTATGTGTTGAGATACTGAGCCAAATTGGTTTCCTTTGGGCTGTGGATGAGCCGAGAAGGAACACTGATAGATGCGTCTAGTAAATGATAAAGGGTGTTTCTGGGATGAAAGAGGCAAGAAGATGGAAAGAGAAAAAGAGACTAAATTAATGGATTAAAGATATGTGAGAAAGGTTAGGAGGCCAAGAAAAGAGGGAAACAAGGAAAAATTAAGAGATATTGTGATCTGTATTGTATACAGGGGAGGAGAGGAGGCTAAGTGGAATACCTGAGTGCATGCCTGTGGTTAAACAAAGTAACAAACACAGCATTTTTGATTTTGTTATTGCAAAACACTAAAACCATTGCTTAGCAACATTTAGATGCATTCACACACTAAACAGTTTAAAAAGTCCAGAAAAATAAATTTATACATATAAATTGCTAAACATTTATTTTTTACATATTTTTCAAGTATAATACAGCTGCCACTTCTTCTGCAACAGTGCAAACTCTTGAAACCGCTTTAAATTGTGAAAGACTTCTAATTGGGCAGTTGCATACCCCTCAAGCTCAATCAGCTGTTGCCTAGCAGCTGCAATCGGCATGTGCATGTGATGGTGGAGGTCAGGTTAATTTACTGTGCTTGGGTATGTTTTGTTTCAAAGAAAGATAGACAGTTATATAGGGAGGTGAGAAGAGGCAGTGAAAGAAAAATCACACAGTACAGACTGTAGAGGTGGGGAGAAGGTAAAAGGTGGCGGATGCTGCCATCCAATTCTATTTACGACAGATTCATTTGAACAGGTTCAGTCATGCACAACCACATGTCCAATTTACCAGCTAGAGTGTCAACAAATACAGCATCTCTGAAGCAGCCCTTAAAGTGCTTTCCTGCATGATTCACTGATAACTCTGTCAGCTTACACATATCGTACCTTACTGTCCCCCGACAAGACAAGTGCCAGTCCATCCGCAAAGCATGAAAACAATAACTGAGCAAATACTCTCCACATAACTCATAAAATCCTGTGTGAATTAAACCTCTGTTGTCTTGGTTAGATATCCACGTTTGCCCTCCCCTGTCAAAACTAACTCAGGAAAGTGTTTGACAATAGGCAAAAAAAAATTAAAAAAAAAAATAATTTCTGAATTTTAGAAACAATGTAATAATATTGAAAATCCCACCAACAAGTTTAGACTAGTATCTATTTAATTGTTAAATAGACATCAATAGTTGTAAATTGTTGGCACGTTCATTCTAATGAGTAAACAAGAAGACACCTCTGATGCTTACAAAAAATAATAATAAGGTCAAGACCACTAGGCTCAAGTAGCCAGTTGGGATGAATACTGTGATATCCAGGGTGCATCAGACAAACCTACCTCTAACCCGACAGTCCAACCTAAAAACACCACCCTACTATACTCACCACAAAATAGATCCTAGTCTTAAGTTGATCACTGATTGCTGTATTTCCGTCCATTTACTTAGTAAGTTAAGTTTGAAGATTAAGAAAGGCCTATGATCAAAAAAAATAAAAATAAAATCCTTAAAACTATCTTTCACTTGGAATCTTTTGCTATGTTGTAGAATTACTGTAGAATGTAGAACTCATTTATAAAGTGGGTTCTTGTACATGGGGAAGGAGAATATTACTGTGATAAAAGGCATTGAGAAGAGTACCATTCAAAGAGCACTGCAGAATTAAGTGGAAGGATTAGCGGTTGTTATGAGGACATTAGGAAATAATGTAAGATCAACTTATTATATAATATAAAAGCAGGCAATGGGTTTACGTTAAAACTTCTTTAAAGTAAGAAATTGCACCTTTCAAATTTAACCTTCTTTTTTCTGAGTTTCTAATGCAGCAATCTTTATACAGGTTGAGGTGTTTGTCCTGCCCAGGTTGAGGTAAGTAGAGACTTCTCACAGCTGCTGGCAAAACTATAAACAGATTTGAGTATACCCAAGATAAGACCTGTGACACATTTAGGATACAAAATAGCAGGCAGTGTCAGAGGCACCATACTGTTCGGATCCCACACAAATGCAGAACCTGGCACAGAGAAATGTGATAGGAAAGAAGTCTGTTATGTGCCTCTGTAATATCGAGTAGGAAATATAGAGGTGGTTATGTGGCTTCATATCAGCAAGATGACAATTACACATTATAGTGAACATCAGTTGGGGAAAAGGCCAATAGATAGAGCAAAATGGTATGTTTTACATTTTCTGTGGTATTAACACTTTATGTAAATAATAATTCAGTACTAAGTCATAATACTTGGCTAATAATTAATCCCTTAGGGCAGGGGTGCCCAAGTCCAGTCCTCGAGAGCTAGTATCCTGCAACTTTTGGATGCATCGTCCTTAGGCAAGACCCTTAACGCTACTGCCTTACCGTTGTAAGTCACTTTGGATAAAAGCATCTGCTAAATGACTGTAATGTAATTTAATCCTCTCTCCAACACATCTGATGTGTACTCAAATGGCTGAATTTCCTCATGCGCATGTCATTCTGCTCTGCAGAGGCCTGGTAACGAGCCATTAATTTGATTCAGATATGTTGGAGAAAGGATGCATCTAAAAGTTGCTGAATAGTAGCGCTCAAGGACTGGACTTGGGCACCCTGCCTTTGGATATAGGCAAGCCCTTTGGCACTCACACTGTCAAACCAATCTCCAAGAATGTGTGAGGTCTGTACCTATCACTTTTGTTCTCTCTTTGCAATCCTTTTTTCCCTTCAGAGGTGGTCGATGAGATGAGGCCTAGGTGGGTGGTGGTTATCCCTTAATGACCCAGTTTACTTTGACAAGGCATTGATCTCAGCCAGTGCTTTACTTAATACTAACAAAGAAAGCCTCAAAGCCCATCTTAGCTTCATCTTAGCACTGATAATGCTGCATGGATAATGCAGTAGATGACACTGTTCTTTATTCTGCTGAATAAATACTTCATGAGTCTCAGTTTTTGTCATATCCAATCATTGTCCTTTTCACTGTGAATATGATTACTCCTGAAAAAATCTTTGTATTATAAGAGACCAAATGTGAAAAACTAGGCTATATTTAATTTCTATGCATATTTCCAGACAACCACCAACTTTATTTTCAACAGAATAGCATTTTAAGATTATGTGTCAGTTTGACTAAATGTAATGTAGACTCTTCCTTCCACTTACTTTTTCAGAGCATGCTGATAGTGAAACAAGAACTTGGTGTCCTTCAGACGGCATTCACTCAGTCAACAGTTGACTGTGTGAACAAGCAAGAGGAAATGGAGCTTCAACACAACAAGTACTGACTGTATGTGTATGTTTGGGCTTATATGTGTAGTCTTAAAGGATAACATAGGGGACTTTGCATTTTATAGTCAAATCAGAGGTAATTGAAATACTCTTGAAAAAGCACATTAACTATGTTTATATTTCTGAATGTATTTTTCTCTGGCTTCATTTAGTTTTGGTATGACTTTAAAATCAGTTTGCTGAATATTTTGAGTTATTTTACATTATTATTCCAATCTAACTTTATGTTCTTGCTCACTATATCAACAAATCTCCTCTTTGGTCTTCTAGGTTGCCTGTCTCTTCATACCAAGGTACTTTTCATTATGTATATTTAAATAATGCAAATAGTTCTGGGACAAACGCTGATAGTGAATTTTTTTAAAACTTGTTAAGTTATGTTAAGGAATTACAATGTCAAGTATCATTTTTCAAACATATTATAGCATTCAATTATTGAGGTCAACTTCATTAATGCATATACGGGATGTTGTTGGTTATGTTTTAAGTGGCACGTGTTTGTCTGTTAGCAACATAACTCAAAAAGTAAGGGAAGGATTTTGATAAAAATTTACAGGAACTTCCTGAAATGGAATTTTGGGGGTGATCCGGATCACCACCTGGATCCAGGAGTATTTTAAAAAATTCTTCTGAGGCGCAGGGCAGGCACAAACATCCAGGAACATAGGTGACCTTTGTCACATCCGGGTCTTTTGCTGGTGAAAGCAAAAGGTTGCTAAAGTGTAAAACCATTGGATTTTCAGCGTTGATTCTTATATATTCTTTTTGGTTTTCGTAGAGTTTCCTTTAAATATGCCATAAACAAATGTGTTCAACATACAACAAAAGATTGTTCTTCAAACTACCAAAAAAAAAATTACAAAATCCTAAAACGATGTGATAACTGGCTAGTGACTATCAAGCGTGTCAATGCTGACGATACACCTTGGAGTCATTTTGATTGGTTAGGAAAACTTTTATTATATTGCTGTTTAAAACGTATGGTTGTTTTGCAATGTTGAAGTTGGGTTTTTTATTTGCTTTTTTGTTTTTTTTTACATCTGCCAAGACAGAAGTTATGTTTTCTGAGGCGTTGTTTTGTCTTTCTGTCTGTGTGTATGTGTTAGTATTATAACTTAAACAGTTAGGGATTTTGATAAATTTTCAAAAAATGTCAGAAATACTTATAATTACTATTGGGAGAAAAGAAACATTTTTCCAGTACAGCTCCTTACTCAACAGATTATGCCCAGAAACACTGGCAAAGAAAAAAAAATACTAGTTGTTAAATACAGAAACAACTAACTCTGATTGCCGCCATTACAGAAAATGCTAATTTGACTTAATTTTAGCTATTTGCTTCATCTTGGTGTCTAAGGGTATGTTTGCAGGGTGAAGGATTCCAAATAAGATGTGGCATCTATCCTGATGATGGAAGTAGATAGTTATATTAGCTTGAAGTATACATAACAGTGTTGGCATGGGGTTGGTAACTGGGTGGGTTGTTAGGCCTTTTGGAGTTTTTCTTAGGTGAGTGACCTTATATCTTGATTAAGGTCTGCGTTCTCTGAGAGGTTATAGTCGTTTTTTTTTTTTGTTGTTTTTTTTGTGTGTGTGTGTCTTGCAAAAAGGATTTCCATTAAATGATTGGGAAGTTTTGGTGATTTGGCACTAAAGGACCATAGACTTTAAAAACACATGCATGGTACTTTAACCAGACTTCAAAGATTTGTATAAACATTTATTCTAGCTCACCCTGAAATGCTGAAAATTCCATAGAAAGAACTCAATCAGCAATCAAAAACATCTGCTTCTAGAAACTTGTATCTTTAATTCTCTGGCTACACAAGAAAATTTCTCTGATATGTCCTTTCAACACCAAAACTCATTGGAAATGAGTCCAGTTGTTGGCCCCTACCTTTGAAGAGGTGAAATCCAACAACTGAATAGAGTGATGAATAATATGAGAAAAAGAAGGTCTAGGATGAAAAAGGATGGAGTGGAGGAGAGAGGGAGAATAAAGCATGAAAAGAGAAAGCAGACTGTTTCAGGCCACTCGGCCGGTCTCCGCTGGCCTTTTTGTCACAGGCTTGCCTTTCTGCTTTTTTAGCGCATACCCAAGGGATGGGAGTGGGTCAAATGAAGAATAGCAAGAGAGAGACAGAGAATGAAGTAGGAGGTATATAATAGAACTAGGTCTGCAAATAACATGATTCTGATGGAAAAATTCTTACAGAGCGACAAAGTGAAATAGATAGATGGCAAAGGTGGAGTGCAGGAGACCCAGACAGTTCCAAAAATAAGAAAACAGAAAAAAAAGAAAGAAAAAAATTAACATTAAATAAAAGAGAAGCAATCGAATGTGAGACAACCTCATACCTGGGGGAATAGGAGAGAGCAAGACTCTCAGGTAAATGTGTATAACATGATTGAGTAAAAGTTGAAACAGGCAATGGCCAAGTAATCACAGCAACTTATGAACTTCAGTGAATTATTAATGTAATTACAAAGCTTGAAATCACATGTGGAATGCCACATTAACAGTCCTACATGCACATCTATGCACTGGAGCTGACAAAGGGAGATGTTTACAGTGAAAATATTCACGAAATGGCGAGCAGTCATATTATAAACAGTACTATATAATAAAAATTGACACCTAAATGTGGAACCATGCTGATAACAGGTGCTGGCTGTTATACTGGTCAGATGTAATCATTTATAGAAATTCCAGCAGGTGCTGCTTGGGGATGGCTGGGGGAACTGGGTCTTGGGCCCAGCCGGATGGGTGGCTCTCTGGCTCTCTGGTCTGGTCTGGGGGCTCTGGGTTGGCGTGGCCCGCAGTGGTATTGCCTGGGGCGGCCGGGCTCTGTCGAGGCCCTGTGTGGGGCTTTGCTGGGGGGGATGGGTGGCCCTTGGATCTGTGGGGCTTGTGCTCTCCGTGCGGCCCGCGCCGCAGTGCCCGGTGCCCGCCAGGCCTGCCCCTTCGCGCCGGGGGGCACCGGTCTGGGGGCCCCTCTGCTCTGGGCCGAGTGGGACCGCTGATTTTCCCGCTTTGGCTGTCCTGGACTCTCTGCTCTGTGGACCTGCCGGGCCTTTGGGACCTCGGTCTCCCCCCCATCTCCTCATGGCGCTTTGGGGTGCAGCATGATCACGGCCCCCCTACAAGCACACATTTCATCCTTGTTGCGTTGTCACACGTGCAATTTCACACGTGCATGCTCACAAACGTGCTCATCTCTCCATCCGCTTCCAAATAAATCTTGTTGATGTTTCTCTCCTCCTATATCTCCCTGTCAGGTTCGGCACTGGCATATGAAGACTGAAAAAAATAAGATTATAATAAAAATATTTTAAACATCAAGGGCAGCCATTCATATAACATGTCTCCCTTGGAAGAGCAAATCTGTCTGGCAAAATATGGCACACAGACCACTGTTCCGTATGACACGCTGGTCAGAACAGGGTAAAAAAAAAAGAAAAAAAGAAATTCCAGCAGGTGCAAAAACTGGTTGTTTCATCTGTTACCCATAAGCTGTCTGCAGCGCTTTTATATATGTATGTAAATATTTTAAGAGCATATGTTTTGTCTCAGCTCTCAGTGAGAGAAAGTGCTGTAGAATAAAAGTTTTCTGATTGTGTTAAATGGTACGGGTTAGAAAAAGAAACATGGTAGAAAAGCATGGTAGGGCCAAATAACAAAGACTCCAGCAGTGTCCTTAAAACTCAGGTCACATTAGTGCTACATCTCAGCACTCTCCTCATTGCCCAGTCTGACTTCGAGGATCCCTGCTTTAATCTCCATAGCTGATAATGAGAAACCAGTTTACCATCACCCCATCTTTAGAGAGTTGAATATTTCCACATTAAATGTGAGCAGTGAGTCATACTTTGGCATGCCACTCTGGTGATATTGTATTAGTAACAGGTAAGTGCATTGTCTAAGTACTGGAATAAAAAAAGCTCCCCCTCCCTGTTTCTCCTTCTCTTAACCTAACTGCATACAGGTGGGGCAGCACAGGCAGTGAAGCCAGTTTTGAAAGAAAATAAGTATGCATATCTTAAGCGTTTATGTGCGTAAAGACCCTTTCTGCTCCAGAAAGTCCCTGATGATCTATCAGCTCTGCGCATAAAATTCTATGTGGATGCTTAAAATCTTCTCAGCATGCATCACCATGCTGAAGTGAATGCCTTAACCCGTTATTTTTGTCTCATGAATCAACAGCGCTGCTTACTGCATTACGGATGTCAGAAACCATGGCCGTTGCCATGGTGATGCCACACTGCAAAATTCTGTTGCAGCTCACATGCCTGCCGATGCTTGCAGCAGCTTCCAAGCTGGGAAAAAAACTAAAGAGTGAAGGAAGGGGAGGAAGACATGAGGAGAGACTACAGTGTGGGAGTCTGCGGCAGAATACTAATCATCATGTCTTGACAGTTTGTCCTTCATTACGCAAGAGTCAATGCCAAGGACCACAAGTGAGGACATCAATGCATACGCAAACATGCAGGCATATTGTATGTCAAAAACATGCCAATGCATGAATAGCCACTTTCCACATACATATTTAAAGAGGCTAAGCCACATTCAAGGTGATGGTCATTAAAACACACAGGAAAAAGAATTTAATTCACATGCTTCACACATGTGTATACGTTGACAATACAACATGTGTCTGGACTGCAAGGCTTAATCTGCTGGCTGCCAGCAGCCCATTAACAAATGCTCAATTATTAAAGAGCCACAAAATGGATTTAATTGCTCGCTGCAGCCTGATCTTTCCATTAGCATTCCTAGGATGTTCCTGAAGCAGCCTGAATAATTTCTGTTTATAGAGGGCTCTCTGGGAAAGAAAGATACTGACATGCAGTTTTTCCTGTTTTGTAATGATTCAGAAGAACAATTATCATTTTATTTGATTCACTGTATATTGCATTAACATTTTTTATTGAATTCAGCCTGCTGGGCGGTGTTTCATGCGCAATACACAGCAAAGACAGATCAGAGGCCAGGCTTCTTTAAAAGGTTAGGGGCAATGTCAAGGTCACAAGTCATGTCTGGTGAAGAGACGTGAGGATAAGCTGTAATTAAAGCTACAGGTTTGAAGTGCAGTCATAAAATAAGACTTTGGGGTCACTCTCCTCTGAAACACTTCACGCTCCACATGATCTCTGGCCCTCTTTTACTTTTATTTGTGAGGGTATTAAATCAGTCATGTTTTATGAAGCATTCCACAAGGATCTATTGTCAGCCTCTTCAGTTTCATCGTCTTGTTAATGTTAATAAAAGAGGCAAAGGGGAATGGCCTAGTTTTGCTGATGGTAACTCATTAAGCTTAGCCTGCTGGTTTCAGAGCAGAGGGATTACCCTTGAAGGACTTTGACCATGTTTCCATTGAGTACATCCTGGGAGTGTGTCACTAGTGAGATTATTTTACCCAAAATCTTGACAACAAACACTTGACCACTTAAAATGTATAGAAGTGCTCACATAAAGAACCACAAAACCACAGAAGCTGTGTCAGGACCCATGTTGATTTTGAGTCTATAAAGAAATCCTTTTGTAAGATGGTTTAAACACAAATGTCTGTAGCCTGCTGTTGCACCACTGCATCATCATACCGCAAACCCTTGGGTGCAGCATGGTCTAATCTCAATTCTCCATTGTGCGAAAATGTGACGGTGAAGGAGGAAAGATTTTGATAAAGACAGAAAGGAGACAAAAAGGGGGAAAAAAAAGGAAAAGGGACAAAAGCAAAGTCACAGGGGAATGTTGGCCTAGTAATATGTGATAGCTTACAAGAAACTAGGAAACTAATGGCCTTCCCCTTCACTATAATTACTGTAAGTCAGAGCTAGTATCACTGGCTCCTAAGGCAGTTAAAGTAACTTGTTACCCCAATTTGTTTGTGGTTAAAGAAGCAGATTCAGATTTTACTTTGGAAAAAGTACAAAAAGTCCTATAGCTAAAGTGTTACCTAAGTAATATTTAGTATATTCTAAGTATGATCAGGGAAGAGTACATAAAGTACTCTAGAAAAAAAAAATAAAAAATGAAATGAGCAATATCTTACTATTGAAATTAATATAGGTTGCACCCAGTCTACCAATTATTTTCTCAAACAACTGAATGTAGAATTAAAGAAAAAGAGAATCCATCACAATCTTACTTTGTCCAAGCCTCTAAATAAACACACGTTTAATTAGAAAAGGAAATGATAGGATCATGAAATATCAGTGTTTTTCCCAATAACAAGGACTCAGATAGCATAAATAGTTCCTTATGATTTTGATTAAAATCAAGATCTAAACAGGGCATAGATAAAATAAAGCATATAGTTAAGAATTTATTTAATAGCAAAAAAACTAAATTTGCTAGAGATTACAATATCCTCAAAACTATAGTGCAGTAGAATAACATGTTGTACTCTAATGCACCACTTGAGTAAAAGTAATTACATTCCACCACTGCAATTTGTTTCCCCAAAATTCAACAGCTGTAACAATCTAAATGCTTATTTTTCAGAAGACTTCCCCCCCTGGACCCCTTGCTTTCTCAGGTTCGCAATTTTATGCTTCATACTCATACCGCTGCATGAATTACATGAACGTGATTAATGCTTTGTCTTGTCAGGCAAACTTGCATTCTCTCTTTTTCTGATTTTTTGTGTTTTACACCCATTGTGCAAACACAGCATTGAAATGAATGCAGTGCTTGTGCTATTTTAGTTCAGCTGTTATGCGAGTCTAATTTCTCTCACTTGTAAAATAGTTATAATGTAGTTATTTGTCTCTCTATAAATGTCACCTCAATATCTAAAACCACATTTGATACATACTATGTTATCTTTTTTTTTTCTTGGCCCCTTTCTTCTCCTTAAGCCCTTTTCATGTATTTGGGTTACCTTCTAGTTTGTGGTCCCACCTGACAGGCATGCTGGCCCTGGGCACAGAGGAGCTCCAGGTTGTCTCTCCCCTAGCTTAGCCCCAAGAGTCCATTACTGCTGGTGGTGAAAATCTGGCAGACTGGGCAGGCGTGTGGAGCCTATGCCTCAGCTCAGGCATGCAGATCCACAATCCCAGGGGAAATGCAGACTCCTACACTCAGTAGTTTATAGATTCAGAACACTCCCTTGGCCAGGGGCTTAGAGTCAGAGAGTACTCCACCAGGACCCAACTGCACACACTGACAACATTCACAAATGAATATGTTAAGTATGGCTTTGCTTCACCCTTTAGGCAGGCTTAAATATATAAGTGCTGATAAGCACAATGGAAATATGGCTTTGTCTAGAGTTGTAGGATTGTGGCATACCTTTAAAGCACACCGAAAGTGTTGAACAAAGTGTAAATAAGACTGGCAATACATATCTCTGTCTTATCTCCCACAGGAATGCTTTCTTCAGAGACACAGAGAGAGAAAAAAAATCTCCCGCAATAGATGAAGACTATCCACAATTTCACAAGATTTTTATTAGGCTGATGATAGAAAAAATGTCAAAATAAGGTGAGAGACAGAATACTTTTTTTTATCCCCCTGCAGCATCTTAGCAACAAGCAAGCAAACAACAAGAAAATCTGTCTAAAATGATCAAAAGAAGTCTTGATGAGAATCCTGCCTTTTTTTCTGACCCTGTGATTACCGCTGTTTAGAAAAACAGTCAATGAGGATCTACCATTGCCATCAGCTCCTGAGGTCCTGGGCTCTTGCGAGGCAGTTAACCATTTCATGAACTACATCCTAATGTCTGACAGACTTAAAAGATGACTCACTGAGGTTCTCAGTAGTACAAATGGTTGGTGGGCTTTAAAGATGGTTCATTTAATCTGAGCTGAAGTGAAAAAATGTTTCCTGCTTGTCAGCTGTTAGCAGAAAGAGTAAAGTAAGCATAGTTCCTCACTGTCTATTTTTAAAACTCTTCTTAAAACCAATTTTTATTCCTCGGCTTTCAGCCGAGCATGAGACTGTTTCTGTTTTTAGTGAGCTGTGATTTGTTTTATTTATTGTTTATTTATTTATTTATTTATTCTATTTATTTTATTTATTTCCATGTTATTTGTTGTATTTTTTGTGTTGCTTTGTCCATTTCTGTACAGCACTTTTTTCAGCTGTGGTTGTTTTAAAGGGCTTTATAAATAAAGCTTTTAAAAAAAAAGATATCTCGTTCTTGGTCACTATTCCTTAAGGAAAAGCACCAAGGGGTTTTTTCTAAACACTGACACATTCAGTACTTGTCAGATTAATTGAAACTGTGCATGTATGAAAGAGTCTATAGAGACTGACAGCCATGCATGCTTACACTGGCACCTACAGCATATTTAGAAACATGGATGTTCCTGGAATGTGGGAAGACTTAGAAAAGATAAACAAGCACAGAGATAAAAACAAAAAACAAAAACAGCAGCCTGTGACAACATAACATTAGCAGGGCTGAATAAAAAAACTCTCAAAGCAACAGCTATTTGCCATTACTCCATCTTTTCCAAAAGTACTCTTTTTTTGTTAACTTAATAAATGTAAAAGCTTAGAAACCTCTTGTGTAAAAATGGTGGACATTTTACTCAGTAGCAGCATTACCCGCACCAAACACATCAATTTTAATCTGTGCAAAAACCCAGAGCGATAGTATTAGAATAGCATAGAATCAGAAAAGCAAAAGAATCAAACAATAGTCTTCTTCTGCACGATAACTTATCCTACAGAAATATGTGACAGAAGCCATTATTACTAAAATATAGGTAATACCACACACGGTATTGGGCTGATATGTAATCTATAGAACTGAAAACACACACCCCAAACCTCTAATGCCAGCCCTACAATATGCTCATTTAAGCCTGCTGGGCACACAGCTAGTTCTAATCTGTATCAATGTCAGAAAATCTTAGTCTACTCTTTACCAGTCACAGTATAGCAGTGTTGATATCTACTCAACACTATGCAACCTCTCCCGCCAAGAGAACATGATGCCAAGAGTCTCTTTTCCAGTGGACCTTGCCAACGTCTCCCATCCAATCTGGCAAATGTCCGGCCATGGGATGAGCACAGGAGGCAGGAATGGTTCATATCCTGACCCAAAAATAACTAGCACAACTTGTGATATAGGCTGTGGCCCACATTTTGTTTTTCTGAGCTAAAAAACAAAACAACAACAAACAAACCCAACAAAACAAACAAATAAAACTGTACCATAATGGAGCCCAAATTTGTACAAGATGAGATAAAGATCAAATGTACACTGACCTCTAGGCTATATTCTTCCACAGTCCTTCTGAGCGGATCCACAATCTGCCAGCAGATGAGAATGCACAAGTCGATTAGCAGCATCCCGCCAACAATTATCAACAGCTTCTGGTCCTTTATGATCTGGAGAGAGAAAGAGAGAGAGAGAGGGAGAGAGAGAAGGGAGGG
>JBAMHW010000019.1:13053458-13063534 GCA_037177495.1 Rhadinocentrus ornatus
TTAATTCCATTAACCGTGTTTGGAGGAAGAAGAATGATGAGTACCATCCCAAGAACACCATCCCTACTGTGAAGCACAAGGGTAGTAGCATCATGCCTTGGGGGTGTTTTTCTGCACATGGGACAGGGCGACTGCACTGTATTAAGGAGAGGATGACAGGGACCATGTATTGTGAGATTTTGGGGAACAACCTCCTTCCCTCAGTTAGAGCACTGAAGATGGGTATTGGCTGGGTCTTCCAACATGACAATGACCCGAAGCACACAGGCAAGATAACCAAGGAGTTGCTCCGTAAGAAGCATATCAAGGTTCTGGAGTGGCCTAGCCAGTCTCCAGACCTAAACCCAATAGAAAGTCTTTGGAGGAAGCTCAAACTCCGTGTTTCTCAGCAACAGCCCAGAAACCTGACTGATCTAGAGGAGATCTGTGTGGAGGAGAAAATCCCTCCTGCAGTGTGTGCAAGCCTGGTGAAAAACTACAGGAAACGTTTGACCTCTGTAATTGCAAACAAATGCTACTGTACCAAATGTTAACATTGATACTCTCAGGTGTTCAAATACTTATTTGCAGTTGTATCATACAAATAAATAGTTTAAAAAATCATATATTGTGATTTCAGGAATTTTTTTTTTTTTTTTTTTTGGACTATGTCTTTCACAGTGGACATGTACCTACGATGAAAATTTCAGACCCCTCCATGATAACTTGCAAAATAGCAGGGTGTTCAAATACTTATTTTTCTCACTGTATATCGAATATACTAAATAAATAACATTTGTCAATACCTTCTTTTTCATCTTCACATTTTTGAAGATGGCATGCACCCTCCAGGTCTTGGCGAACATGGCGCCGAAAGCTGTCGTGTAACCAACTATGAGGATCCACGTCCGAACCTGTCAGAACAACAAAAACAACATACAAATTTGGTGTCATGCTGTAAAGTGGTGATCAAGCCTCAGACCAGCATATGATCTGAAAATTTTCTGCAAAGCTGGGATCAATCAAACTGGCACAGCGAGACATTCTAAAAATAAAATGCTGTCTGATTTATCTTTCATCTACTAGAGTTCTGGGAGGATGTCATAGACCACGAGGCTGTTGTTATCCTGAAATGCCTAAAATCTGAATAAAATCAAGAGAAGGCTAAAATAGCTACATTGCCTTCATGAGTAGATAGATGGCTGTTCTAGTTTGCATGCAAACTCCTTCTTCGCAACACCAAACAGATACTGTGTTTATCTAACACACATTTACACCTTTGTACATACCTACCTTCACCATGTCAGAGGGCAACAAAGCCACGTAGGGCTTTATAAGATACAAACAGTTACAAACAGATCTATGCACCAGACTGACCTCAGCTTTTGCACACAACACAACTTCATGCAGGTAAGGTAGCTCAAGACATGCCCTGTCTGACATTACTTTAGTATGCATGTGCATGTGTGTGTCTCTGTATCTGGTAGGGCATTCTCTCAGTGGAAACCAGTTATCACTGTAATCAAAACTCTTTAATTAATCCAGTATCTACATAGTCTGACAGTAGAGCTACCTGGGGGGAAACATTTAAATCTGCTTAATGCAAGCTAAAGACCTGCAGTGACTCTAGTCGTTGTCTACTTATTATCTAGTGCATGTGAGAGGTCTGTCTATACTCTCCATATTTTAGCAAAATAGTTATATGTTAAGTGAGGAAAAAAAAACCGGATTAAACTGACAGTGTGAAAGACATCAATTCATTAAAAGGAAAGAATGGCAAAAATGTAGAATGTACATCTTAATTTAAGATTTAAATCACCCCTTTAAACTGTCAAAGAAAATTTAAATTATTTTTAGCACCAACTATGTCAAGGAAAAAGACTCTATTATTCAGTATTGCATCTTTTTTTTAAAAAAAGTGCAAAAGAGACTTACAGTGCACAGGGTTTCAAACTCTTTGTCAGAAACAAAACCCCCATCCAGACCAAACAGGAAGATAGAGGCGTAGGACAGCATGCCTCCTAAGATGATCAGATTGTTCATGTAGGGACTGGACATCTTGATTAGTCTAAAGGAGAAGAATTACAGGTTGGGGGTCAAAACAGACTTAAAAAGTCGAAACAATAATAATATAAAAGTATTATATCTATACAAGTGAGATAGTCTTACATAGCATATAATCTGAAACAATAGGATATCAGCAGAAAGATCAGGTTTAACATAATTCTTATTTTAATCCTGTTCAGTTTCATAAGACTCCTCTGACCTTCATTCATCTGTCCACTTCTTCTCCGCTTAACACCAACCCCTACTTTACTTGCACTGCACTGTACATTTCTGCATTTTACCTTCACAGATTACCATTTATCCTCCAAGCAGTACTTCACTAGAGCCAGATGCTGACCTGTGGTTTCGGTTCTTGATGTTGAAGAATAGAAAAGCCCCGGCCATGAGCATGCCCAGTATGGTGATTGTGGACAAGATGCTGTACAGCGGCACGTTAATATGGCGGCGTTGTAATCTCACAAATGTTCGATCCTTGGGAGGCTCCTGACCTACAAACAGATAATGAAAGTGGATCATGGACATTTTAACCTTCGCCAGACAACTTTCAAGAATTCTCTTGATATTACAGCAAACATTCAGCTATTTGAAATCCTGGTCCTCAGTTTCCCCTGTTGTGTAACTGTTTCTTTATGCATCACAGTCAAGTTATTGTGGTTAAACTCTGCGCTTTCTTATCATTTGCTCAATTTTTCTTCTGCCATTTGGCCAATCGATTGCAACAGCATCACCTTACAGTTCTCCACTTACTGTGGTCAGGGATGTGGAAACAAGCTTTTATTCCTAGACTTTCTGTATGTGGGGCAAAGGAGAAAAGATGGAGCTAGAGAGGTGAGGAGGCAGAACTGCCAGAAGGATAAAACAAATCACAAAGTATGTCATCACAGACAAACTGGGAGAGGTTAAAAATGGACCTGTAAATTAAAATAGTTGAGGGAGGACAGTAGAGAGACTTTTCTCTGAGTGTCTCTAATGTTTCTAAGGCGAAAGTTTGGGTTCAAGTGAGCAAGTAAACAAAAGATGAGTATAAGGTTTGAAAATTTTGTCTGCAGTCAGGCCGATAAATATGGTGGCCCCCAGTAGACATGGGAATTTTTTTTATTTTGCATTACCACACAAAAAAGGGATGATGTCTGACACAAGTAACATCTTAATATAAACACTACTGAGCAGTTAAATAATTCACAGTCATGAAAATGAATGGAAATGGGAGCTTTTTTAATAAACCAGCAATAAATCATATCAGTTGCACTTTACAGTCTAAACACAAGCAGTTAAAACAGCAAAGCAGCAACATTAATTTTCACGACTGTGAATTAGGCTATTTAACTGCTTTGTAGATTACTGTCAATTATTAAAATATTGTTGTGTCAAAAATACATAATACTACATAGTGCTGGCTTCTTTTGTGGCTCGTCTGGCTCAAATGGGAAAATTTAATCTTCTTTCCTAAATACAGGCTATTTTGTCTGCATTCTACTTCAGCAGCATCATTTGACTGCTGTAACGTGTTGCTTATCAGCTGTTATTCATGTCAGATCCGCCAGGCGAGGCAAACCGTAATACTAAAGTCATTGGCAGTCAAAAGTTCACATTCCTAAAAATAAATGGAAACTGGAGTTTATGTCATAAATTACCAGTAAATCATATTCATCTCACTTAACAGTCTAAACACAAGCAGCCAAAACAGTGAAGCAGCAAGATGCTTGATGCTGTTTCTGATTACAGCAAACCTCTTTTTCTGGATTTGTAATTAATCCATTAAGCAACATACTTCCTCTCTTAATGTTGACATAATGTCATTTTATGTCAGATGTGTGTGTGTGTTATGTTGACTTGATGCTGAGAGGGACAGATGCAGACCAGAAACATCTAAAGAAACTGTGCAAAGCGGCTTTAACAGGCTGTGTGTGCTCTCAGGTCATCCCTTTGTTGACAGGCAAAGCTTATTGTGTGGTAATGCAAAAGTATTACATGATAACGCAAAAAAAAAGAGTTCCCGAGTTCCCTGGGGAGCTCTGTAGAGAAACACTTTTGAAACAAATTTTTGTTTTTCTATTTTAGTTATATCTGTGATCACTTTCAGCCTAAAGGTAGTCATTCTGTGCTAAAATTCCTTGACAAATTACTGAAAATAATATTTTTTATGGTTGTCCATTTGCCAAATAGCCATTAACTAGTTACATATTTACACCGGCACTACAGGCGGGCCCCAGTGAGAAAGTCAGGCCCTCCCATCCTGCCTTTTTGTTTTATTTCTCTTTTTTCTTTATCTCATTTTCCTTTATAACTATTTAAGTTTTTTATAGTGGTACGAAATCATCATAAGTGGAATCAGATCCTATATGTGCTTATTCAGCAAGAGACAACTTATCTCTCGAGATATTGGCAAGTAGTGTGTGTGTTTGTATATTTAATCTGACCACCGAATCGCACAACAACTTCAAGAACATAGTGTGTTCTTGAAGTTATTGTGATATTTTGCACAAAGTCATTAAATACGTTTAATGAAGTAGTAGTAAAAAATCAACCACTTCCAGCAGTTTGGATGATTCCGTGCATGTGGCGAGAACTAGCAAGATAGTAACAGCTGCAGCAGCCACAGGTGCATGTGTCCCGTCTTCTCTGCCTTTGGAGGCACTGTCTGCAGCTTGCATCACCTCAGTCCGACTCATCATTACTAAGTAGAGTAAGTCACAATTCCATTTTTAGTGTGTTAGGGTTTTTGTCTGCTGCAGATGTTACCTGGATGTTTTACAGAATTGATGTTGCACGAAATGAACCAGGATCAGTTTGGTTGCGCTCTAGTTGCCTTCTCTAAAAATGAACATGTGTGAACTTGTGCAGGCGAGTGTTCCTACATAGTTAAATCCAGCAAGTTATGATAATTTAAAAAGTGGACAGGACATTCACCCTTCTAAAACAAATGTATTATTATCATTTTTTTTTTCTTTTCAATATTTAATCCCATTCTGCCGTGGTTGGTTCAGTTTACAGGTGTTACTGTATGCTGTTTTTGAAGCAGGGCTCTCTGTAACCATTTTGGGTGCACATGTGACCAAAAATTTGTTGAGCGGGTTTAAGCTTTTTTATTGGTCAAACTGGTTCATCTAATATTTCTTTTAAATGTTAATCTTGGAAATTGGGGCACTTAAATTGTAATTTGAACTTTAAAATATTTGATTGGATCACGTTACACACTAAAAACAAACTAATCCACTTTCTTGAAGGTAAAATGACTATGAGGAGAAAATGTGTGGTTTTAATAACATTGTGGAGCAGCAGTATACGTGATTTGTGACCGATGTACTAATTAAAAATTGAACTAAAAAATCCAAAAATTTATAGCTCTTGCCTTTATTTTTTATTATATTTTGGTTTCTATAGGTTCTCCCTCACCATAGTCATGTAGTGATACCCAAAGAAAAGCAGTAGTTCACTTTGATTTGTGATCGGCCTTAATATCAGTAGGCAACAACCTTTTAACTTTGCACATCCTACATGATGTTAAACTTAAAGCTGCTTAAAAAAATTGCAGGTAAATGACTGACAGAGGCTGCCGCTCTGCAACAACAAAGTAGCAGTAGTATAGTCTGGGAAAAGTTCTAAACATCTTTTATTGTATTTGCTGGTAGAATATGTGTTACATATACTTTGTTTCAGTCAGCTGCTTCTGGCAAGCCCACAGAGACACAGATCTGTGTGTGGGCTGTCAAGGAAGGCAGTCTGTGGATCAAACTGGTATGTGGCATCACAAATGTTGAGGAAACAAATCTCTTTTTCCAAAGAAGGGAGGTCTAGACACACATTTCTCCTTTTAATACCTTGGAATCTTATGGAGTTGTTGTTGAGTTCCAGCACATCAGCAATCGCGTTATATTCGCCCACTTTCATCTCCTGGCCTTCTGTTAAAAGAGAAAAACAAAAACACAGACATGTATACATTAAAAAAGGTATGTATTTAACTAAGTTATACATTTGTATGGCAAGGAAGATGTCTAACTAAATCTAAACAGAGAAACCTGGTTTCCATTGTAGAGGAAATTTGGGTATCACCTAATAAGACACTAAGAGCGACATTTCAAAATCAAAACTTTTAAAACTTTTGTTTGAATCCTTCCTGTAGATATTGAGATTATATCCTACTCTTGCACTACATTTCAATTGACAAACCAACCAGCAGAGTAACATTATTATCTGTACACTTCTTAAAGGGGCATTTGACAGATAATGGTCAAGTATCTAGTATACTGGCCCAACTTCCACAGTGAAGAGAAAAATATCTAAAAAAGAAAAAAACTCCAGTGTTTTTAAAAACGTCTTTGAGTAATGACAGAATAAGCAAAGATGTGATATTAAAAATTCTTAGGCAGGTCACTAGACATTTTCATGAGGGTAAAACAAAATAAAAAACCCAATAATTCCATGTTTGAGGAATATATGTGAATACTTTTTAAGAACAAGCTAAATTCAAACTGTAATTGGGCACGATAAATGTCACAGCTTTAACAACCTGGCTACATGTAGACTCTTCCAAAGCCAACCGTTTTTAACAACATCCATCTTCCCTAACATAAAATATATAGAAGATTTTAAATTCTAAAACCTAAGCTTTTTGTTTCCAGCCTAAAATGGGAATGAAGCAATCCTCTGGCATTATATAATCTCAATTGCCACTTTATTTTACATCAATGAAAACTAGAGGATAAGGAAAAGCAGACATAGAAACCAGCTTACAGAAGAAAATCTAAAATGCATAGAGTATACCTTATAATTACTATTATAAAAATCTCAGATGTTGAAGGAGGCAATAATGTAATTTTGTTTTATAATGTACTTATACTTTGTTATAAGGCACAGTCCACAGTGCATTGGCTGTAGTATTTCTTAAATAAAATAAGGATATTGTAAATTTCTGGAAACCTCACCCTGTAAATACCACTGCCTCTCTGAAGCCCTTCTCAAATAACAATTTCAGAGTTTAACGTCTTTTTTTTTTTTTTTCCCCCCCAGGAACAGCGAAGTGTCTCTCAGTTGTAATATAAGAGGAAGCGTGACCTTGTCAGACAATCCTGGGCATTCACTCATAAAGATTACTCACCCAGAGTTTACACCAGAGGTAAGAGGAAGAAAAGGGAAGATTATTCTGATTGTTTGTTTTTTTTGGTTGTTTGTTTTTTGTAAACTATTCACAACCTATAATTTGTTCTGCTGTGAATGTTCAAATCTCTCTGTTCCTCCCCATTATCACTGTTACTGGCCCATTGAACTCTCAGGCCCTGTCCTTGGCAAGAAGAATGACAGACAACATCAGCTATTTCAGCTCCACAGAGCACCATGTTTGCCTTCGTTTTACTCCCAGTTGCTACATTTGATCCTAACAGATTCATCAAATGTTTAAAATGATACATATGCCCTTCCCACTAGTACCCACTTAGTACCCATTTAACCCAGCCCCACACCACCCCTCTTGATTTGCAGGTGTTCCCAACTGGCCTCTTTTGCGATGGGAACAATCGAAACGTAGTTGGTGTGGTATCGGCTTAGTTAAGGTATGGCTAAGAGGGTACTAGTGGGAAAGGGTCATTGGTGAAAAGCAAACTAAAACAGCAAACAAAATTAGGAAGAAAATAACAAAAAGAAAGAGACTGGGATAAAAGAAAATAATATAATAAAATTACACATTTAAAAGTGAATTAAATTTTTTTTAGTTTGATAGATGTTAATAAAATAAAGGCCACAAGTGGTTTCTCGCTAATTTGGGACAACCGGCATCAAACGGTTAAATGCAGACACAATATCAGACTTCTCTTCTTCTGTTCAACCAGTTATTTGTGAGACTTTTTCCTTCCTTCCTTTTTTTCTTTTCTTTTAATTTCTTTTTCTTATCTATCTAATTTATTATAATGAAACAACTGTAAATTCAGTGAGGACATTTTGTCTTAGTCTTGTACCGTGTATCATGTCCAATTTTGTACATTATTTACTTGTTATTAAACTTGTGTATATTCTGCAATAAGAATTTGTTGACAGTAACAGCTCGTATTCATACTATCTCTTGTCATGATTATCCAACTACTGTCTAGCACATTTTAATCACTTCTTTGTATATTAGACAAGCAAATTGTTATTATACACAAGTAACATTTTACGTCACAGCATCGCTAAAAACCTAGTTTTAGTTACAATACATATCCCGAAAAACTGTCTCTAAACACAAATTCTGTCACAAACACCGAAAATGGAAATGATTCAAAGAAGATTCCCAGGATACAAATAAAAAATAAAAAAAGACACAAAAACTTATACAACTGTATAACAGCGAGTCTTAAATGGAGAATAGCAGATGCTTCAACACAATGGTAAGATCTTTATGTCTGTCACAGACCTGTTCAAGGACCTGATGAAGGCATGGACACAAGTATCGGTACTGACTATAGGAAGTCCTTAAAGCTTAAAATCTTCCTGCTCATCAACTTTGTTTAAAAAGAATAAGAAATGTATTGTGCCGAACAAATTTGCTTTGCCAAGGGGAGGCTTATGGGTATAAGGCTTCTCTTGATAGTCTGATTCATTTATTTATTTACTGTTATTTATGTACTTTGAATCGTGGAATCTATGTAATCTTGCTGGACCTGACCGGAGGGGTCAGAAAAAGAAGGAAAATAGCAAAAAGAAGCAAAAGGAAAAGCAGAAAGAAGAGTCAAAAAGACCACAGACAGAAGGCAACAACCCTTCAATCCACACTAATACCAGACAACAAACTGCTACATTTGTACATAAACACTTCAGAAAATTTCCTATGGCTTTTACAAAATAATAGAACTGCCAGTGATTAAGAGTTTTTAAATAATGGCCACACCCAGGGGTGTGAGAGGTCCCCATTACCCTCCCCCTCCCCGCTTCTGACTGTTATTTAGTGTCGTTTGCAATTAAAATTGAGGAGCAGTAACCACATTGTGCTGGGAGTGAGGCCACCTTAGTGGCCCCGACCTCCAAGCACTACAGGGCACGCCCCCCAGGTGTTGTTTGTGTGTTGTGTTTCTTGTATTTTGGAGTCTTAGTGCAATTAAAACTGAGCGGCAAGTTGCCACAGGGTGCAGGGACCAACCCCGGAAGGCACCCACCCCCCACATGCTAGGGGTGAAGGAGAGGAGAGGGAGGAGGACAGCGGGAGAGCCCAGACCCACCCCCCCACAGGTGCACTTGATCCCTTCCCACCTCACATACATACCTATATCCTTGCACACTCCCACTCATCCTAGCACACACACACACCTCCCCACACACACACAGGTGGGAAGGAGAGGAGCGGAAGGAGAATAGCAGGTGAGCCCAGATCCATGGCGCACCACCCCCAGGCCCTCCCAGGCGTCTCACTCAGGTTCATGCATACACACGCCACACATTTACAACTACCATCCAAAGCATAAACGCATGCAACATACAAACATCCATGTCTCACACCCCAACACCTCCCCCTACCAATCCCCTGAACCCCACTCAGCACCCCTTGAAACCCATACACCCCTCCTGCCCCCAGGCCATACCCTGGTTCCCAGAGCGGCAACCAGACACCAGGGCATGCACCAACCCACATACATTACATTGGCAGCAATGCAGGCATTAGGCACATCTAAGTTGACCAAAGATTGGTTCAGGAATCATTCTTGGAACATTGGAATCTTTTCAGCCCACAGATGTGAATCCTACTACTGAAAATCTTTGGGATTTAAAAAGAGCAGCTGCGATGAAGAAGCAATGGAATATAAAATCTACTAGCTTTTTCACAGATCAACTAAAACCCCTAAAGACGTCTGAGAATATTAGTAAAAAACAAGCTTTATTAGAGGTCATAAGAAAAACAGAGAAAGTGCAATATTAAATATAATTAAAGCCGCAAGCGGCATCCATCGGGTCCGAGCTCCGTGGCCCCCTCCACCCGTCTCATACACTTATTTAGCTTAACTCGGCCCGGTGAACCTGTGGGATCGATGTTATCAACTTTGGTGCAGATCCCATGTATTTCTATG
>JBAMHW010000019.1:13078063-13101151 GCA_037177495.1 Rhadinocentrus ornatus
GCTGGGATAGGCTCCAGCTCACCCCGCGACCCCTAATGGGAACAAGCGGTACAGAAAATGACTGACTGACTGACAGTTAGAATATCGCAGATGTGAGTTCTCTATTTGTGTATCGCACAGTGATGGCATGACCATCTTATTCAGCCCCCACACTCCGGCTTAACTGTGATATGTCGGAAAATAAAGAAAAAGAAAAAAAATCTAGATAGAAACTCCTACATAGCTATACTGCAGAGGCAAACATCTGTAGTATGTTTAGTAGAAACCCAGCCCCCATTTAAACATCTTGAAAAGTTTTCAGGGCAGCACTGTGATTTGCATATTTTGAGTTGATCCAAGAAGGGTAACGTCAGCTTAGGATGTCATGCCTCAACATATACAGTACTCATAGCTTATTTCCACATCCCTTCTACATCTCATTGTCTGCTCATCTTGCTTCCATGCATCTTTTAAACCTGCTCCATCTTGTGTACGTCATGTCTTCCACCAACATCTCAGGAAGAAAGTATCTCTCTCCCACTCACTGCCAGCTTTTTTATTTTTTTTTCTCACTGTTCTATTTCTGGCATTTTCTTTATACACAAATACATTGTATGTTGCCATTTTGGCTTAAATTATATTACTAACCTGTATTTACAGTTATATTTGTGATTGTTTGCAATCAATTAAAGTTAATAAAAATCATTAAATCAGTGTTAAATTAACTTTAGGTCTTTGAAATAAAACTTTGCCTTTTTGTCATGCAGATAATTTGTTCTTAAGGTCTTGCCCAGCTAAAGGTTAAATGAGAAAAGCACTCTGATGTGAAAGGAGCTTATTGTGTTTCATTGATAACTCTGGTCTAACTAATGGAGTTAAAATAAAGCTTTTTGGTTGCAAAGTCTGCAAAATTTGGAAAGCAAAAGGTTGCAGAATTTCAAAAGAACATCACTACAACAATTCTGTGTTTTGGGCTTGTGTTGCAGTCAGTAGCGAAGGCAACATTTCACATTGGAGAGAGGAGTGGGTTGAGGTAAATGCCAGCAAATTCAGTAAACAAACATCTCAGTAGAAACGCTGAAAAGGGGGTAGGTTCTAGGACGATCCAAAATATTGATATTATCGATACCAAGGTTATTATCAGTATCAGTTAATATTTTCTTGCAGAGGACTTTGGGATCAAAAAGCCAAAGAATGTGAATTACAGCCATCCAATAGTAGGTTTTGCTTTTGTTTAGCACGTTTCGCACTGTTGACTTGATGAAAGGGAATATAAGATATATTTTACTATTTTCTTACATTGAACGTTGATGTTATTTTATGTAGTTAACAAACAAAAAAGATTACATTTAAATTTCTTAGTTCTGCCATTCAACGGCACTCTTTTTTAAAAAAAGTGAATTTATAAAGTTTTATTTGCCCAAAATCTCTGTACTGTTTTTTTATGATCATAATCATACTCAATAATTAAAGGCAAAATCATTAAATGATTGTGAAATTTCAAGCAAAATATATTGGTATTGCTATCGGTGATACCTGGATTTGTATCAGATCAATACCAGAATTTGGTGTGTCGCCCAGCCCTAGTGGCTTCTGCCACTAAATAAAGATCTTTATACACATCAAACAGTGAAATACCTCAAAAGGTACCAGCTGAAAGTTGAGCAAAATATCCCTTACAAACCCATGATTGAAACATAATCAGAAAACTGCAGTCAAACCTCAAAAGAGCACTGCATGCATGACAGCACAAGTATCTCATTGAATTAGAGGGTTTTGCAGGATCAAGGGTCAGAAATGCCCAAACAAGAGACGAAAGCTAAAATAAAAGAAACATTTACAAACTTTGAAACAAAGAAAATATGTATATATACATATAAGTATCTTTTTTTCTTTTCTTTTCTGATAATGTAAAGTAACTTTGCTTAAAGAATTTCAGAAATGTGTCGTTTCTATCTGGATGCCTTTAGAAAATTAGATCATCTTAAACACGCAGCAAATTAATAAATGTCTCTTTTTATTTATTTTTGACTGGGGCTCTCCAATGTTTGCCTGACACTGTAAATCTAAGTGTCACACTTTTTTATGTTCTTTCTTTAATCTATCAATGTTTTTTTAAACAAGATGTTCCATTTCAATTAATCATTATAATTATAGTTAATGGTTTAATTTGGTTGTTTTGTTTCAGAGATCAGAAGAGTACACTAAATGAAACCCCTGCATCTTTATGCACATATCTGTGAAGATAGTTGAATGAGGACCAACCATGTTCACTTTTCTAATATTTAGTTAGGATTCTAAAGTGCTCATGTAGGCTGCTTCACTTACCTTGAGCTTTTTTACATTAACACAGGGATCATTGGAGAAACTTTCTGTATCTGCGATCTGAATGTCTGCCTTCTCCAGCTCATTTGTCAGATCATTCCTCACCTGAGAGAGCAGGAGAAGGAGAGATGGAGAATAAGAGAAAGAGAGAGTAAAAAAGAGAGAGAAAGAGAGAATATATTTCAGTGTGGAAGATCACTTACAATATGAGGTTGCAATGAAAGATCATTGCTCAGCCCTTTTTATTCTATCCAAACCAATCCACCTACATTTCTTGGCAGGATCTGCCAGAGGTGACTTATGGTGACAAGCACTATTGCCCAAGTGTGGATATAAAAAAATAGAGGGATGTAGCCACTGTTGGTGGCACCAACTTGGGTTTTTCCAGACAAATATGAGGTGCAATGGATCAATCTAAAGCTGTTTTATAATATGAGAACTAGAAAATATCTAAAACACACACACAGTGGAGGTCTCTATTGGCTATGTGTTCTCATAGCTAGAAATATTACAGCATTATCTGAGCAGAGCAATGGGAAGAATCTGCATAGACATGATAAAAGACATGATGTTGTCCAAGAGGACAACATGGAGATCAGCAGAGAAAAGACTTATCAGTATGCACATTTACTTATGGTTAATAGTCCAGAGGGTTACCTACTCTATACCCACATGCCTCACTTACTCATTCTCTGGCTTTCATACTATACAAGATAACTAGAAAATCCCAGTAACAAGTCTGAAGCAAATGCTGTAGACCTTCACACTCTCACATGCAGCCCCACCGGAATATTTCTGGAAAAGGACAAGTCAGTTTGTTCCAGATGCAAGTAAACTGTTGTACCAAATGACCTGTGAGAGCAAATACTCCTTCTTATGAGTTTAAGGGTTCGACAGCCCAGGTCAGACTCATTTTGTGGGATTAAATGACAGCAAATAAGCAACCTTGTAGTTAGCAGCTGAGGCAATAAGTAAGAAAAAGTTACCTTATGGGTAAAAGTTGCATCTCTTCAAATAAGACATCGCAAGAAATAATGTTTCAATCATGACAAATTGAAAACATGAGCTCAGGTTAGACTCATACCTAATGATGAGTATTTTAAAGCCTTAAGGGCTTTAAAATTGAAAAGCAACACATGTATTGTACTATTCTGTACATAAAAGAAATTTCTGTATCAATGTTTTATGTTGTATTTTAAATTCTAAATGGAGTGGTATTGAACAATCAACACTGTTGATGAATTGACTTAACCAGTTCAATGAGCAGTTTAAAGTCTCAAATTGCAGTCTACATGCGTCATAGGTATATTCATCTGTTTTCCACAGAATAAGAAAGAATACACGCTTTAGTAGCTCATCTTGGCTGGTCCATGAATTTGCAGCAGCTGTATGTCTGCTTTGATGTATTGATTCAATGGAATGTTGAGTAATGTGATCAGAGGAGCAGGAGGAGAATGGAGCAGATGCCCTACTGGGATGGCAGGCCTGAGGTGGTTTATCATCACAAACACACTGACTGCACCCTGATTCGTCCCTCTCACTCACCTCCTTCCTGCACAGTATGATATTTTGAGTTGGCATAGCAGGAAAACCACAGGTGTAACTAATAACATTAAAACTGGCTCAGCCACAGTAAGGAAAGCTGATAAGCGATCATACACAACATCCCATTCCTGATACAGATATGCTATGCAGCTGTTGTTAATATCATCAGTTGCACATAAGAAGATGTGAAAACGTTTGCCACGAGAGGGTCTGTTTCATGCTGGGTCTCACTGATGACATCTCTTTCTCTCTTTTTGACCATATTTTCTGATTTCCTCTAGCCAAGCCCTGAGGCTACCTCCAGTTCTCTACCCCCTTATGGCACTTGGGGCATGCTGAGACATCAGAGGGTGTGTGTTCTCAAATGTACATGCCAAGCGCAGTTGCCAGTAACAACACAGAGCAGCTTACAGATAAAGGTCCCATGCCTTTGCCCTATATTTGCATGCTTTGCTTTACATGCAAATTCAAGTAGTTCAACAGTATACTGGTTGGCACCATAGAACTGAAAAGAACACACACATTACAATTCATGAACAAATGGGTTTGTGTGGAAACGAGATTCTTCTCCCAAAAACTCAGCAGTTGGCTCAGTAGTTTCCTTAATGTCAGAGGATGAATTATTGTTTGCTTAGCCTGAATTTAAATTAAAACCAGTCATCCAGCATAAATCTCCAGTAGACTTTCGAAAAAAAAAAAAAAACGCAACTGAAAACCAGTAAACAGTGGAACTGGCTTCTTGATAGAAATAGAATGGGAAATATTCTAAAACATACAGAAAAGAGGTGGATTATTTTTACCAAGATGTACCTTAAAGCATAATATTATTTGTGCTAAAACAGTTTTAGATTCAAGCTGACTTAACTTATTCTTATTCAAGAAATAAACTCCCGGCTTCCTCTGTTCATTTTGAATTGTCAGATTTTCATCAGGATACTGTTATTACAACACAATAATTACCCTACTATTCTGTTAAAATAGGTCACTACAGACATTTTTTGTTGTCACCATCTAAAAATCAATCTCAAGTCTGAGCAAACTCAACTTTTTTTCATTCATGTCTCTAGATGTCTGCTATCATAATTGCCTGCCCCTCTGGTACCCTGGAGAGACTTCTAAATCACTCTGAACATCATTCACTTTTGTACAAACATTTCCTCCAATGTACTGCTCGCTGAACTGAAACAAGAGGGCGGCTGAAGTGGATCAATACGACCTGGTTTTGCTCTTGACTAACAGCTGGTTTGGTGGTCTAGACAAGGTAAAAGGATGTGTTGTTTTGAGTGTTGATCTAAAACACCTGGCTGTTGCAAAGCTAAAAGGGAAACAAGCTTCGGCAAGAGAGGACATGTTTGTTTTTGTTCTTTTAGTTTGAAAGTATAAAAAAAATCAACAAATCAATAAATAAATGAACAAACAAACATTTGTTAAAGTGTGTCGAAACAACACACAGGTGGATAAAGTATTAGAAAGTATTTGAATTTAGGTACAGTGCTGACGTGAAAATGTGCTATGGAGGCAAGCTCCACCACAAACACACCAAACAAAGCAGAGGTTGAAACAAAAAATGAAAAAAATCCAACAAACCATAACCTCCAGGTATAAAACTCTTTTCACAAAAGGATTTTTTATTTTTCTGCTTGTGTGTTTCCTTCACCGAGATGAAAAAGGATGAACACATCTGTGGTCTGTTGGACGATGTGGGTGAAACAGAGCGAGAGAGGCGGAGGGGACAGATGGATTGAAAAAAAGGTAGGAGGGGAACAAGTGAGCAGCTTTCCTGCATAACAAAAAACATCCGCCTTTGTTTGGGGCAGCCTGGGAATCCCCGGCATCAAACAGAGAAAAATAATCCTTCTGCCCTTCTGAGCATGTGTACATGTGCACAAAAACACAAAAAAAGCAAGAACACAGTCACACACCTTTTCGTGTAGTGATGAAATTACTCATATTTACAAGCATAAATGTATTTTGGCATTTTTCATTAGATCCATAAGATAAAGAGATATCACTCCACACCTACACTGCATGTGCATGAGCTCTGCTCGTCTTCATCTAAAACAACTTCAGCAAATAAGTAATGTTTCTGCAGCTATCAGATCAGACTGGGCCAAAGGATTTGAGAGGTTAATTGTCTTTGATAATTACATAAGAAATTTAATTTCTAATCATATTCAGCTTGACACATCCTCTGCATGCCAAGTGGTATATTTGGCTTCCACACTCTCATCAAACTGCCATCAAATCTTGCCATCACCCTCTTTTTTTGTGTCACTAGGTTTATTTCAGCTTTCAATATATCATCTTTTCTCCCAGAAACTTGTCTTTACATAAAATATAGCTGTAATATTTCCATTTTTATCTTCATTCTAGACTTCTCCTGCATTTTATTGTACATGATGTGTTCCTGCCAACTTATCCTCATTATGCATCCCAAAGCACTCCATTTGAAAGATTTGAATCCTTTTCTAATCAGTTTTGGTCAGCTTCTATGTCACACATTCATACATTATTACTCTATTTTGTACAGCAGTATGTGCTGCCATGGTTTAAGCTGTTTGTGGATCAGATCTTCTTTCGTAGGATAACCTGGACTTGTGGATAAATTTCATAATAGACAATCTTCCCTGACATTGGAAAATATGTAAAATTGCATGAAAATATATGAGACGTGGCAACTGATAACCTCACCTTATATATTCTCATGCAATTTTACAAACCTGTGTGTGATGGGGCCTTGCCACATCTCTCTTACTGTGTAGTACACTAACATGTAATTTACCCTTCAAATCCCACAGTTCAGGCTATAATGCCAGACTAGTGCTCAAATAGCTGCTCAAATTGCTTTTCTCTTTTGACCTTAAACTTCATGTACAGTGACATAAATTAGCAATTCTGGGGAGGAGTTTACACAACGTTAATTTTAATGAAGCTGATTGTTAAGGAAAAACTGTAACGTACATACACCATTGTAGAGCAAGGTTTTTGTGAAAGGGAGGGCAAGACAGAGAGAAACTGCGACAGAATAGGTGCTGAGCCAGTAACTTCTGCTGCATTTATCAATGATCATAGTATAATTAAACACTTTAGCGCAGAGAGATCCAGGCAGAGGGCAGGGTCCTAATCCTGCTCTCAGTCAGGTCTGTCATCCGACTTACTGATGATTGCTGCTTTGTTCCTGGGTGAGCCATGTTTGTCTGGCACTTTCAATAATATTGATTGCTGTGTGTGTGTTTGTGTGTGTCATGTGAATAGACATCATAATACTTGCAAAAACCCACCCTCCTTTCATTCTCATCACTAACTGCAAAGCACAGTTAATGGAACATTATTGTTCACCCACAACAAGGTATGTGTGTTGAAGTGTGTTCCAATTGTACCTAAAAATAGCTGTGACAAACTGACTTTGGCTTGCAGGTTACATTTCTAGGGGACACCACACTGTCGGTGTGTGTGAGTGACGTGCAAGCAATGGATGGACTGAATCCTTAACAAGTGTTACATAACATTAACCATGAGAGCAGTGTGAGCAAAATGAAGCACAAAGATAGGATTTAGATATGGCTGACATTACAACACTGTTTATAGTAGACTCAAGCAGATTTAAGTTTTATAACAAAGAAGAAGAAAACATATCTAATACAACACTAAGACTTAGTCTGGGTGGGTCTGGCCAAGCTGCAGTCAAGACTTTTCAGCAAACAAAATCATTTGACACATTGTAAAATGTACAATAAGGCAAGGAAAAAACACAACTGCTGAGCAGCTAGGGTTCTTTATCACACAAAAATGAGGCAATGTTTCTTTCCTAAAGGTCCAGCAACTGGTCTCCTCAGTTCCCTACTGTTTACAGATTGTTTCTGTTAAAAGAAGAAGCGATCATACACAGCGGTAAAGATAGCCATTTCTTCAGTATCTTTGAGAAATGCTCCTGCCATCAAATTAAATACAGTTCATTTACAATTACCTTAATCCATATAAGGTAAAAAAAACACTGGGCTTTAATGGAACCTGCACTATTTGTATGCAACAATAAAACATAATTGTTAGATTTTTCTACTTTTTAAAAATATCCAAGTAACATTTGCATTTCACTAACAATTTACAACATGCAATGACTTTCAAATAAAGTAAAACCAGCATGGTCTGAACTTGACAGAGGATTGTATGAATCATGAAGTGTGGAAGCGATGCTTGCATATTTGTAAATCAGGATTACAGGCCAATCTCACGGCAGGTTGATTGAATCGGGCTGTCTGTCTTCCTCCCATCCTAAGCCCCTTGGTGCTTTCAGGAAGAGAGCGATAAAGGGATTTGGTCTCTCTGAGATTTGCTCTGAGACTTCTTATACACACCCCCATCTCAACATTCCAACCCTTAGCTGCTGGGTAGATTGTTTTCAACCAGAACCTGGTGGCATGAGCTCACAATATGCTTCTCAAATATGTGCTTTAAATACCTTTGAATTGCCTCTTTTTTATTAAAATGTTGTTGTTGTTGATGTTGTAGACATATTTGTGTAAATAGTTTATGTCACTATTCAAATGCATGACTAATGTTTGTCTCTCTGGGTATCTTACATTTCAGTTTAACATCATTTTAAATCCTTAATATTTTGAGCTAAAAGTTTGGATCAATTTCAGGGTTATTTCTACTTTTTCTACCAGTAGGAAGACGATAGCTGCCTTTAATAACAGAACATATTTTGCATGCTAACATAAATGTTTCTATCAAGGTTAAAACACAACTTAGTATAACTTCCAAAATATGTCCTCTAACTTTAAGATAAGTTTCAGCTCCAACGACAAGTAAGAAAGTTTAATGTGCTGGGTCACCACAGATGATGTTCTTCATTTCTTCTCCCATCGCTTGTATTTTAATCTGGGTTCTTTACTTTGCTTCTTTAATGAGACAGAGACTTGCAGGACAGAAGAGATGCAGTAAATGTCCAAAGCTAAACTGTCCTGTTATCAGAGATGATTCAGGACACATATTTATAAGACCAATTTTCAATTTACAGCACACCACCATCTTTAATCTTAAGGATCGATTTACAGTCTCTCAAAAGTCATACTTTAGAAATGCAGTCAAGCATGTTTCTAGTTCAGAACAGTGATCCTGCAGTGAATTCTGGCTGTAATGTGCAGGTTGAGGTACCTGTATAATTCAAGTCTATATTATCAGTGTTTACAGCATCATGATTTTATTTGGAGAGTCCATAAGAACAATGTTGAGCCCCAAATTGTTCCCATTATACCCATTCTGTTCAGTGTGGCTGTAAATGGTAGAGACTGTAATGGTACACTTTATAAGTTTCTGTATACATTACTATTGTTATAGAAAAGGCCATGTCTAAAATTATTCATATGGCTTACCATTGATTAGCAAGAAATTAAATGTTTTATATGAAGGCTAACAAGCATTTTGCATATCCCCAGGACCACTCATCTTCTGTTATAATCTCCAGGACTTTTGAGTTGGAGGGTTTCCTGTTCAAATCTTCTCTATACATTCTACAGAAGAAAGATCTGGAGTCTGGATGGACCAGTACAAAACCAAGTTGGCTATAGATGTCAGGATTAATGCTGGAAGGTACAATGGTGTTAGAAAAGGCTAAACGATTCATCACATCTCTGCCCCATCAGGAAGATTTGACTGACTGAATGAGAATTTATTTCTAAAAAAAATAAAATTAAAAAATGACTAACCCTTATCATTATCTCTAGGGTTAGAAACAAACTTACTTTTCAGTTTTTAAAATTGTTCTAAAAATTTCTAAAAAATTCAACACATTTAATTTTTGTGGACATTTTTAATCCATTTAGAAAGCATTTGATCTGTTTGACTGACACCCACTCAAATCATGTTGGCAATACAGGAGTGATAATTGTAAAAAAAAATGTCAGTGTTTGGTGCAGTCTAATGCAGCCTCTGCATTAGATTAAAATATCCCTCAAATTAACCTTCTCATTCAAAATATGAAAATGTTTCATGAGCAGCAGGAATAGATTAACCCATTCAAACCTAAGATACCCCTTTTAGCACAGGAATTGTAATACGCCATAATGGTATAGTTTTTTATTGTGCTGAACACTGACTCTGACAACATCCATTCAACACACAGACCAACGCAAACAATGCTGGATCTTGAATGACTGGATCAACTGTTGGTTAAATTTCCGTTCTCAGAGATTTTTCCTGCCGCTGTATCTTTAGACTCTGACTTTGAAGCCTCATTGTAATCAGTAAAATAGTAAACAAGTCATCCAGGCTGATCTTTGGTAAGTTGTATCCCTATCTACAGACTACAACCCATTAGACTGTAAAAAGCATGTTTAAAAAAATAACTAAAAAAAAAACTAAGTAGTTATGCTTTGTGCATCCTTAAGGTTACTGGGGTTACATGCAGGGTCTTAATGTGAAATGTTAGTATAGCACAAAGGTTCAAGTGGGGGTGGAAATACCAGAAGAGGGATGTCAAGACAGCTTTGTTATGTATCCAGGGGACAGTTGACCCCTGTTTAGTGAAGTCACAACAGTTTAACAAGGATATCACACCATCTGTCTTTTCTGTCCAGAATGTGTACATGACGTGTCCCTTATCCTGAAGCTGCACGTGGACTAAGGTTGGCTGCGATTTGAGCTGATGATTTATCTCTCTCTCTCTCCTCTGCCGAGGAAGGTACCTTGTGGAGCAGTGTTCCCTAAATATCTGCATCTCTAGAGTAAACCAGATTTTTTTCTAGCTGTTTTGGTAGATTTGAAGTTTACTGAAGTGTTATGTTTTGAAAAATACATGCCTGTTACAATTTTGTGCTTGCTGCTTATTCAGTTTCTTTTTCCTTAAGTCTTAACAATTACCCAGACATGGATGACTAAAAATTTACACTGATAGGTTTAGAAATAGGATACAAACTGCGGCAATTCTATGGCGTAACATCTCCGCCAAATACCTTGAGGAGCGTATTTATCAATTCAACAGCGCGTTTCTTAATCGAGAGCGCGCAATGCTCTGATCGCGGGAGTTTTTAATTAGTCGCGGGGCCCTGAACGCAGCACAGCGAGCGTAAAACACGACCCCCCACTCATCTGTACGGTCTCCCTGGAAAACTCTGCTCGCTCTCTCCGTTCAGTGGGCGTATTTGTCAGTTGGGGGCGGGAACTCTTCTGAATGATCTGATTGGCAGGATTTTCAGCTCAAATCTGGTGACAGCTTGGCTTTATTTTTATTTTTTTTAAGAGCTTGGTGCAGCTTTATGGCACCAAGTTACAGAAACATTTACAAACATGACAGTTTAAACTAAAAACAAACAAAACTCATATGGGACCATCAGGAAGGTTTTAAATGACAAATAAATAATGACACATTGTTATGTACAAAATGTCTCTTTACTTTAAAAGAAGGCCTACGGCTATATAAAGAAGATGCAGTAAGTTTTGGTTTACAAACACTAAACAGCTTTTAGCAGCATTTTTTTTTTCTTTTCACAATAACAGTTAAATATTTCTTGTAAATCTCATCTTAAATATTAATGTAATAAAATCAAATATTTATGACAAAGTGGGGTGAAACTCTAAAGAAAACCCTAAAGAAAACCTTTTTTTATTACAAAATTCCAATTAACTAAATCACATGTAGATTGTAGCTACCGAATGCTATTTAATTGGGTAGAATAGGCAAAACAACAATGACATTATACCTTACCCTGTTTAAACAACATTTATATATTTCATCTATATTTGCTGCCAATAATGTTTGGTGCCTGTTGGTTTGCACTTGCATATTAAAAATGCACACACATGGGTGACGCATCAAATAAACCTGAAGAAATGAGCGATGAAACACAACAAATGCAGATACTTCCAACAAGTTGACTGCATGGTAAAGTTATGCACTTAACATCCGATCATTATCTGTGGCATGTGAAAATGCTGAGTTGATTCTGATTCTGTATCAGGATGACAAGAGGGAAACAAAAAGGGTTGATTGTCAGGGCACAGGTGTCAGCTTAAGTCACAAACATGCTCAACTAGCTGATGTTTAAATAGGAGCAGTGTCTGAAGTGACATCTACATTTAGATATATGGAGAAACATCAGTGAATAGGATCAAACATTATGGTCTACAGCACATTTGATGACCGTGATGGTTGTGCATTAGTGCGATGTGCAAGGGATAAAAGAGCAACTCTTCCTCAGGTAACTGTCACTGTAGGATGTGATTATACCGTCAACGAGAACCATCTGCCTACAATTAGGGACATTCTAGTAGGGTTGCAATGCAGAAACAATTAGAAAACACCAAATTACGAAATATCTTCTGAGAATATTATTACCAAGATACACTGAAGCAGAGATACAAATGTTTAATAAGTGGAACACTTGAGATAAAAAATATTACTGCTCACGCATTGACTCGTTCAGCTATTTTCCAGGGTGCCCCTCTGATGTCACGGTAATTTTTTTTTTTATAATTGTAGCCATGAAATAGATGTGCGCGCAAAATATTAATTCGTGGCCACAAAATACTAATTAGTGTTATTAATATCATACCTGGACAGCTTGGTAAGTAAATCGAGTGCACCTTCGCTGGAACCTGCGATAGCCCATGGAGCCTTGTACTGACTGTACGTGATGACCTTAAGGTGAGTGTCTTTACTTATTCTGTTCTAATTATGTTATACCGCATTTGGACAGTTATTTTTTTAGGCCAATATTTGTGACTTTGTTATAAAGGGTAGCCTATCTGCTGACGTTTCACCCTACTTACGATCTTTTTATCCTCATCCTGTTACTATACGTTGTTTTTCTGTGCTAATATGTAGCCGTAAACTCATTTGTGTCTGTAGGAGCTGCAGCCCTGCACGCACATCAGGACACTCTTATGTAGAGCTGAGGGGTGTAGAGATACTACTTTCTAGTTTTCTGTGTCACGAACGTGTCTCTCTTTGAACCTGGCTAGATCACCATGCTAACATATGCTGCAGACCTAATCTGGTCTGGACCAAATTTTGTTCACAGTTTCAGCTTGAAATCAGCTTAAAAGTGACTATTTCACTTATTTTCTCCTTTGAAAGTAACATAATGTGTGTCGGAGTCCATGAGGGAATACATATGCTTAATGAACCACTGCGTTTAATGATGACACCGGACGTTGCCGTGCAGTTACAGTAGCGCTGACTGTATGTATTGCATGGCCAAGGGAATCTATTGCCTAACAGTGATCAGAATAGTTTGAATTGATTTGCAGGTTGTTGTTACTCTGACTAAACTACTTGAACTCCGGTTAGAAAATTGCACAATCCTTTATTACCACAGATAATATCTAATAAATAAAAATCATTCTACTTTGATTTGCCAAAGACTAAAGTGATTTTATAGGACAGTGTTAAAGCTTGAGCATAATGTTTAAATCAGCTGCACCAAGTGTAACTATATTAATTTTGTTTTGCTGTGGTTTAGACGCCAGCTATGGATCCTCGGCTGAGAGAATTTTTGATGGAGCGCGTACTCGAAGAAGATGTGATCCTGAAACTTGAAGATGAGAATGTAAGCCAATGCAGCTCCTGTCTTTGCTTGCCTGGTCTGTGTGTGTGGATAGACTCAATGCACAATTTCAGATGCACGCACTCTATAAAATGTCATCTGTTTTAATTTTTAATGTAAACAATTACGTCAACTGTATTTACAGAATAATTTAAGTTAACTTAAAGTGGTAAGTAGGAAAAATATGTGCATCATTACTAAAAGTAAGTGTTATCAAAAGTAGGCTGCATAAAATGAAAAACTAACGATGTGAATGATTACACCCTTATGCCACCAATTGCTATATTCTTAACTTCTTTTAGATATCTGTTGGCATTCTATGTTATGCAGTTGTATGTATTAATAGTTTTTTTATTGACTAATTTATTTATTTATCTTTTATATTTTTCAGATTGATGAAACTGTCATTCCAATAATGACAGACAGACCTGGCAAAATACATCCCCAAAGTTGGAGATAGAGTCTCCACTGTGGCCTTCTGCAGACAAGCAATACTGTCACAAAAATCACCATCCAGGTAAGCAACCATACTCTCAAGGCTACGACAAAGACTGTCTGGAGCTGAGGGGATGCAACCCAAAAAGAGATCATCAAAGTGGGCAGAAAATACAAATGCCAAATGGAAATTGAGACGAATTGAGGTTGGCTGGATGGATTTTGATGAGGAGGAGAGGTACAAACAGGTATGGTCTGCAAGTGGTGGAGGAAAGAGGCATCTCTCTATTGAAATGGACGAAACAGTGGCAAACATCATACTTATGGCTGAAAATCTTTCTTTCCCCAAAGGCCTTTCGAAAAAAAACCAAAGTCTTTCACACTATTCAACTCATTTCGAGAGCTCACAGATACATGTTGATGTGTCCAATACAGTTGACGAGTTGTATAAGAAGAGCAAGGTCAAAATTCTGCGACTTTATCTGTGCACCAAAAAGAAACAGGACAGCTGCTCTCAGGGCTGGAAGGTGATCATGCAATAAGCCAGCCTTCAGTGATAGATCACACTAACAATGAACAGAATCAGGCCGGTGAGGATTTGTTGATGGAAAACAGAATTTCAGAATCACCAAATCACTGTGGAATTAATGATGGAGCTTTCATAAGTGGATACTTGGAACTGAACGACACATAAGCGTGGGATAGTCTGCCAACTTTGGGAGAAAGCGAAGATTCTGATGCAGTTGTGTGGATGAACCAAACCTTGAACACTATTTTCAGAAAAAGAGTATGATGCACCTCATCAAACATTGGCTCTCTCATGGGTGCTTGCAGAGGAGGCCAATGTTCCAGACCAAGCACTTCCTGAAACACAATCTTGTCCTGTAACACTGATTGTAAGAAGAGGTCACTGTCTCACAGACTTGATCTGTGCCTTCAAGGACTCAAACATTATTGCATCTGAGGTAAACATCAAAATGCGTTTGCCAAATGGAGAGCTTGAACCTGGGGAAGGAAGTGGTGTTTTGCGAGACTGCCTGACAGAATTTTGGATGGATTTTTATGACAGCTGCACACTCGGAGTTGAGGTGAAAGTCCCATCATTAGACATGACTTTCAGTGTGAAGAATGGCAGGCTGTAGCAAGAGTGTTTGTAGTAGGGTGGAAACAAGCTGGTTACTTCCCTGAAGCTTGCAGTACCATTTCTGGAGGAGGTATTGTATGGCTCGGCAACCAGTAGTTTCAAGGATTCCTTTTTGCTGTATGTATCACAAGAAGAAAGACCTGTCCTCCTGAAAGCTTTGGAGGAGTTTAATTCAGTGGACACAGATGAATTGCTGGATGTACTCGATACACATGAATGCAAGCAAGTCCACACTGCTACCTGTTTTAGCACAGATTGGACATTGGAAGTAATTGTTCAGGCTCCAATGTTTGTGATCAGGTGCTGGCGTCCTGTTGTGGGTTCTGTAGCTGGTTTACTACCACCAGAAGGACTGCATCATTTCATTGCACAAAAAAAAAAAAAAAAAAAACCAACTGCAAAAAAAGGGAATGAGCTTCTAAACTTTACAGAGGAGATGACATCAGCCCAGTTTCTCATTACCTGAAAAGGTACATTGGAGAAATTGATTTCAATAATCATCAGCTTTTCTTGGGGTTCTGTACAGGATCCAATCTCTTGGATGAGGGCATACTAATTGGGTTAATAGAAACCACAGATTTCCTCCACAGACCACCATCCCATACATGTGTATGTGTACTAAAGCTGCCCATTGGTTACCACAGCTGTCCAGATTTTCACAGCAAATTTACCAGCATTCTCACAAGCTCAATGTGGGTAATGGATGTGTAACAATAACAATGATGTGACAGCTTCTTGCAAGACTATATGGTTTTCTTATCTTAACTATGTAGCCCACTGTGCCTTTTGTATGTGCAACATTTTATTTAATCTGCTTTTAAAGTGGTTGCTTTGTTCTTTCCCAATCAAAAGGTAAGCTTAAAGGGATAGGTCTGTTTTTTTTTTTTTAAAGTGGGTGTATAAGGTATGACTAAGCGTCAGTGTAAAACCTGTAGTAAACAGCACTCAGCACTCTCCGGAACTAAAAAAAAGTCCTACCTCAAAAGAAATACACCAGGGTACATGGACACTGTATTAGAAACATTTTCAGTCCTTCGCCTGGGAAAGTGCTGTCTACTGCAAGTACATTGGCACAAGTACAGCTCCACCTCAAATACCAAACACAACTGATTAAGCATGTTTTATGTTACAGTATTACAGTTTGTAGCAACCCCAGTAGAAACAAGAATGTGTCTTTTCTGATGTTTCATAGGTGCTTAAAAAGACAGCAAGAAGATCGCTGGTTCGAGCCTCGGCTGGGGGAGGTTCGAATGTGGGGGGCTGGTGGCCTTTCTGTGTGGAGTTTGCATGTTCTCCCTGTGTATGCTTGGGCTCTCTCCAGTTCTCCGGCTTCCTCCCACCATCCAAAGACATGCATGTTAGGTTAATTGGTGACTCTAAATTCTCCCTAGGAGTGAGTGTGTGCATGAATGATTGTTTGTCTCTATCTATGTTGGCCTTGCGATGGACTGGTGACCTGTCCAGGGTGTACCCTGCCTCTCACCTGAAACAATGCTGGGATAGGCTCCAGCTTACCCCGCGGCCCATAATGGAATAAGCGGTACAGATAATGACTGACTGACTGACAAAAAGAGATTAGTTTATTTTTGTTTGGACTTTATCCTAAAGAAAACCAGCAAAAACATTTAACAACCAAACTCTGTTATGAACAACTTTTGAAGCTTTTACAGTTTGACAAGTTTAATATTAACTGAAGGATAATAAGTCCAGCCCAAAAAGATTAATTTTGTCTAACTTGTATAGCTATTTGAGTAAAATATTTATTTGTTTAGCAAAAAATAGCTACCAATACTTGATGAGGAGATAAATTTAATGACAGAATGCTAAAACTTAAAATAGTAAGTTATACAGTCTTTTCAGATTATTTTGGTACAAAGACACAAGATAACTATACAAACATGAAAAGTAATATGTACATCATGCTGTAAACACATGTACTAAAGTACCTAAAGTAGTAGACATTTTGTAAGCTTGTGTCCATTTAAATAACCTCAAATAACTGTGGACAAATTATGTCCCTGAGATGAAAATACAAATAAAGTGTCTGGGACCTGGTAGATGGGAACTCCAAGCTTGATTCCTCCATTATTATTGTGTACAAATCAAGTATGTGCACATCACATGGGACTGAACTGACAATTGTGCAGCTGTCTTTATAAGTGGTCAAATCTTCAGTCAGTGAAACAAGACAGTCTTCTGCACCCCAAAGGTGAGGGACCATGTACATGACATCAGGTATCCCACTGGGCACGTTGGTATTCTTGGAGGGCCTTATACGGTAAGCATTCCAAACACTCTGGATATCATCTAATACCTCCTGTTGGAGAAACAAGTTCATTAAGTCACAGATGGCATATAGTGCATTTTCTTCTTTATTCTCTGCCTTTGCAGTGGGTCAGAAAAACTTTGTGTTAATCTAATATTGTGATGTATCTTATTTCCACTGCAGTCTACAATCAATATGTCACACATTAAACTAAATAAACAATGATTAAATCTGTAAGATTACAGGAAGTGTAGAGCTGATTATACAGTTTATGGGTTTCTTGCTGTGATCATAATATAGGCTATTTACCTGAATGATTGACATGAAACAGAACTGTGATAGAGCTTTGTCAATGAAATCCCCAGCGAAGGATCCTTCATCCTTCAGTTCTGCTAGAATCGTGATCCAGGCTTCGATTCCTTCTTTTCTCGTCATTCCCCCCAGCTCTCAATTCTCTGGTTTGTGGTACTTGCTCCTGTGATGTAGCTCCTATCCGCTGAAGGTCTCTGACCACCACGTTCTCAGTGCCTATGTCAGTTCGTATGAGCTTGGGAAAGCCCCCAGAGCGCTCCACTGCTTCCACAAAACACCCCCTGATAACTTTTGGGTCACTGTTAGTGTAGGCAGTCTGCAGCCAAATGATGTTGCGTAAGAATCCGTTGATGCATCCATTAATGCAGGTCCCATATGGCTTCAGTTTGTCATATGAGTCTATGTGCCACACAAAGTTAGGTCCCTGCGCAAAATATTGCCTCCTTCTGAGACGTCTGGCCTGGCGAACTTGGGAACCGACTGGGTCCAGGAGAGAGAGATGGATCCTAACATCTTCTTTTCAGATAGAAATACCATGTCGTTTACACTTTGTTAACATCCACCAGTAACCGTGATCCTTTTCAGGGCCTTGCAGTTTGTCAACAATGAAATCTATCCCGGCATCCAAGTTGTACCTTTGCCGGTAAAGGAACCTGGCTCTCAATGTCCTGTTTAAATGTCTCTCAGTAATGATGGTTCCTTGCAAAAGCCAGGCTTTTCAGAATGCATTTGTAGCTCATTCCCAGCCTAAAATAAAACTTGATCATACTGTCCCTGTACATCATTTAGCTGTAGCCCCTATAATGCCTCTATCTTAGACCTTTGAGAAGATGCGCTCAATTTATTTACCCAGCTGTCCAGAAATGGTAATATTAATTAGTATTTCATGGCCACAAATTAGTATTTTGTGCGCTCGTTATATCTATTTCGTGTCAATAAATTATTATTTTGTGCACACATTATACCACAATTTATAATTTTTTTTTTACCATGACATCAGAGAGGCTCCGTAATTATCTGCCAGCTCACATGCCGGTTCTGTATTGCTTCTTTTCCGAAATATATGGTCATATTCTGCATACGCATTAATTTATTCTCCACAGAAGCAAAATAGGAGGAGCGACTCTTTTTTTTCACCTGTTGCCAAGGTGAATCACGTCATCCGTGTTCCATTGATGAGGGCTTTTTATCTGCCCCTGTACTAAGGGGTAAGTTAACTCAGAGTTGATTAAACCAATGGTTATCACCTGTTCTGAAACAGAAAACTCTGAGTTTGACTGCTCAGAGTTGGTCAACCCAGAGTTGCACTTTTAACTCAGAGTTTGTTGAACCTGCTTTCTGAAACGGGGCCCAGGTACACAAAGTCAGAAAAATATGTAACTATAGATAATGACTCCCCATACCCACTCGAGAGCATGAACAGACAAACGACTCCTCCGACAGTCAGAAAGCATGTCTTACCTTTGCTAAAAAACGTTTCTCAATGTCTTTTGGGAGCCGTTTCCCATCCAAAAATCACAATGTTCTACCCATCTACATGGGTAATGACAAAAAGAAACGTCAGTTCTTTTACTTCTTTCTTAAGTTCCAGACATAAAACGTCTCTTCATTTTAATAAACCTGCTCTCTCCCGATTACATCAGATGCACCGCTGCGCAGAGAGGGAGACGTGGACTGCAGCCATAGGGTTTCTGTGATCAAAGCCAGTGAGCAAAAAAATAAAAAGTAACGACACTAATTGATCAGTGCGTGTCCAGCCCTAATATATATATATACATATATATATATATATATTTAGAGAGAGAGAGAGAGAGAGAGGCATTAATCATGGCAGCACAGGAGCAAGCCTTAAGTACCTGAATACCTGAAACAGTCCAGCACTTCACAGCACAGTGTAAGATACTTGCAGGAAAAGAATGCATGGAACACCATAACCAAGTAGCCAGGGTAGTGTACAGAAACATCTGTGCAGAACATGGGTAACACCTCCCAAGGTGGTGGAGAGTGAGAGAGCTAAGATCCTGTGGGATCTTCCAGATACAGACCGACCAAATGGTAATGGCCAACCAACCGACATAGTGATCATGGATAAGCAGCAGAGGAAAGCCATTGTGATTGATGTAGCCATCCCCAACGATGGTAATATCAGGAAAAAAATAACATGAAAAACAGGAGAAATACCAAGGACTCTCCCCCCCAGAGAAGGATCATCACAAAGTACCTCCAGAGTTTTAGCGTGGAGAGGGTAGAATGGCCTGCCATGAGTCCACACCATAACCCCAGTGGACACTTGTGGGATCGGCTCAGGTATGTTGTACCTGCTATATTGAATAATACAACCACATTGATTGATCTTCAACAACTCGAGGATAGGGATACCATGCTATGACTAGGCAGGTGACCAGAATAAGTTGTCCAGGTTGTTGTGGCTGTGCTTGGATCTTCTACATACTTTCGAGGTCCATGATACTGTCAAATGAATAAAGTGTAAAAATGGCCAATGTGTCCTGTTTTTTTTTCTATGTGTTGTTGCTGTGGGAAAATGCCCTCAAAACAAGAGTGAATATATTTACATTACATTATGAACTGTGGGATGAACATTAAGAACTGACCTCGGAAAACCTCTGAACGTCCTGTGTAAGGGTCCCCACACGAGTCCAGTTATAGTAGTTGAGAAACTTCACCACTGCTGGGTTCACAGCGTTGTCGGATGGAACAGTGCGGAAGAAATTGGGGTACTTCTTCTTGTCTGCTAGAACTGGGGTTGTTGCTGCAAATGAGAGCTGCAATGAGAGGAGATGAAGAAATACAGTTAGCCATGACTCATTCTGTCTCCTGTGGTGCTGGTGTTTTTAGAAGTCCTGGTAAGAAATAAGTCAATAGACCCAAATGCAGTGGCCCAACAGGGTTCATGTCTGCATTTACAGTTTGTGACTTTAAAAGTTCAGGGATTAAACCATGGGTTTGCAGCTGTGACAAACATGCATAGACATTCATTCATAGTCTCAGTGTGTGTAAATCACTTTTATTTTACTTCAAATGTCAGCAAAGCATCACATTCAGAGTGTAAATAGATCTGTAAATAGGAAGAGACAATCTATGCATGTGTGACCTTTCGAAGGGCTTTAATCTGGGAGTATGTACAGCATAGGTTTGTTGATGCCTATTCCAGTGTGTTTGTGAATGTTCTGATTAAAAGAAAAAAGCAGCTTCGTCCCTTGGTTGGTAAGTTAAAAACATTCTTGCTCTTTAAATGTAAACACTTTAAAACAGATTCCTGAGATACAAACATACACACCCATCTAACCAAGCATAAAATGTGCTGAATCTAAAACACTAATTGTGTTTTTATAGACATATTATCTAGTTCAGCTGCTGCAGCCTAAGGAAATTCTTGCAAGCAAACATCTTCTGCAAATCAATTCATATCCACAATAAAAAATTCTGTATAAAACTCTGCTATTTTTTTGTTTTTTACTGCAAATATTTTGGACAAGCTAACAAAATAAAAATCTTCTGCAGTCCTGAGGCATATATCTTCACTGAATGCATACTAGAAAGGCATGGAAATGTTCTACTTCACAGTAGCCTCTCTAAAATATACACATCCTTCACTCAAACTTGACACAATTTAACAGCCACAGTCACAACTACCGTCATTTACACCAATTCCATCTTTATAGCATAAATATTAAAACGTAGTCTGTGGAATGTATCTGCATTATGAAATTTAATTTTTCACATGTAGTCTGAGTGAATGACTTACTGGTAGAATAAGTGAATTATGTGATTACATTTTTTTTTATTTTATACACTGATAAGGAGCAAAGACATTATCAAGAAACATAAAAGAGGTTTTTGTAAAAATACATTGCTTTCATAACAAAATTTGAAACTTATTTGGAGACTAGCAGCAGAGCTGGGATAATAAGGCACCATGTCCTATTTTCACTGTCCTATCTGTGTTCATTTAACGAGCGATATGAATCAGTGCAGGGTTAATTACATACTTTGTAAAGATTAAGCGGAACTTGTGATTCATGATAGCGATCAACACAAGAATATTGTAATTCTAACTGAGACTGCAGAGGTACACCACAAGATTTGCTTAAAGTGTACTGACACCTTGTGGAGTTCAAGCACTTACCCACTTAAGGTATGAAGGTGATCTTCTAATTAAACCTTTGTCTTCTTCTGAACATTGTCACTCTTTATTAATCCCAGTATAGCTGGTATAATTTTAGACTTGTTTTAAACCTTCTTACCAATGAAAGTGGTCAAAGGGTTTAAAAAAGTAAGAAATTGACTGAGTGAGAACTTTACTAAAGGATAAAATTGCAAATTGCAAGCCTAACTTATTATCCATCATTGTGATTGTCAGCTGTAAGGAACCAAACTATTTCAGCAGATCCCAATTACACAAATCTTCACCAGGTTTAGTTGGAAACCTTTAAATCAGCCTTATAAATTCACCAGTCTGCGCAGATCCCTTGGGGGTTTGTATACCCATGTCAGTAAAACAGGCCCTGTAATGGACTGGCGACCTGTCCAGGCTGTAGCCTGCCTCTCGCTTTTTAATTGCTGGAATAGGCTCCAGCTTCCCCGCAACCCTTAATTGGACTAAGCAGTACAGAAAATGAACAAATGAATGTCAGTGGAACAGGTTTTTTAAACAACACTTGGATTACAGCCATCAATTGCGCAGAAAGAAAGGAATTATCGCACCACCCCAGTTAAATCCAAAATCACCCACTAGTCTTAAAGGGCTTTAAAGGGCCTTTCCAGCATAGCCTTAATTTCCATTTAGTTCATTCCAGTGTGGCACATCCACACTGGAAGATGCCTGGATGGCTTTGAATGAGCACAAGTGAGATTCTTGGACCAAGCTGATTATACCAGACCTCAAATTCCCGAATGGTTGCCTCTGGGCTCTTGGATGGCTCTCGCTCTGTCTGCCCTGGATGGCCGGTGCCTGGCGGGGTCGGCGGCTGCCGATCTTGGTCCGCCGGGGCCTGAGTTTCGGTGCCCGCAGAGGGTTCTAGCTGTGACCTTCCTCTGCCGTAGTCTTAGAGATGGGGTAGCTTGGGTTCGTGCTCTAGGATTGCCGCTGATTGCCCGGGTCTTTGGGCTGCCCTAGTCTGCCTCTGGCCTCTGCGGAGGTGTGGTCATATTTGCATGATCACACTCATCTCACACTCATCTCTTTTGTTTATTTTTTTTAATTTTTTTTTTATGTTTATCTAAATTAGGGATGCACCGATACCGATATCAGTATCGGTATCGGCCCGATATCATGTGCGTGTACTTGTACTCGGCATTCATAAAAGTGTTCCGATACTACACCCGATACCAGTATCATCGGAACAGATGTATATGGTGGCGCAAACACTCCAGTCCAGTGAGGGGCGGCAACACGCCATAAATAGACGTTAACCAGGTTTTTTAAAGAAAAAAAACAAAACATACCGATAGCACTTTGAGGGCAGTGCACATTTTCTGCAACGCTATGTCTGCTGTGTGGAAGTATTTCGAAGTGA
>JBAMHW010000019.1:13103455-13118975 GCA_037177495.1 Rhadinocentrus ornatus
GAAGTCTGGGTTTCCCTGCCTAGGCAGCTGCCCCCGCGACCCGACTCCGGATAAGCGGCAGATAATGGATGGATGGATGGAGGTACAGAGTTGAAATGTTTACTGCTAAATTACTGGGTAACTGAGTGAAAAAGATTTATTTTGTATCTGATTTAGTGACACGTAACTAAGTAAAAGGTTTACATTTTAAACATTCTGAGTTTGTCTCCAGCTGTTTTGTTGTAGGATTTTTACATTTGAAACTGAAGCTTGTCCAGGAATAAATGTGTTTCTGTTGAATGGCCAGCCTCACATTTTAAGATTAAAATATGTCTGTTGCTGAGGAACCTAGCTGATTAAATACACCAAAACAAACTTCCTTAGTTTGTTAGAGTACTTTGTGCCGTTAGAAGTTTTTTTTCAGTTTTCCATGTTTATGATAAAAGCTTCTTTCTTGTTTTGTGCCAATTTTTGCAGTTGATCTCATGTTTTGTGTTCTACATTTACAGCCCTTGCTTCATGCCACATACTGTGAAAAATCCAAATATTTACAACAACAGAATTGTCACATGAAAACATCATGTTTCCAAGTAAAATTCCTTGAAAACTACTGGCAAAAAAGCAGGTTGATACTTAATCAATTAGCTGTATAAATTATGATTATTCCTGACGTTAATACCAAATTTCATGTTCCCAAAGTAAACAGTTGTTTATACTGTTTACTTTACCAGTGGTGATCTTAATTATGATCACCACTGGCAACCTCATTGTGCCTCTTTAAAAAAAACCCAATCCCTTTAAAAACTCCATCTTCTGTTCTATTTGATAACTTTATGTATGTTGGGGTTTGCTGGTATTTGCAGGAATTATTTGTTGTAAATTGGTCTACTTTATAACAAAACATAGCTGTAATAGCACTTAATAGCAACACCAACTCTAAATATCTTTCTGTTTCTCTTTGGTATTCCTTCCTTATCTTGCATAAGATTGGTTATCATGGGTTTTCTGTATAATTTGCAGACTTATAAGACTTTCTTGTACAAGCAGAAACAATAAGGAAGATGCACGAGTGTGTCTTATCATGCTGACAGATCTTATAGCATTGATTGGTCCTAGCAGGGCTTCTTTGCAATAGGATCTGTTGGTACCAACTGTGTGGTTGGCCTTTGAATAATCAAGCAGCTTTCACAGAAAAGTGAGATAAAATAAAACAAATGGGAGGTAAATATCAGCTCATCTTACAGAGGTCTGTACAGGGTGATAGCATCAATAGCTAATCCTAAATGAAAACACACTAACTTGGACAAAAACTGTGTGAATGCCCTACACAGAAGGGAATGAAAGAAAAATGATAATTAAATATATATTACATCACCAAGTCTTTACTCCTTCACCTAGCAACTATTTTTAAATAACCTTGGACTCTTTGCCCAAACATTTAGGCACAAATACTGTTCTCAGAGAACAAAGTTGATTTATTTTGAGCTTCAAAAATTACTTGAATTTGGTGTCACAGTGCAGCAACATAATCAAGCTCCAAAAGAAACTCACCCAAAATTAATCTAAAACACAACTAGTCCATAAAATAGCACATAGATCTCTCTGCCTACAGAACTTTAGAAATTGCATCCCGTATTTTGTTGAAGTCTTTTAAACTGAAGAATGTACGTACATTATTCAGTGGAGGAAAATCAGTCAAGAAGAACTTTACTTCATCTGACAGAGACTGCACAGGCATGCATGTGTAGTTATCCCAGGTTTGAAACAAAGAGCTTATAAATAGGAAATATAAAACACACAGACAGTTTGCATACTCTGGTAAGAAAATCAACACACCACTCACTGTATGTTCATACAGCAGCCAGTTGTTTGCTAATGTGCTAAGAAGCATATTGTTTATTAAAACTCTGAGTCACTTGTGTTCAGTCCACTGGAAGAGTTTACAGAGAGCAATTTTAACACATTGCACCAACAAAGGAGTCAACAACTGATAAAAATATTCAGTATTGACTTAATTTTGAAATGACCACAGTTAGCAGCATATTTGATTGTGACTTTTATAACTTTCTCTAATATCCATCCATCCACTGTCCGCTGCTTATCCAGAGTCGGGTCACGGGGGCAGCTGCCTAAGCAGGGAAACCCGGACTTCCCTCTCCCCAGTCACATTCACCAGCACATCCAGGGGGATCCCGAGGTGTTCCCAAAGCCATCCGAATGTCATTCTCCATGGCCTCTCCAAACTCCTCCCATGCTCAGGTTTTTGCTTCAGTGACCGCCGAAGCTCCTACTCAATGTCCCCTGCCTCAACTGCGACATGGTTGAAGCTTTGCTGGAGATGGGAGTTGAAACTCTTTCTGACAGGGGACTCAACTAGACTTTCCTAGCAGACCCTCACAACACGTTTGGGCATCCTCACCCACCATTTGAGCCAACTCATCACCAGGTGGTGATCAGTTGACAGCTCCGCCCCTCTCTCTTTACCCGAGTGTCCAAGACATGCGGCCGTAAGTCCGACGATACAACTACAAAGTCGATCATTGAACTGGGGTCTAGACTGTCCTGGTGCCAGGTGCACATTAGGACACTCTTATGCCTGAATAAGGTGGTTATTATGGACAATCTATGACAAGCACAGAAGTCCAACAACAAAACACCACTTTATTTAGATCAGGGGGGCCCTTCCTCCCAATCACTTCCCTCCAGGTGTCGCTGTCATTGCCCACGTGGGCATTGAAGTCCCCCCGCAGAACAAGGTAGTCCCCAGAAGGAGTGCTCTCCAGCACCCCCTCCATGGACTCCAAAAATATGGTGGGTACTCTGAACTGCCGTTTGGTGCACAAGCACAAATAACAGTCAGGACCCGTCCCCCTATCTGAAGACAGAGGGAGGCTACCTTTTCGTCCACCGTAAACCCCAACGCACAGGTGCCAAGTCGGGGGCAATGAGCATGCCCACACCAGCTCGGCACCTCTCACTGGGAGCAACTCCAGAATGGAAGAGGGTCCAGCCCCTCTCAAGGACAGTGGTTCCAGAGCCCAGGCTGTGCGTTGAGGTGAGTCAAACTATTTCTATCCGGAACTGCTTAACCTTGCGCACCAGCTCAGGCTCCTTCCCTGCCAGAGAGGTGACATTCCACGTCCTTAGAGCTAGCTTCTGCAGCCGAGGATCAGACCGCTAGGGTCCCTGCCTCTGGCAGCCGCCCAGCTCACATTGCACCCGACCCCTATGGCCCCTCCTGGTTTGTCGTCATCATACCCTAATTTCCCCAATAACAGGTCCCTAATCATCACACAATGACTGAGACACTCGCTCAAGTCATCCTTGTCTTTGATTAATTGCTTGCCATATTATCACACTTAAGAGTGAATGTGTGAATAAGTGAATCTATCAAGTATTATCATGCTTGACAAATGCTCTGAAGCAACTTGAACAAGTTATAAAATTAAAAGGAAGGATTTAATGGTCACAAGAGGCTAAATTAAACAACTTCAAAAGTGTACCCTTTTCTGTTATCCCACAACACAACGGATTCAAAGCCTATCCATTCTGTCAGAGCCCCAGGACCCCATGCAGGGAAAAAGCTAGGTAATAGTAGTGCTGTTCATCAGGAAGCACGGAGGTGGTCCTGGGGTGTATTTAATATTCAAAAGAGACATTTGGCACACCATGGGAACACACAGCTGGAGAGGCAACACTACAGGAGAAGCTTTAAACCCCATACAGACCACATCCAGAACTCATTAGCCCCAGGTTTGAGGTGGGACTAAGAGATGAATGTTGCAGATAAATTGTAAGCGAATTGGGTGGTAATAAAAGAGCTTAAAATGGTGGAAATAAAGTACACACACAAGAAAAAAGAGAAAAACATAAAATAGTAAGGATCATGTATGAATTATCAAGCACTTCCTGTTTATTGGAATATTGATCTGATAGAGCAATATTTACCATGTACTAAAATGTGGTATTTATGCAAGTTAACGCATCATACCAGAGCATGACAAACAGTAGCTGGGTCAAGCATGTGCGGGTGAAAATGTATATATAAATGTATATATATATATATATAAATTTATACACACATCTATGCATATCTATGTTTACATACAGAGATCAACAAAAGAATAAAAAAGGAAAAATGAATAAATAAATAGATCAAATTTAATTTTTAAAGTTTTTTAAGTGCCTCATTAAAAAAAAGAAATTGCCTGCTACTTCAGGAAAAGCTAATGAGTTCTTCTTTAAGTTATACTTGTTTTTTCAGTGGGATATAAGACAAGAGTTTATTCAGCCACATATTGAAGTATGGAGGCGCAACACTTTTCCATTTCAATGCAATACACTTCTAAGCCAGATAATAATTATTACAATATGATCCTTCTATTAGCATGAGTTGTTAATACTTGGTTAGTTGCTTAAATAATTTAATCTACCTATGTAAACTATTTTTTCAAAATATATTTTACCATATAGTCTCCAACAACTCTGACAAAAAAAGGTCCACATGTCATGGATTCAACTTTGATCAATAGCCTCTAAAATTGGTTAAAATGTAGTTATTGTAAAGCTTATTTCCTAAGTGCTGACAATGTTTCAAAAGATGATGGTACTCAGACAAGACCACTTGCCTCAGCTGCAAAGTATGTTATTTTTGTTTGTAGGTTTACCAGAAAATAAAAAGGCTGGTACTGTCATTTTAGCCTCTGACACACTGCCATACAGGGCAACAACATACTGCACATAAACACTTTTCCCAATAACTAGCTTCTAGACAGGTAAGTGATATGATGGTGTGACCTACTCAGTTATGGTTTACTGCAGCCTCTTTTCTACCATGTCAGTCATGTTACATCTAATGCAAATATATGCTGTACACACCAACCCACTTTTACTGGCTAACTGATGGTGTGTTTATGCTAGCTGTGCCTGCAAGAAACCCACCTACCCGCACCATTCAGGTCAACGATCTGGTACAGCAGCTTTGGCTTTTACTCTTCCTATCTTTATCACATAGGCATCCATTTATCTGCATCCGCATGTGCATTTAAGCTGGCTGCACAAGATTTGTTCAGATGTTATGCAATGGCACGAAACCCGTGCTCTGCAAAAATTCAAGTTTTTCTTTGCTATTTTGATTGCCCTGAAAATAAGGCATTCAATTACACACGCGCTGCCAATCATTTACTGCTGTGCAGGCATTCATTTACTTTTTTGGGAGGGGTATTTTAACCATCATGCATAGACACCTAACCCAAGCACAAAATAATTCCTCTTCTAAAGTCCCTTGTTGACTTTTTCCAAAACCTTGTGCTAAAGACAAGTGCGTAGGAGCAAAAATAACAAATAGCAAGTCATTTAAGGGCTAAGAAAAAAGGGAGAACAAAATAAAATTCAGGAGAGATTGACATTTTGCTAACCAAAAAGTTTAATCTATTAAGATATTTCATTGACTCTTTGGGGCTCCAACTTAAGGGGTTAACTAATATTCTTATATGAAAGATATAACGAATGTATGACAGAATATGTCTGCATAATAAACCTTAACATTCATGATTTTAAGGGATATTAAGTCATTAAATAAAGCTGTAAATCAAATGAGACGGCAGCATCAATGCAGGAAGTTGTTAATCTGTTCTATTCTGTATCACATCAATAAATAAATCATATGGGAGTATTTGTTGTAAAATGTGGTATACGCTTGTCATTTTAGGTGTGACAGTTTCATGGAGCATTAATCAATAGCAGGTGTCACTTGTCACCATTCTGTCTGTGGGAATGAGAAGCAGGAAAGATCGGACATCCACCTTGCGTCACCTCTGCCACGAGATGAGCTTAGAAGACTCTACCATTTTTCATCTGTCAACAGAATGACCTTGAACGATAGAGGTGAGTGGCAGTGAAGCATCGCTATCACAAACAGGATAGGGGGAAACATTTTCTTATCAGTCCTGCTGTGGTGCGTATTGAGAGGAGGGGATGTTCTGCTGATTTAAACAACTGTTTAAGAGGAGCTTGTTTATATGAGAACATGAGCAAGAATGTCTGATTGACATAATTCCATGAATTCAAAGCAGCCAATGACCAGCAGCATACTATATATCTTTAGAACACAGAAGGAATATGAGTATTTCAACTCATATTTAATCATTTTATTACGTTTGACGAGTCTGTATTTTTAAGACCTTTTTTTTTTTTTTGTCTTACACTCATATTGCATGGTTTCATGGAATACAAGCCTGCATACGAACCGAACCCAAGATGAAAAATACCCAGAGGGAGTTTAAAGGAGGGGGATTTGAGGGATGGTATATTGCCACACAACCCCACAACCTATTCTATTTATAATCTGAGATTTGATACCATAACCTGAAATCTCACTGTGCTTCCTACTGCTGCCATTTGGCTGTCTATGAATGATTAATGGGCAAATGCTGAACTGTACACCATTTATTGTTCTTTTCTCTTCACCCTACCTTCCCTTTTTTTCCATTTATTGCTGTATCAACTGATACCTTCAGGAGAACACACTGCATGCAAAAAGGTTTCTCTGTTTGCAGTGGTAGTAAACATTAAGAATTGCAGATGGAGTCAGATTCTAAGGCAGTTTTTAGTTTTACTGTAATCTTGATTTAAGGCGTTAAAGTGGATGGGATTCATTTGCACCAACTAGGATAAAGCAAACCTTTAATCAAAATGGTAAAAGTACTGAAATACTTTGATCAGTGATACTTAAATATGATAAAAACACAATCACACAAACATAGACACCCTTATGCAGAGATGATTGTTCTGTGAAAAAAACTCCCTATTGATATCACTCGTAAATGAACTAAAAACTGTAGTTTTTTAATACATTTTTACATTTTTACTTTTAGTTATTTATTTATTTTTCAAAAGAGCTTAAAGCATATCAGAATTATGCACTATATGCACTTTATATCCTTTACATGTGAAGCAATCTGAGACCCTTTTATTTATTTATTTATTTTTTTTTGTTCTTGCCTGCTTGGTCACAAACAAACACAAAAAAAGTCTAATCTTTGGGGGTTAGGTAAAGACTGTTGCATTGGCTAAAAAAAACTTGCTTTACAAAATATTAATGGGATTAAAATAAAAAGAACTTATTTATCTCCATTAAAAATCTGTTGATATTAAATTCCTTTTTGTTGACAGCCAACCCTCTGCTGTGGTATTAATTAAAACAAGTAGTAATAATTTTAATATTAGGGAGGTCAAACTTAATATAAGGAAAGATCATCTTAGATAGATGTATAATGATACACTTGGATTTGATAATGTTTTCACTTTTTGACATAAAGAGGTAGATTTCAGTAAGTGTTAAACTTATATCTACTTCCTTTTCAGGCATAAAACGTCCATTCAAATCATCATCAGATTGCATGTCTGATATAAATGTCACTGATTAATCTTGTCTTTGTGTTATATTTGATTTAATCTTATTTTACTCATTCAATTTCTAAATCTGATCCCAAAAGCTTTAGTCTTTTAAAACGATTTTATTATAATGAGATGTTTAAGCTTGCTTCTTAGTAGCTCATATCATCCCCTATTTTTCATTCACATCCTTTTCTAGTATCTTCTTATGTGGAAAAAATGGTACAAAAATGTACACTGCAAATGTGTACATTTTTTCTAACACAGAGATTATCCAAACACATGCATGTCCCTAACATCCTGTTTCATCTTTAAGCATGACAAACTGCAAGAAATAGTATAAAAGCAGAGAATCTGTGACCATCTCTCCCCATTAAGATAAACATGTGTTATGACTAACACTCAGAAAAGTATTAAAACATTCATCAGAACAGCCAATAAATTGCTCTGTGTAACATTCAATCTTTAATAGGCTCTGTATGAGCATTGCAGGGAAAGCCCACACATAGGCAATTTATGTTGTGAGTGGGCAAACATTTTACTGGAGGCAGCCAGCATTTGCAAATTACTATCTTTTAAGTTGGCAGACATCTATTTTTTTCTTTTCTCCCTCTCATTTAGCAGAAAAAGGCATTTACAGTCCATTCTTACAGGACTCTATTGGTCCCACTTGCTCCGATAATATTCAGATATCTCTTCTCCTTGGTTTTCAATTAAATTGTTAATGAAGGCAACAATAAATAAAGCATGAGAAGAAAGCTCAGTTGCTGAATGCAGGGGGGAGAAGGAGATGGAATAAACACAATCAAAGCCAAAGAATTATGTGGGAAACACCCAGATACTTTTATGTTCCTTCATTTTTTTTTCCAGCCTCCTCTAAGGACACCAAGATGGTGTTTTCGTGCAAAGCAGGGTAAGAATGAGACAGTGATAGGATGCATGGTAATTTCCCATCATTTCTCATTTTTAAGACTCAGCAACATTAAAGGAAATTAAAGGAAAGTGCTTTCATTAGAGAGATATCTATCACATGGTATTGCTCTTTGACTTTGGATCCCACCATATTGGTCGGAAAAATATGGCTTTTTGATGTTCATGACTTGGGTGTAGGGTTAAAATTAAGGGAAAAGGGTGAGGTCATAAAGAAGAAGTAAATATCTTGAAGATGCATTGTCAGTGGAGAGTCCCCTATAAGTAAGCATGTAGGTCTGTAAACGCAAGTGAAACAAAGGTTTGCTTCAGCCAGCTAAAAAAACAGTTGTTCCACAACTGAGTGTAAAAGCTTATTTTTCATGCATATCATCACCAAACCAAATGTAACATCCCAGATACAAGTCTTTAAACCAACTACTATTGACGTCTTTTTTCCCCTTTTGGCCATGTGGGGTTAGGCAAGAATCTTTTGACATTTCATCACTTTAGAACGTTGATATGGTGCAGATGTGCCCTGCGATGGGATTATCAAATTGAGTCTGAAAATAGCTAACAGCAGCTGGAAACTAAACTTATGCCAGTTTCATACAAGCTGTGTGGCATCGTCTGCATTGATGAACTTCTGTATCACAGTATGTAATCATACCAACTTCCCGTAGTGACACAATCTCCTCACAAAGCTCTACCTCTGGTAACAGCCACTAACAGTTTTGAGTAATCCATAACTAAAGGAAAGGACTGGCATTGGGTTTCTATTCTAACTATAGCCATATATAGCCACAAATTTCACCTTTGGTGAAAATAAAATAAAATACATAAAAAAAAAAAAAACGCATGCTAAAACTACCATGAAAGGTGTATTGTTGATCATACGAGGAAGATATTATATTTCTGTTGATCATTACTTCCCTGTCGCTTATCTCACATTTCAAAAATGGGTCACTCTCTGAAAATCTAGATTGCACACAGCTGCACCTTTAATCCACACCTGAGATGCCGCAGCTGCGGTTTGGGCTCTAAACTGGTAAGACAGATGCTAAATGAAAATCAGGATGCTGAGCACATGTCATGCAGTTGCTGTGAATGCCACCTTTAAGGCAGTCATGAGGTGAATCAGACCTATATGCAGTATGTTGTGACTTAGAAAGCAAGAATAAAATACAGTAGTATTAAATAGAATAGAGCTTATTGCCATTCATATAATTTAAAAGCAGGCAAATGGAAATTTTTGAGTGTGTCCCTGAGTCAAGTAGCAAACAGACTGTGTATTCAAGACAAGGTGCATAAGGTAAAAAAACTAAACAATGAAAGTAAAGTATACATTATAAATAAAACAGTAAAACAGCACAAATGAATTCAAAACATTAATAAAAACAGATATATATACACACAGAACTGGATTTGACCTGAAATGGTTACACAGATTTTGCACACGGTTGCTTAGAGGTAGTGTAGCCTAGTGAGTTAAAGATTATTTGACAATTATCCTAACAGACCAGAAACACGTTGCAAAATGAAGTTGAATTTCTGTAAAGCATGTTTAGCTGCATATTTCCAATATTCCCTCATTGCATTGTCTTACTGCACATTTTTTAAAAGACAGTTTAAGAATTTTTTTCTCACAAATCAATTGGTTAACTTTTCAAAAAATGTATCATTATCAGTGTTATTCTCAAATGTGTTTGTTGCCTGGCTCTGATTTCTGTGAATCTATATGTACCAGTGAACGAGACTTCCTTGGTTGCTCAGTAAAGGTTTCCATTATAGAGGGAAGGCAACATGAACTCTAGTGTAAGCCTGAAGGAGTTTGGCTAACTTGTGTCAAGCCTGAAAAAAGCTTGGGTCAGCAGGGTGGCAGAAATTGGACTTATATTTTTAAGAAAGTAAATATTAGTCAAGCCATCGAGCCTACTCTTGCTACCTTTTATTAATTTTTTTTTTCATAAAAAAGACTACAGCCTATTCCGGCAGATTTTTAGTTACTCTTCTTTTTCATTTCTCTATCCAGCATTCTCCCTCTCTGTCCATCAGCTGGCTAATTTGATTTGAAGGTCATTCTTTCTCTGTTTATAGTCAAAAGGAAAATTTAGTTAAGAGACGAAAAGCTAACCATGCCTTTTCACCTCGGTCCCCTCCTAAAGCACCTGGCGTCATTTGTATGTATGATAATTTCTTTATAAAGTAAGTTATTGTTAAAAAAAAATCTCTTTGAAGTTGAGAGGTCATTGCTAACTTGCTTTAAGAGATGATAGTTCATAATATCGTTAAATGTTTGGAAATGACTATTGTGCCCATAAGCATCTTTGAGAAACTTTTTTTTTTTTAAAAGAACAACAGATCTAACAGCTGATACACACCAAAGATAAAAACCTTGTTAAAAATGCAAGGCTTTTATTTGCCATATTAATCATGACATTCTTTGTGTTAAGACCTGCCGGAGGTTAGGGCACAGTGTTGTGATCTGAAATGTTAACCTTGATAGTAAGAAAGAAGCAGTGGTAGACAGCTTGGGTGGACCCATGGTTGTAACCGGGAAGGGGCCTTTATTCTAAGACTTTGATTTTCTTATGGGCAAAAAGTCTTTCATCTGGCAGAAGGTGTGCTTTTGATCATTATTATCCTGTTGAAGGACCTATCACTGTCGTGTTTGGTAAACTCCTCTGATCATTACTCCATCTATAAATATTAATTTACCTCGAGGGGGGAGGGGGGGGGTAGGTGAAAACAACACATTTTCCATCTCTGTGCACATTGTGTAGCCAGTGAAACCTTACTGCTGTTGTATCTTTTAAGCTTTTTGAATGACATAAACATGCAGCAGGTCAGGGAAGGTCGCAGTAGCCACAAGTCAAAAGCTACAGCATACAGATGATGGTGGGTGAGTTTTTTTTTTTTTTTTTTTTTTTTTTAAACCCAGCAACTGGTTTCAGGATAAATCTGACTCATAAACAAAGAATAATAAACCAGGCAATTAAAATAAAATAAAATAGATAAATATAGTTACATTTTCTTTTTAGGTGGATGACTTGGCAAGAAATATGAGTACAAAGCTAAACCCATATTTTATCTAATATCCTCTGAATTCTGACCAAAAACACATAGGGAGCTGGCATTCATGATTTTTAGGTTCCCATTATGTACTTTATACAACTGCACCCCTAGCATGTTCCCATCATATGTCATATCAGTCTCTGAGCTGATGTGTGCTGACAAGGACCACAGGCCGGGAACACATTTTACCAGTTTTAAAATCGTTGCATTGACTTCCCGTATGTTTCAGGATTGATTTTATGGTTCTTTTAGTGGTTAATAAATGTCCTAATGGTCTTTGGCCTTCTTATTTATCTGATCTCCTTTAAAATTATGAGCCCCCGCGGACCTGAGGTCCTTTGGTACCAGTCTTTTTATTGTTCCTAAAGTTAAAACTAAAACTTATGGTGGGACCTCATTCCACTGTTATGGTCCTCATCTGTTTAACAGCTTGCCAGATAACCTCAGGGCTGCAGAGACAGGGCTGCAGAGATGTTTTTAAAAAGAGACCTACCTTTTTTACTTAGCTCACAGCTTAACTTCATTTTATTTATTTGTATATTTGGTTGTTTGTTTTTTTTGTCCATTTACATCTATTCATATATATATATATATATATATATATATATATATCTGTCTTTTACTTTTTTAATTATATACTTTTTTATGTAGTTAATGTTTATTTTTACAGTACTTATTTGTCATGATCTCACGGGGTTATTTCCGGGTTTTTGTCATGTTTAGTTCATGGGTTAGGTTTTTTGGGGTTTTGGCACGTGTAGTTCAGTTTTCACTGTTTTCTGTCCCTGGCTCGTTAGGTCACCTGGTTTGATTTTGGATTGACTTCACCTGTTCCCAATTGGCTTCCCTCTGTATATATGTCCCTTGGTTTTCAGTTTTCGTTGTTAAATCCTTGTTGGTGTTTAGTTTACTCCCTGTTGTGTGTGGATCCTTGTCCTGAGTTAAGAATAAACCTTGTAACCGCACCATTTCGCCTCCTGCCTGCTATTGCCTGCATTTGGGTCCTCACCACCACCCGCCACACATGACATTATTGGTTTTTATTGTATATGTGTGCTGTGTGGATGCGAGGAAGTATGATCAGGTGTGTGTTGTGGAACTTATTTGATGTTTTGTACTCGAGTGTAAGGGTTTTTATACACACACACATATTATATATATATATATATATAAATTTATTTTCTTCAAAATTATATCATTATAAAATGATACATGGTGTACAGCACTTTGCATTGCTTTTGTATGAAAAGTTGCCTAAATCAGACCCACTAGTGGAAAGAGTTGCTTCTTCTATCTTTGGATTTGTTCAGTCTCTTTCCCCATACATCTGCTCCACCCTCTCTGTCTCTGGTCTCCATATCCTTACTAATAGACAGATTAACATAATTTAAGCTGTTCAAATTACTTGAATATAGTAAAAGAACCCCACATATTTAAAAATTGTTATTCCTGTTATGTCCTTCAGACCCACCTCCTCAGTAGATGTTTTTATCCTCTCTGCCCCTGTTATGTCTTTGTGTGTACAGCTAACATAAGTGATGGAGTGATAATTTTTTACACTTTTATTTTCATTGATCGTAACAGCTGCAGAACAAACCGAAGCCTGTTTTCAGAGCTAACCAAACATTAACAGAACTCAACATCATGCTAAGATTTTAACTAAACAGGGCTAGAAAGTGTTTTATTAGTAAAGGAGGGACTGTCCACTCCATCAATAATAACCAAGGTTTTGTTGTTAACTAGCTGGAGTTTGTGACTATTACTTACTTTAAAAAATTTAAATCCTGTATATTCATTTTGATCACAGACTCACAGTGTTACACGCAGCTGCAGAAAGAGTCAGAGTGACAGGTGTTAATGAAAATGTGTAGTGCTGATAAATGGACAAGATTTAGCTGCTGGGACTTCAAATGGGAATCTTCACTGCACTGTGTCATAGGCATTACTGGACACAGCTCAAACGTCACTAACACCACAATCATTAAAACCAATATGAAAATCAATAAATTTAACATTGTTAGGGGGGCTTAAGAACATTTAGGGTTGCTCCAGACCCTCTAAAATAAGCCTAACGACACCTATGGCTAGAGAGAAGTCATGCTTTATGACTCTAAGTCAGAGTTATGGCATAGAAAACTGAACACATGGGTTAAGAAAAATGAAGGTTAGGAAAATCCAATACAAATAGCAGCAAGAGAGGTGATCTCCCCACAGGCTACTCTTGGCATGCCTTAGCCACACCTTCACAGGTGCAGCCACTGCAGGCAATTTGGAGAATGAAGCTTATGCACCACACACACACTGCCACTGTGAGGATGTAGAATTTGTAACAATATCTTCATGGTTTTTGCATTCAGATGACACTCCTCTGAGCCTTTCTTCTTTACAAGCTATTTTAATCATATTTTAAAAGAATATTAAATATATGCTGTAAGTCAGTGGAAAGATAGTGAGAGACTGGGTAACACTGTACAATAAAGGTCCCTTAATTAACGTTAGTTAGTGCATTATTAAGCATTAACTAAATGTTGAATAATGTATTATTAACTAATATTATGTTTTACATAGCATTAGTTTGCATATTACTTAATGTATTAATACGCAGATAATTAATGTTTACTACTCAACCTTACTTAATGCATTATTATCTGTTAACAAAAGTTGAATTGTATAATTATTTATCATTGTGTATGCATTACTCAGCATTAACAGGATAACTAACATGGTAATTAATGCTGAGTAATGCATACACAATGATAAATAACTAACGTTAATTAAGGGACCCTTATTGTAAAGTGTTACCAGAGACAGTGTAGCAAAAAAAAAGAAGGAAAAAAAGTGAGATGCAGAAATAAATCAAGGCAAAGGTTATACATAAAGGTTTTTGCTAGAGACATTAATTTACAACAACATACTTAGGTTTGGATTTCATTATGATCCTTATGTATTGTTCATATTCATAAAGTACTGCAATCTAGTAGAACTACAAATTCGCAATGAACTTTAGAAAAAGAAGCAGTCTTTGTACAAAACAAACAGCAGAAAAGCCACCTCTGTTGCCACCTCAATCTTCTGCTTTACTTGCACATGATTTTTTTAAAAACAATATCTACAAACGGCAGGTCAGAAATGACGTAGTATGAGCTAAATGTTTATTTAGTTTGGTTCTTATCTTAACTAGTAGTTTCATTAATTAAATTTTTCTAAATTAAATTAGCATTTTCTGCTCATCCATGTCACCTGTTCAGTCAAAATTTATCCATGTTTACATGAAGTATGAATGCAGAAGTCAGCAATTATCGGTTGTTGGAAACAACTAAAATTAAAAGAGAAGCTGGGTATAACAAAATTAAAACCAAAGATATTCCAGGAAACAAAGACAGAAAGAAATAAGACCATCTATGAATACTCTACACATCTCTTCTAGGGTCAGTAGTCCAGTGAAACTGGGCTTAGTGTCCCATTGATTGCAGCCATCTGCTTTAGCCAACACACTGTGATTGCACTTTGCTGTAGTATTGACTTTGTGTTAAATCTTAGCCTGTCACAGAAACTCCCTGCCAGCATCCTCTGCATTTCTCACCTCCTCTGCTTTGCTTTTTTTAACGTCTTCCTCCACATCCTACTCAGCCCATACCCAATCTAATATTGAGCCAAAAACCTGATTTTGTTGTTTGTTTGTTTTTTTTGTTTTTTTTACACTGCCTAAAAAATATCTTGGGGCAATGGTTAATGAACAGCTCTAAAGAACCGAGTAGACTCTGCTGCCCCACTGGTGCACGGGGCATTAAAAAACAAACTAGAATCAGTTTCCCACAATATCATCAGCTCATTACTGAGTTTTCACAATGACCATGATTTGCTCACATTTTTCTTATAAAGGGTTTTATCCACAAGTATGCTTATTGTGTTTCAAACACAGCCTCTGTTTCATTCGTCATACATGTCTCTCCAGAGACCTCTAGAAAGATTTTGCGTTGGTTTCCACACATTACATCCTCCTCTTCCATCGATTAGATCTGCAGTATTCTGGTTCGCTCATTGGAATCTGATCATTGAATCTCCAAAAGCACCACATACATCCACATAACAGTTTGTGCTTGTGTATATATATATATATATATATATATATATATATATATATATGCATGCATATATACAC
>JBAMHW010000019.1:13121372-13154485 GCA_037177495.1 Rhadinocentrus ornatus
TAAGGACATTACATTAAAGTTGGATCAGCCTGTAGTGTGTTTTTCCACTTTAATTTTGAGTGTGACTCCAAATCCAGCCCTTCATGGGTTAATAAATTTGATTTCCATTGATAATTTTTGTTGTCAGCACATTCAACTCTGTAAAGAACAAAGTGTTTAATAAGAATAATTCATTCATTCGGATCTAGGATGTGTAAATTTAGTGTTCCCTTTATTTTTTTGAGCAGTGTGTGTATGTCATTGCAACAAAATTATTACTTTCAATATATCTGTGTGAGTACTTTTTTTTTCCTTTCACATAATGCAGTACAGAGCTCTTATTTTCCCTTAAGGAGGAACTCACTTGCTGGTGACTTCAGAGAAAAAAAATAAATAAATAGAGAATTTCTTTTCCTGTGCTTAAAAACTTTCCACTCCTGTGGGCAACAACTCAGTTGCCACCTTGCTTGTCAGAACACCTTTTTCTCAGACAAGCTACTTTGTCTGTTGTTTTGTTTTCCTTTTTTTTTTCTAACATTGCTGCTCTTCTTTCTTCTCTAAGACGAAAGCAGTTTGGAAAACAAAAAAAAGAGGTTTTCTTAGTTTTTCAATTCAGTGACTGAACATATAACTACAGGGTCAAAATGCTGAGTTTTCCTCTTTTTATACGTTTTGTGAGTGTGGTACTTAAGTGTCAATCATGCTGCTTCATCTTGGTTTGTTGTCTATGATTGAATATTTGAACATTTGTTTTGGTGGTCTGTCAACAAAACAGTGATGAAAATATTAGGCTACTCTTGCTGTCTAAACGGCACCTTCCTTGAGCCACAGTTTGGAAGATGTCTCAATATTTTGTTAAAGATATGACAGGTTTTGTTCAAATACAATTAAAGTTTTTATCTTTCTTAAAATTTCATCGGTCGGATGATTTGTTTCATGCGTTTCTAGCACATCCCACTGGGAGGAGGGCCCCAGGAAGACCCAGGAAACGCTGCAGGGACTATGTCTCTCGCCTGGCATTGAAACGCCTCTGGATCCCCCCCAGATGAGCTGGAAGAAGGAGCCAGGGAGAGGGAAGTCTGGGCTTCCCTGCTTAGGCAGTTGCCCCTACGACCCGCCCCTGTATAAGCATAGGAGAATGATTGGATGGATGGATGGACAGTCACATATATTCAGTATCACATATATATTCAGTATGGATGTTATGTTTGCAGTAAAAATTAAACTGATGTTATGAGCTATGGTGGAGATTAATATGAGATGGTTGAAACCCTGTTGACAGAAATAAAGAGCTAGAAGCACAACTGCTTCACCATGGCTGATTTTGAGGGAGGATTTCTGTCTCTTGGAACTCTTAGCCCCCCAGAGAAGCTGGTGGAAAGGACCTCACCTACTGTTTGTTGCTGTGTTTTAACTGCAATTCATTCCGTGTCAAGGTTTTAAGCTCAGGCTGCAAATCTCACCTTACACTTTCGATTTAGATCTGGTGTAATGTGCAGATGAGTGCAACACACACACCCACACAATATAATAGTTTTATCTAAATGTATTCAGAATAGACAAAACTTAATGTCAACCACAACCTGGAGCTCATCAGCAGAAATAAAAGCCTTTTTATTCTAAAAGAATTGTTTAGAAGAAGACCTTCAAAAGAGCAGTCTGCCAGACACCTTTTCTGTCTCTTCCTCTATCTCTTTTGACTTAGTCTGTCCATGATTATAGTGCCATACGACGCTCTGTTGCAAACGTGACTTGGATGTAAATGTCTGTTCCCACACTAAGCGTGCTGGGTATATATCAGCAGCTCATCTCTAAGACACAGGCTTCAAGGTCCCTCAATGTGAGACATGCCATTAGGTTTCTTCCTTTCTTTCCTCCCCCCTTTCTTTGCTGGAACTCTTAGATGTGATTGCTGCAACTCCTTTCTGGTTTCCTGTGTAGATGTAATTTCCTTTGATGTTTTCTTGTGGAAATCACAGAGGTGAATTTGGTGGTCTACATGCTGTCTTTATCAATGTCACATAAGACTGAAACATCAGGATGCCCTTTTCACTTAATAGCAGGAATATTCTGCTCCTGTGGTCGAAGAAAATTTATACTTATACCAATATATTTCTGCTCTGTTAATCATCAAATGAGTCATAGTTACATGTCTATTTTTTAACAGCAACAAATCTATCCAAATGCCTTTCAGCAGTGTTTGTAGTGCAGTGGCTTTTCACTCCTGTCTCATCCCACTCCCACAGAAAAAAATCTTGTCCCGTCCCAATCCTGATAAAATTACTCCCGCTTCCATTTTTTTAAATTTATTTAGTCTTTAGGCAATACATTGAATTTTATTAAATGCTCTCACCATCCTTTTTTAGACCAGCTGCTAAGTGTTTCTAGCTTTTTTTGGAGGTTAGTTACAATAAAAAACAAAACAAAGGGGAAAAACAATACAGTACATGGTTCACAGCATGTATACAAAAGAACATGTAAAGTTGTATTTAACTCATTTCTAAATGTCATTATCTAAACATGTTTTACATGTGGCATACATGGTGTTGACACCGTCGCACTCGACTTTCGTGAAGTTCATTAATATGTCCACCTTTCCTACCAGTTCTGCCAACCTAATAGACACGTCAGGACTTCTAACTTTGTGTTGTAAATCCTTTTATGCCATATCAGTTTCTCCACGGGTGTTTGCTAACTCCATTCCTTTTCTTATTTCAATTCCAGTGAGGAAGCAGTGTTGGCTTCTAGGTGGTGTATTTCTTTTTTTACTTGGTTACAGTGTAGGATTTTTAAGCAAGAACTGTCTCTTTTTTGTTCTTTTGGTTCTCGCTCCCGTTAACTTTTTATCCTGTACCTTCCCAATCACGCAATTAATAGAAAAATTGATTCCCATCCCCTGGGAATCCCGTGGGGAAAAAATGTCAGCCTCTAGTTTGTAACTTGAAGGTGAATGTGTGCCAAACCTCTAAAAGACATCCCTGTTGATCCATTTTTTTGTTGCCATATGGAGAAATAGCAAAGCAGAAGGCACCTTGAGAACATTTAGCTTACCTATTAGCTTCTTGAAAACAGACAAATTAAGAACACTAAACAGCATAACTGGAATTGAGCCAAAGATGGTGCCCTCAATTTTTGATTAAATAAATATATCTAAAGAATTTCAAGTTTGTAATTCTTCTTAATAAGCCAGTTAATATTTACAAGGAAAGACAGAAAGAGAAGAAAAATGGCAGCAAATTTGGAGTACAAGAGTAACTACATAGATCACAACTAAAACACGGTGACTTGAGGGTGTAAGAGTTCAGTATTGCTTTGAGATTGTCTGTCAATAGTATATGAAACACTTTGTAATGTAAACATGCTAAGATTTTGCAGGTTAAATATCTTCCATGGCCATAATGTGAGTTAATAGTATTTTTTTGCTGTTAAGCAATGGACAAGAAACATGCTGCCAGGAAGAGGGGATTGTAATGAGAATATGATTTAATGATAATTTGCAGTGCGCATAAAACAAAATGCATCTAAGCACCTAATGTCAAGGGAATCACACGTGATAGCCCATTTGTAATGAGATATCTATGCCTTTACAGACCTAATAACTAACACATAAATGACTCAACCAGAGTCAGCTCAATAGGAAGAACAGCAAATCTTTGAACACATCCATGTTTGTCAAGTTCATGTACCTTCACAAACTAGCAGTGTATTCACCATAGAGACTGGATTTTAGGTTATGAAACCCTGCAACTAAAGGAAAATTAATTACCAAGAATGTGAGTCAATCAGTCATGGATTTCCAATTACTTGTTGAACAGTAGCCATGAAACAGACTAAGTTGTTAAATATGCTGTTGAGCAGTTTGAGAACAGGAAACAGTCTGGGAAATTCATTTCTATGAACTTCCCTCAACACAGGTAGAATTTTTCAGTAGTGGCATCTGATAATCTAGTTTCTTCTGCAGAGGCTCACTCCACTGAGCAAAGAGAAAAAGAGAACTTGCTGTAAGGGTGATACAAAGAAATACAGGACTGTCTCCCTTGGTTTCACAGCTTTCCTCCCTCTATCTTACCTTAGCTCCCGTCTTTACTCTCTCTGACTTTTCAATTTCCAGAGACCTGCAGGGGCCAAAAGGCTAGCTCAAAGAGGAATGTAAATTTTTAATATTCCATCTCCTGGGATGTGAGAGAGACATGGTCAAGGTCTGAGGTGGTCTGGCAGTGCAACAAGCAGAAACATGAAAAACCCCTGAGCATGACGACTCCAAAGACTGAACACAACTCAAATATTCGGTTTCTGCAGGGCAGTGGTACACCTGCAGAATAATACTGTTTTTGAAACACATGGAATATTGCTTTTTATATTATGAGTCTGTATTGTCTCAGTCGTGGAATATGTAAATCTATAGACTATACAGAGGCTAATATATTTAATTTATTTCTATTTACATGGTGAGATTGTTGAACAATATTGTGCTAACACCATTCTGATACAACTAAACTACACTATTGCAAACTGTAAATGCAAATTATTTAACTAAGTACTAAAACACAACTTCAATTGTAGTTCATGCTTATTTAGAAAGTTTTCCCCTCTTACTTTATCTTTTGTCATATTCTTTTCCAACCGGTCTTTCTCTGTTTTTTGTTCTTTCTGTATTACCTACATCAGTTTTATTTTTATTAGTTCTTATGATGAATTAGAAAAACTGCACAACTCCTTATCTCCTATATGTGCTTTTAACCTGTGACCCAGGAATCTTTCACGGCTAAATATTTGTCACACATTTCTTTAGACTGGTTTAAAGTGAATAAGCTAAGCTGTATAAGGTTACCATATTGTCCACATGTGCATTGATTGGCTGTAATACAATACAAGAAGTAGATGTACTAGCCAGAAAGTGGAGTTCTTCCATCAAGAATAAAAAGAACTATTATAACAAATACTTGTGTAGACATCCATCAAGAGAAAGGATGGAGAAATTTCTTCTTCTGGAATTGTTATAATCTTTGGGAGTATCTGGGATATCATATTAAGACGTCAGTCAGTTGTATTAAGTTATTGTTTGTCAGTTTAGACCAGAAATAGCAGGTGAGTCACATGATTTTATTCTTTCCCTCGTTAGATGTTATTAGAAAAGTTGTTTCCATTCTCTAATATCTGTACTAAGTCTTCCTCAAAAGAGTTAAAAACAACCTCAAACAGCTATGGAAACTTACACATTTTTTTTTTTTTTTAACACAGTTTTCTCGTGATAACAGGATAATTTAGTTTGTTATCTGGAAAAAACAAACTTTTAAACTATTTTCAAATTTTCAGATTTATCAACTGCAAAGTTGTGAGGGGGCTGGAGCAGCTCCTGGTGATTACAGATCAGAGGTGGGGTTACAGAACAAAACAGAGCAGTTCTGTACAGGGATGCCTCAGAACACCAACGGACGCTAGCTGAAGTCAGATCGTGCAACATTCATCACTGATCAATGGGTTTAATTTAACATCTTTTAAATCTGATTAAAGCTGAAATTGCAACGTGTCTCACAAAGATATACCAATCACTGATTCAAATGGTTACACACATACACCATGACTGTAGCCCCTTCCATCAGCTATCATTGGGTCTGTTTTGATCATTAAAATCTGGCTCATCTCCTTAATCACGAGAAAAAAAAAGTTTGTTCTCTTATGATAATGGGATTATTTTTCCGTTATCAAGACAAAACGGTCTTCGTTATCTCGAGATAACGAGAACTTAACTCGTTATATCAAGATAATCATTAAAAAAAGGATAATAGCGATAACGGGCATTTTCTGCTTCCTCAGAAAACCTAATGTGTCCTTTGCAGAAACCTTTTTAGCCATCTGTGATGTCTGGAGTGGACATGACATGTTAACACTACAATGTATATTAAATCAAAAGTAAAAATATATTCTGACACAAACAGATTTAATGCTCATCTGACAAAAATAATTCAAAATACCAGTAGATTTCAACAAAGCAGTGGTTGACCATGCAGCTGTGTCACACATCATGTCCAACTGATGTAGGTTTATGACAATGTCGAGAGCAGGGAAAACTCTTTTTGTTAAATGCGTGTCGATTCAGTCTTTCCTCATCTCCTCCACTTATATCTCTGGTGGGAGAGACTATTATGAGAGGAGGTGTAAGGAATCCAGATTGTGCAAAATGAGATATAGGATAAGGGTTTGTGTGTCTTGTCTTTAATTACCTCTTCCCATGAGATTACTTGATTGTCTTCACCTGTGTAATTGTCTAATTGCTACACCTGATTCGCCTCATGCCTGTATTTAAACGCCAGTCCTTGCCTTCCAAGTTTTGTTAATCAGTACTTCCAGTGGATGCCAAATACACCTACTTTTTGTGTTACATTTAAGTTGTGTGATTTCTTCAGTTTTGTTTGTTTTGTTTTTAGTTCCAGAAATAAAGGATTATGGGATAGCCCAAATTAAATATCTATAGCATTCCTATGCTCATTCTGCTACTTTTCTATTCTTTATATTCGTGAAAGCAGGTTAGATTGTTCAAACGATCAGATAGACTGGAAAAAATCAATAGCTAAAACAAGCATTTTAGTCACCAGTGACCCATTATTAAGATTTCTGTGACCTCTATGAATTCTCTCAGGTTGTCTTGCAGTGTTTCATTCAATAAGTCGCTGCAGAATAGATAAGAGGAGGCAAGGGGTAAAGTCCCCACTGGTTCGACTGTCAATAGACCATGTTTGAAATGGAGTCCTTGCATTTTCATGCACCATCAAAGGTTTGACTGGTGTTTGCACTGTGTCCTAATGACACCACAGAAAATGTCAAGATTATTATTGGTAGTTAGGCAGATGAAGTGTGGATGACTCAAGATTCTCTTCAGTAGTAATGTGTGTATGTGTGGGTAGGTGTGGAAAAATAAAGTGCCAGTGGTTACTTTCAATTATGTCCTTTTTCATATTTAATGGTGTTTATCGAAGCTAAAGGTCAGTAGTGCTGTGTTTATGTGCTTTTCCTAATGCTGAGGGAGGCATCTGGCATCCTGCTGCTAAGTCTGTGCCGTCTCTTTAAAAATGCACAGCGTCCCACCACAGGGAGCAGTGTCCCCCATGGTGTTAACCTATTGAGCAGTGAATATCAGGTGACATAGGCAAGGAAATTCCACATCTGACTTATTCTTATCCAACTTTTTACCGTAGTCCTTGAGATTAAGAACCTCAGTACCTACTGTATTTTAAACTCTGCAGTGGTATAGTGGTCTCCTGCAAATATGCACAAAAGACCTAATCTTAAGAATGCAAAGAATTATACTAATCCAGAAGATATGGCTGTGAGAGTTATTAACCAAGCTAGAAAGTGGTTTGGGATCAAAGTAAAACAAAATAAGTAAAAGAAAAGAAAAGAAATAACGTTGTTGTTAGCATGTTGTTGTGCCAACATGGTTCAAGTTTGACAACATACAGAGCAGCAGTAAGGAAATGCAACATAATCAAAGTGGTTTAAAAGCCAATCTGTCACCATTAAACAAGTACTGGGAATCATGTGTTCAAACTGCGTTCAGTGTTTCATAACAAACAAAACTCAAAACCTTTTCTCAGTTTTTGTCTTATTCTCTATGTGCGCTTTTCTTTTTTTTCCAATAGAGATGAATTTCTCAAGTAGGTCATTTTTGTGTGCTGTAATTTTATTTGATAATCCTTTATAGTAAATATCCACTCCATGGAAAAGTTAAATGCAGAAGAATATTTTTCTTATTATCTCTGTCATAAAGTGAAGACATTTCACACAAAGTAGTCTTTGTATTGCAAACAGTGCTGGCCAAAAACAATAATGGACTACAATCACTAAACACTTCACACCTATTTTTCAGAACATTAACAGTACTGTTGCTACACATTTTAAACTCAACTCATAACGGGACCTTGTTTTCCAGCAGGACCTTGTGAAAACTCTTCTGTGTCCCTGGATACTGGTGAAGATTTTCCCCACTGTCCCAATGATACCATAAAGCAAATCAGCTGGTGGTAAAAACTGCCCACCTGATTGCTAGCACTCAATTGTTAATCAGAGAGACCATTTACTATAAATGCTGCTCGGGCAGGGTGAACGGCGCCATTAAAGGCACATTTATGCTTGACGCAAAAGATTTATACACAGACAGACAGTTTCGTCCATCTCCTGCGTTGGTTAGGCGTGTAATGCACACTGTTTTTAGAGAGCTTAGCTATCCGTCACTTGACGCAGAAGATGGACATCACCAGAAATTGCAGGGGCAGTACTGAGCAGAAGACCTTATGAAAACTTATGACTAGCGAAAGAAACAAACCAGAGAAGAAGAAGATCAGGAAGGGAACATAAAGCAGAAGGATAAAGACACAATAACTGTAGATATTGTGCGAGCTTTTAAAGAAAGACTATATGTGAGTGTTTAGGGTGTGTTGGACAGTTGGAAAAAAACTTCGTAGCGACGCATTACCGCTGCCAAACGGTGTCTGAAACTGATGTCGGCTTGCAGGAGTCAACTCTGAACTTAGCACTGCCCACTAGTGGAGGAATTGGCTTAACAACTATGGCAACGCAAAAGACGCATGGAAGTGTGAGAACTGAGATGTATGACAACGTTTGATACGTACATAAGGCAGCATAAATGGGCCTTAGGAATGCATCCTCTCCTCATGTGGAATGGTTCCTCTCCTCACAACCAGCAGACTCAGCAACTGCCCCTCTGGGAATTTGTGGGTTTTGTATTTATCAACTATTTTTTCCAAAATACCAGTTGTCTCATCAAACTGTCGGATCCACCTGTAATGCACTTGTTTTCAAGATATATTCAGCCATCATCATGGATATTTATAGCGCTACCTTACCACATCAAGAAACTCTACTAAATATTGGAATTTTGCCTCCTCGACCTCAGCTAGGTAAAGCCTCAGAGTTGTCATCTCCCACATATACTGCTTTTGTGGACTATATTATTGTGGATGGATACATCATGATTTCTAACAGAAGCGTCACTCTCACTGTCGCTAGATGACCAAACGTCATCCTCAGGAAGAAAATATTCTCCTCCAGAATAAGAAATGGCAAATAGCTGAGAAAGTACTTCAGCAACAATGAAAAAGCATGTTTACATGTTGTGAGCTTTCACTGTAATGCACTCTGCATCACCAATATGAGCACTTCCTCATCAGCTATGGTGTCGATTAAAGTCAATTTCCTCAAATACATCCATCACACTCCACCACCCTCCTGTCACCTCCCAATTGTGTTACATTGAAGACTCACATGTCTGCCATCTAGCGGTGGTAACCAGTTTAAGCTCTGTTTCTGGAGATGTGGCCTGGTGCTTGTTGTAGTTTTAGCCAACATTTATTAAACAAATTTGAGTTTTATACGAGGGATGTCAAAATTAAACCATTTCTGAGGAGATTAATCTTTCAAATTATCACCTTTTTTTAACACATTAACAACAAAGTTAGTGCACATGCCTTATAAAACATCTGAATTTGGCATTATTGCCGTGAAAGAAACTGATGTGGGGCATGTAGGTGCCTTGTCACAGTGGTGAACCACCAAAAACCACTTTACCCTCCATATTGAATATTCTGACAGTTTTCCAGCCTTACATTTAGACAATGCTGCGAGGTGACCCATTTGATACATCACACAGTTAATTACTAACTCCTCATGTGGTGGTTGGGGTCGCGAACACCAACGTATGTTATCTTGAGGGTCGTAGATGAAAAAGTTTGACAACAACTGTTCTAAAAAAGAGAAGCAGGAATTCTGTAGAATGCCTCGGCAAGGTATGAAATGTTCCTTGCATATTTTTCCAGGCATTGTAAAAAATACCTAGGCACCAAAATGAATGACAAGAAGCATGTAGGAAAAGTGTTAAACGGCATATAACTCTTGCACTAACCAAGTACAGTAGGTCCAGTCTCTGTGGCAGCACAGCAAGCACACATGGAGGACCAAAGACGCAGGCTCCACTGGTGCAGTAATGTCTACTCCACTGGTTAGCAGAACCTCCTGTTTTTGGCATTGCATACATTGCGTAAGGATTCTATGGTTTACAAAATTTCAAGAAACGTGAACAAATAGAAATGTATTCTTCCAGTTTTCTTTTACAATAAATTAACATTTAAAGTTCAACATACAGAATGCAGCACAGTCTATTTTGTTTAAATAAAACATTAATAATCTGTTTTTATTTTTTTAAATGTCAGAAATCGGGAATAAACTATATTTTGGTACTTAAGTTGCTTTTTGTGATTTGATGTGAATGGAAATGATTGTGTTAAACTAATATGTGCTATTGTCTTGAATTAATTGCCGGCACGTAAACTGAAATAAATGGAAATTATATTGTGGCAGAATTTGTGATATTGGCAAACACAGACTCTCTGTCTATTTAATTGATACATTATTTCATATTGAAACAAAAATTTCACCCATGATCTTTACATGAATTAAACTTTTTATGGTTTTCACATTGCCATCGTCTGTATGGTACACTATGTACTTAAATCACTCATTGCACTTGCAGTTAGATGGTGTACCTTTGCTTTGTGCAATGGCAACAACATTCAGTCAAATAAAAAATAAATAAATAAATAAATAAAAATAAACATGCTTATTCCAGTAAAAAAGAAGCAGAAGACGGTTAGACTATTTATAAATTTGATGGATGGTACAAGTTGAGAATGCATTTACCTATAAAGTGTGTCTCTGTAGGTGTGGATATGTGTGTTGTTTTTTCATGACGATCAGACCATGTATATTCTGTGCTCAGCGTTTAAGAACCCTCCTCCCCCTTCTTCAGTGGTCATCACCACTTTGTGTGTGTCTTCTGTACTCATTATGTAGAATAATCAGTGTATCTCTTTGTATTCATGTGTTTGCTTCAGGCAATCTTGCCTGTGTGACATTATTTTTGTGTGTGTATCCCAGAAAGTGAGTTTCAAGGACAGACAAATTCCACTCTGTACTAATGAGCTGGCTGTGCTGCTCTCTCCGCTTTGTCTCTCAGGTCCTCCTGCTAGCTAACCACTAAAAGGTTTGAATTAAAATTTTAAACAGATGTGCCGTGCAGCCTGCATCTCAGGACATTTATATAAAATACATTTAACGTAACCCCAAGCAATGTGAGTCATATAGTTTTTGTGTCTGTCAAGGTCAGAATCTTACAACTGTGCAGAAATCTTAAAATTTTACCAGTCAACACATTTTGCAGTGGGCTGACTGGTAAAGCCAAGTCTAAGACAACTTAAAAGACTTATTTACATGATCTGTTGGATATTACACAAGCTGAGGATGTGTAATAAGAAGCTGATGTGTGTGCAAATATTATGGATATGAAACATGAAATTTGATGTCTTGTCAGTTCAGGATTAGACATACAGTATACTGAACGTTGTATTACCCCGTTTGAAGGACAGAAGTATAAAGACATTACCTGCTGTACAGAAACCTAATGGTGCTGTTAAAAACATAAAGGATGCCATTTAAAAATGTCTGTCGTACTATTGCACAAAGGCACTGTTGTCATTTTCAGTTTGCACATCATGTTTCCAATTTACATGTAAATGTGATGCTTCGGCTTCAAAACAAAATAAATCTTTTGACAAATGTGACACTATAAACATCAATGAGTCACAAATAATGTAATGACTATTCATGAGAGAAGTTCCTTGCCATGTTTGCTTGGGCCTTGAAACAGATCAAGTCCATATCTCTGCCAGTATAAATGGGATAAAGGATTTCCATGTGCCAAACTCTTAACCGCGTCTTTGCCCATTATAGCAGTTCTTACTTTGTGTGCCCCAGGGTTTTTCAAGGGCCTTGGAAAAAGGAAAACCTCTTTTGTTACAGAAGTGATCAAGACAGCAAAGAGGGAAGAGGGTTAGAAAGAACACAGAGATCTGACAGGGTGTCAAAAAAACATGTTGGAGCGTGCAAGCCTAAGACAGTGCATGTAAATTGTACACTTACAGATCTGCTTTTGCGTTTGTGCTTGTATAGGCTTGTTCATTTATCCATCTGAACACTTGTTTGTCTGCCTGAGCTTTAGCCTGAGTGGCACAGCTGCTCAAAGGACACTAGCTGGCAGTGGACTTTGTAATTTAAGATGAGAAAATATTGGCCTACTGTCTCTTAAAAGAGGAATACATCTTTAAAACCAAGTCTATCACAAACGACAAAATGAAACTTACAACAATTTCAGGCGGAAGCAAATCAGCACAGAAGCCACACCTTCATGCAACATGACGAGTTTGGAAAAAGCCTCCACTTGTAAAAAGCAGTTGCATTGTCTAAAGATGGAAATGACTGTTGTGACCAAAAGGAAGTAACCCCTAAACTGGATTAACCAACCATTGCACAGACATGACCCAGATCCTGAAGTATATATCACATTATTACAATTCTTCAAAAGTTTCCACCAATTTCAATTGAGATTATGTCTTTGGAGAGTAAATTAATGCTTACTGAGACAATAATTTCTCGCAACCTATAATTCCATTTGTAGCCAGAGGTGGAAAAAAAGAGGTATTTAATGTCTGCACCAGCAGGGAATGAAAATATCATTGAGCTCAGTATCAGTCCCAAGGAGGCTTAATGCTTTGCATTCTGATGCCCTGATAAAGTAAAAGAGGATTGTGTGGGAGGAAAAAGAGCCAGAAAAGAGTGACAAAGAGGAAAAAGAATTTAATCATGTAACAAAGTAGACAGTCTTGAGGCCTTTTAGCTTACAGCTGGTGTTTGTCACATGAAATACTTTAATCTGTTTTGAGATGGATGCAGCTGGATGCACTATAGGAATGTTTAGTGAGTGTATTTCAGATAAATTTAGCTATCATACAAACATTAGTAATCCTCTAAAACAATGCTCTCAAAAAATCCAATTTATTTGTACATTTTTTACCTAAAATTAAAAAAATAAAATTCTTATGTTTCTTTGGTATCGATTAAAAACATGTGTTTCTGAGGTGATTTTTGGAGTTAATGCTCGTATTTCAATTTATTTTCATTGTGTCTAGTGTGTATAGGGTTTGAATGATCCAAAATGCAAAACTACTTGTAGATCACCATTGTACTCGAGTAATGTTCATGAGGGAGGAATGAGACAAAAGACAAAGGGGAGCAATGGAGGATACAAAACACTCTCTAATAATCTCAAGAGTCTTTCTCTCTTTCCATTTCCTCTCTCATCCACTAAGTTTGTCTCCCCTGTCTGCCTCTGAATGGGAGATGATGCTTTGGATATTAGTGAGCTGTGTCAGACAGTTAAACTGCCCTTTATCGATCCTCTACGCTTCAATCTTTCCAAGCAGCCGTTATGGTTTTAATGGCCTGTAATGGAGCTGGGTCCTCTTTGATGTCCAGTTGCTCAGCAAGTCCTTGTTTTTGGTAGAGTTTCAAAGGATCCCCCTAATACCGACCTTTCTGCAGCACATTTCCGCCACAAATCTTTTGGGTTAATAATCATCTCAGCTTTGAGGATCTAAACTGTCCCTACATTGGAAATGAAAGTCCGCGAGGCAGTGATTATCTTTTGGATTTTTTGTAAAAGATTACTCCCAGCTAAACATCGCTGAAGAGAGAAACTGACTCACAGTTTTATATTGATCACATATTTTTTTTTAACAATATGAAAAGAAATGCTCTCTTGGAGGATGTAATTAAGAAGTTCGAAGCTTTTATTAAATTTTACCTCTCGTCTTCTTGCAGAAACTCTAAATTTCCTGCACTTGAAGATTTATAACTCTTACAATGTTAAATCATCCAAACACAAAAAGCATCATTTTCAGACAATTAATATTTCCAATAACACGTACAGGAAATAACTGAAAGTGGATAAATTGTTTTTATGAACAGTTGTTATTCTTTCTAATGTATTCAATGATAAGTCTAGTCCAAAGATTAATGTGCATAATTTCTTTTCTTTTTTTTCAGTTCAAGAATTGTTTTCTTGGCAATACTTAATGAATTAATGAAATCCACTTGGGGGTTCATTAACTTCCACAGGATTTCCAAGTAAGGAGGTGGGGGGATTGAGCAGCTGAGAGTGATGGAGAGTTTCTCAGTTACTGTCATTCAGAAAGAGTGAACAGCTAAGCAGGTCCATGTGGCATGAAAATAATTATCAGTGTTATCCAAGGTACAGTATGGGATGTGTTCGTGTCTCACAATCCCATTTTAAAATCTTCTCCTGGTGATGTGTCCTATAAATGATTTTGTTTTGTATGAGCTCTAAATTTATGTTGTTTGTCATGTAGATATTTTGACAAATTTTTGTCCAGAAGTTTGGGTTGGGGAAAAATACCAGATAATTTTTCCATTTTTTATGTTAGAAGTACTGTAAATGTGGCTGTACTTGACATCAATTTATAAGGTTTAGATTTTTATTTTTTGTTCTTGAGTCTGTTATTTTTAATCTTTAGTTAATCTTGGAGGTTGTTGGTTAAGCTTAATCTCCTTTTTATTTATGGAATTTAGTTGCTGACAGTGAAGTCTTAGCTTGACCTTAATTAATGTTATATACTAATAGCAATTACCATTTAATACAGGGTTTCCTTCTTCAAAGCTTTATTTTAATCTAAAAATAAAAGTTGTATACACCCAAATAGCTTTTCAAAGTGCTATAGAAGCTATAGCCTAAATAACTGATATCAAAGCTGGAAAACCCCCAAAGAGAACAGAGAGAAACAGGAAGGAAACTAGGATTTGGGGGCAGTTCAAAAAATAAATTCTTGGCCTTCAAGAAGAGTGTGCTATAAAATCCCTGTGCGAAAGATCAAAAATAAGTTCAAACTCTTAATGTGCCTAGTTTATTATTGCTGGTGGCTGGCAGGTCCCCCATATTCATTAGTGCAGCACACACTGATACTGGTTTTACTATTTACTCGCCCTCCCTCAGAAAACTACTGGGAGAATAATAGTACTCGAATGCATGGATGATTTCAGCATGCATCAGTCCTGTATTCCATTTAAACCTGCCTTGGTGTTGAAAAGATGTGTTAGTGGTGAAAAGAAAGAATCTGGAACGGTTGTTGTTAGTTTGCGTTGTTTCTATTTAGTTGGAAAAAACCAAAATGGTAAGAGTTCCTGTCGAAGCTTTTGTTCCTATGTGTCTCTGAACTTGTATGCTTATTTAATATGTGACACAAACAGTTGGAACACGTTAACAGGCTGAATTCAACAAATGTTGCTAATTAGCTAATGACAGTGTTTTCTGTCAAGTTGCATGCCTTCAGAGCTGTGAATCGGTACGTGTGTGAACTCTGCTACTACATGCTGGTGCATTGTACAAGTGCAGGCAGCATTCACAACAGAAAATGTCTGATTAATACACAGTAAAGCATATAATTATTATTTATTTCTGTCTATTTTTTTTTTGTTGTTGCTACAGGCGGATTTTAGCAGACACTTAAAGAAAAAGTAGCGATTTTATTTGTGCACCTTTGCATTAGCTTTGCTATAAAATGTCATTTTGCCTTTTTTAACTAGCCAAGAGTTTGTCCACAAGTCATAATCTAATGCATCCCAAAAAAAAGGTCCTCCTTGATTTCATCACACCCTGCATAGGCATTAAACAGCAGATTCAAGTCTCTTTCCATTACACAGTTACAATTCTATCAGGTGTCTTTCCAGCCAGTTAGTAGAATAAGATTAATCTGGACTTGGGCTAGCTGACAGAAAGTGAGGGACATCACTTCCAGCTTCCCGAGAGTGTTGCCTAGAAGATTTGACACACTAAGAAATCAGGCTTAATTGGCTATCTTAAGCATCCTGTCTTTTCCCATATGGCCCAGTTCAGAGAGACATTTACAGAGCGATGCGGAGAGGGTCAGAAATTAATCTCTTAGAGTTGACCTTATACTTACTAATTGCACAAGCAGTAAACACACATATAGGGCAAGTATGAAGATAAATGGATTGGAGGAGTCATCAAATTTTTGGATGAAAGCTTGGCAAGAAACTCAACTATTTATATGATGTTGTGGGACGGTTTATTGTGATGCTTACAGCTCTGCACTTTCACTATGAGATTTTAGCCTAAACTTTGGAAGTGATGAAATATTGATATGGTACACATCAGGATTTGACAAAAGGGAGGGAGACTACTGCAGTGGTAGGCATCACATGTTTTATTGAAGTACCAGTGCACTCAACCAGAGAGAAAATAAGGGAGGGAGGGAGGAAATCTTAAAAAGATAGTAATGGTTTAGAAAACAAGTATACACTGGCATTGGAAGGATGCAACTTCTCTGTCCCTAAATTGCCTGGTTTAATGAAGCATCGACAATCAATACAGCACGTACAGAAGAAAAATGAGCCTCATATACTGGTAAATATTAGCTCTATGTCCATGTCTCGACCATAATACCTTAAAAGGGCGCATCCACTTTCCCTCCTCCTAAATATTGCCATTATTATTCAGTGTCTTCAAAAGATAAATGAATTAGAGGTTTGGTTGTTGCAAACTTTCCAGTGAGACAAAGTCAGCCAAGAGGATACTAACATTGTAACACCGATAACAGATATCTGATGTATGAATTTTTAAATAAAGATCAGGCATCTAAAATTTATAACAACTCAACAAATTATCAGTTTTATACACTGCCTGGCCAGAAGCAGGCATGAAGTTATTTACCCCAACTGATGCAATCTTCCAATGTCTTAAACAACCATGTGGAAAGACGCGTCCCATGGTCGTAGAAAAAATGTTGGTCTGTTTAAGAAGGGGCAAATCATTGGCAGGCATCAAGCAGAGAAAACATCTAAGGAGATGCAGAAATTACTTAAACTGGGTTGAGAACTTTTCAACACTATTAAAACTGGAAGGATAGTGGAGAACCATCATCTTTGAGGAGGAAATGTGGACAGAAAAAATCCTGAATGATTGTTATCGGCGATCAATGTTGGTGCAATTAAATAGAGAAGATAGATCAAATAGAAAAGATAAACACCAGTAGTGGGGCTGCATTTATGTGTGTGTGCATTTCCACACACAAACACACACAATGTGAAGGGAACTCAAAGGATTGGGATTGAACAGCTGTGCAGCCATAAGAAAACCACAAATAAGTGAGGCTGACTGGAGAAAAAGGTTTCACTTTACTAGGCAGCAGAGAGATTGAAAGAAGGTAATTTAGTCTAATGAGTCCAGATTTACCCTGTTCCAGAGTGATGGGAGAGAAGAGAGGCAGATGAAGTGATGCAGCCATCATGCCTAGTGCCTACTGTACAAGCCTGTGGGGGCATGATCTGGGGTTGTTGCAGTTGGTTTAGCAACATTATGTGTCCAAAGAATGAGATCAGCTGATACCTGAATATTCTAAACAAGCAGGTTATTCCATCAATAGGTTTTTTTCTTCCCTAAGGGCATGGGCATATTCCAAGATAACAATGCCCAGATTAATCTGACTCAAATTGTGAAAGACTGGTTCAGAGAATACGAGACATCATTTTAACACATGGATTGGCCACCACAGAGTTCAGACTGAACCCCATTGAGAAACTTCGGATGTGCTAGTGAAGTCTTTGTGCAGTTGTCGGTCTCTCTCTGAAAAATGAATGCAACACTGGATGGAAATAAGTCTTGTGACATTGCAGAAGCTTATTGAAACAATGGCACAGTGAATGTTGCTAAATTAAACCTAAAGAGTGTCTGCCTAACTGGTGAAAGGGAAGAGGCCGGCAACAGGAGGCAGGGTGGACTGGGGCTATTTTCTGGTAATCAATTATCCATTTACACAAAACGGGCAGAACTGTGGAGGAAAAGAAATGAAAAAAAAGTGTGTAAAGAGTATATGAACGTTTACTGGTTACAGATAAATGTGCCTGCAATTATCTGAAGAGCTTGCCAGACACATTTTAGATTTATTTAGTATGGTGAGGTGAGCACTTATCACACACCAAGATGTCTGCCAAGTGAATAATTCTAACATTCATTGTCTCACAGAAATAAAAACACAGCCATCAGTGGCATCTACAGATGACGGTGGCTCACAAACATAACTGTGTCATTTCATCCTACTTTAATTTCAGTTTTATGCTATTAAAATTAGCATATAGAGGAAATGACAGAGGAATAGTCACACGGGAGCAGTCCTCCAATCCTCTTTTATTCCCTGATTTTATGTTTCACCATCTGTTCACTGGCCCTGAAAGCAAACTTTCCACCATTTTAACTTGCTTGGGCAGTCATTTTATCTAATTTCCAGATCTGGATCACAAAAAGTGAGTTTAAGTACATTCCATGTAAAACTGCGTCATAGATGAAGATAAAAAAATGAGTCAGTTCAAAAGACTAACAGATTAACTCTGTGGGCTACATGAATGCACCACTGCATCCAATTTTAAAATAGCTATTTGTATCTATTTTCTATAACTTAAAATTGGTAGTCATCTTATGAGTCTTTATACAGCCCCTTAAAATATGCTAGTTGTAGCTGGATTTCATTGGATGTCTCTTGGTATTCACACTTGACATGCTTGCTTTATGACAATGTTGAGCACTGGATTTTAGTTGCAAGCTATGTAAAATGTGTGTATGTATTATTCAATGTCTCAGTGTATTAGTCAGTGTCTATTCAGTTGTCAGCATGCGTATTGACCACTGGTAATGTTTCATATCCGATCAGCATCTCTCTCACTTACACACCAACACAAACACACACACAAGAACATTTGGCCAAGAAGGGAATTTTATTTTATAGCAGCTAGAGAAAATGAATAGAGCAAATTTGCTATTCACCTTTCATGTGTTCTAAACAATTCACACTTATTGGTATAGTTGTGTACAACACAAATTCAGTTTTGACCCTCATTTAAGGTCCTAATTGCTATTAAAAGTTTAAGTTGTGGTATTTAATCAACTCTAATTCAGGTTGCTCATCAAGAAGATAACAAGAAAACGGTCAAATTTTTCATTTTTTTTCATTTAGTCTCAGGATAATTTTTTGTTTGTTTGTTTTTTTACTGATATCCATTTGTGGCCTTACCTTTATTTGTATGTGTAGTGCAAGTGCCTATCCTTCTCCATGAAAAGATCTGTTACTTGGTTGTAAAAGTTCTCCTTATTTTCTTGTAGTTTTAAGAGTCTCTCAGCCTCAATAGAGATGATGGCCAAAGCAGGTCTTTTTTTTCTTTATCTGTCTTATTCTACCTGTATGTATGTTTTCAATTTTTTTCATTTTAGGTAACCCTCCATCTGAGGAGTCAGACATAGCAGAGCGTAAAATAAGCAAATCATCTCAAACCAGAGTTCTGTCTGCCTCACATAATGATTTTTCTCCGCACTTTATTGTCCAATCAGCGAAAATATTTATGTCACACGGCAACATTAGAGACATTACACAGACTGTAGAAAGTCATGACGTATTATAAATCTTTCTGTAAACTTTATAATGGTGACATGCCCAGAAACAAATACGAGCCATACAACCCAGGTTGTAAGGCATCGAGCATTCAGAGGTGAGATGAAGCTCGCTGCTGCCACACCTCAGGTTTCTGCCCTCTAAGTTATTTGATTGGGAAATGTGCACATTCAGAGATTATTGGTTGCACCAGCTGAGGGTATGATGATGTTTTGATAATGCCTTTAGGGAATGATTTTCTTTTGGGAATATTAGCATTGCTTGGCACTCTCTCCATTATCTGATAGTCCTCAAGATGGATGTTCTTGCTAAAGTTACAATAACTTTTCTGTTGACAGAGCTCTGGGTACAATTGAACAATTCAATGATAATGTATGTATGTTTTTGTTTTTTGTTTATTTTAAGGGATAGTTTTAAGTCTCTACATGATGGATGATGATGGTTTACTTATGTTTCCTATTTCTTGTTTTAACTCTTGCCCATTTCCTTATATATATGTGCTTTACATTGAAGGTCACTGCATATTTCCTTCTTGTAGACATTATCATACATGCCAAGAATTTAAAAAATCACTGACTTATTAAACTGATCTATTTTTAGTATGGGTACTTCCATTAAAGTGTGTGTATACATCATAACTACCAGATATGTGAGTTCATTTTAGTTGAGCCTTTCAATTGATGCTGACTTCATTAGGCACCAACAGCAATTGATGCTAATTTTATGGATGTATGATTAACTCTTTTTTTCAAGCGTGGTTGTTCTCAGCTTTCTGCTATGCAGATAGTATCTGCCAGCTCCCTGTTTTGATGTGGAAATGATGAGCTTGTTAAGCCTGGCCCATAAAATCACCATGGAAAATTCTCCATTTCTTTCCAAACCGAAATGTTGCGGAAGGGATGCCAGGGCAAGGTAATAAATGCACAGCATGACAGAATTCACAGCTTTAAAAACCGATTCCTACTAATGTGGCACATGAAAAGTTCTGGGGTGCAGGATTCAAAACTGGCAGTCTCACCTCCCCTCTCTTCTTATTCTTTGGCTCAGGGAGGCTCTTCTTTTTCTTACATCAATCCCTCTTTCCCACATTCAAACAAAAGCATTATTCTAGCCTGAAGCTACAATAAGACAAACCCCGTCCCACCACAGCTGACATAAAAAAGAGTTCTGTGTCTCTTAAAATAGATAATCAAGGAAAAACATGGAATACTAGAAATCAACCGATATGGATTTTTTAGGGCTGTTTTTTTTTGTTTGTTTTTTTTTTATCAGCCTTCATCGGCCGATGGCTACTACTGGGTGTCGATTTGCTTGAGCAGATATTTGGAGTCAATACAGCTTTTGTTCCCTCAATTTACATCTTAAAAATTACAATACACCAAGGATACAAGTCTCATTTTATTTTATTTTATTTATTTATTTTAAGAAACATTTATTTAAAGTGAAAGCTCTTAATCCTCCCAGTTTATAATGAAGAAAGCAGCATTTTTCCCGTAAGCTTGTACCCATTGGTATCATCGGTCTGGGTATTCTGATAGGTATTCTGTGAAAGGTGGGATGCAGAGATTAATCAATGTTGTATTTTACATTATATACTGAACCATGCAGGAATAAACATCTATGTAATCAAGAAGTGCACTGAAAAACTCAAAGGGGTTTCTGCAGTTAGCTGGCAGAAGAACGTCCAGCAGAGATAATAATGCAAAAAATATTCTTCGCAGTCGTATCAACCACGTGCACGCTGCTGTCCTACGCGAAGCAGCACGTGTACGTGGAAAGAAGGCAATACTCTTTATACTGCCGTGACATTCTGCACTATTTACTATGAGGCTAAAGCAAAAATTTGGAAGACACAGCAGATCAGACATCCTATATAGGCCGATGCCGATACTAGTAAAAAAAAAAAAAAAAAAGGCAAATATCAGCTCGACATATCAGCTGGCTGATGTATCGGTCGATCCTTAATGCACACTGATACGTTTCTTCATAAATGTAGTGTAGATATTAAGAACTTGCTTGAAGGCTGCTTTTTATGCACAGTGTTATGCTTTTATCATTACTCGTCTCTTTGTATGTACATGTTTACAGCTGATTGCTTTGTTGAGTTGATTGCAAGTTGAGTTACTTTTGATTAAAAAATGTTACATAAATTAAGTTTGATTTGATGTTGATTTGATTTTGATGAGGACCTGAAATGACATTTTGCATTCCAAAACAGAAACATAAGCTTCTGTTACAGAGCCATAACTAAAGCCAAGAATGTTGGACTGTTGGATTTAGTGTATAAATAGACTAATGGCATTTTCAAATTTCTTATCATATAGTACTTTACATTGGATACCTATGTTAAGCCTCAATACAATTGGAACAAAAAGAAACACCACTTAACGTGGGAGAGGAAAATTTTTATAAGCTCCTGTTAGTCTCAGACCTTGCACCTACAATTCTGCAGGTCTTACTGTTCACTTGCAAATACAACTGCATGAAATTTATCCTGGCATAAGCCATGCTCCTCTGCATGTTACTTCCACTCAATTCCTATATTGTATTGAGGCAGCATCAAAAAGAGGTTGTTGTTTTTTTGGGGGAAAAGGCTAGTCTCAATTTGTTGGTGTCAGTCTGTGTATTGATTGCCAAAAAGACCCTACTTGGTAAGTGTTCTGGGGGAACAAACTGTACCAAACAGAGTGTTCTGCAAAGCAGAAGATTGCTACTGTGCCTCTCAGAGGTATAATTTCCTAACAAACCAATAGACAGATGGGGCATCAGACACACAAACCATATAGACAAAAACTCAACTTGACTTCAACCTTTATTTTCTAAACTAGCAACACCACTACTGCAAGGAAATAAAGTAAAAAACAAAAGAATAACTCATCTTTCGTCACCTCATCCTGCTACTCTTTCAGTCGTAAGTGACCCGGACAAGATATCGAGAAAAAGGGAAAATGAAAAGCAGCAGAATCACAGTAACTGCAAGCGGAAGAAATATGACACGATATGTGACATTCAGTTTAAAACGAAGCCTCTTGAATTAAGCTCTCTCTTTGAAGCACAAGCTTCCCTTTTCTCTTATCTCTGCCTGATAACCTGCACTGGGTTTTCAGCAAATGAAATCTATTATTTGGAAGAAGGCATTTCCTCTCTCTGACACTTACAAAACGAAGTCAAAGACAGTGACTTGCAGGGTCAAAAGTTTACTTCATGTAAGAATTAGAAGCGTTTAATTTCCACAGCGAGCAGTCATGAGAATGTACTAAATTAACAGCAGCAAATGCCTTTTAGCAACAAGAATAATTGAATGGCCACATATGAATGTAGGTGATTAGCTCCCACTGACCTGAGCGGTTAGACTTTTGATTAGTTTATACCAATCACAAAACACTCTTCATGCATATTTTACAATATGGGAGAAATATGTGAGGGAAAGCATTTTTATTAAAAAATAAATTAAATAAAGTGAAAAAACCTACCATCTGGCATCTCAACCTGCATTTCTTTTTCTGTCCAGGGATGTCAGGCTCACATTTTAAACAATAGATATTTTATCCTTTTACTATGGATTTTAAATAATTTTGACTTAGTCTGTGATTGCAATGTGGAAGGATTCCATGGATTAAAGCTGTGCTGATTTGGACATTCACCCTGGGAAGGTTAATGTGGGATTTAGCCATGAATTGAGTTATTTCTAACACAAAGCAAAACTAAGGAACAAGAATTTTTAAAAACTCGATTTAAAAGGCAACTTTGGTTTTCTGATTGCATTCTAAGAAACCCAGTGATAGCAAGTAACACCTTGCATAATAATCACACAGAATAATTAAAAAACATGATGACATGTACAGTAAAACCTTACCTGGACCAGATTCCAGCCCTCCAAGGACTCCGCAATGATGGAGGTTACAGAGGGACAGACGCCACCAAAGATCATCAGATGTTTGGGACCGTAGCATATGGCATCAAAGAAGGCCCTCAGTCCTTTGGCATTGTCACACTGTAGAAGCAGATAGATGTGGAGGTGAAGGTAAGAAAAAAGGAGAAAGACAGCAAGAAGGGAAATTTTAATTGGATAATGTAACAAGAAAATCACATTTGAGTGAGGCTAATGGTGGATACATGTCACCCTAATGCTTTGTTAAACTTATCTCAACCCCAAAATTTAAAATCAGTTATTACTATGTATGGAAGAGAGGCTGCTACTTTCACTGAACTTAATCATAAAATTAGGGAACTCACTGGTGTCAGCTTTTTTTATGATCAACAGCATAGCATTTAATAAATGTGTAACTTCTGTCTGTAAACACTGCCGTACATATGATTGCAGCTTTGTCTGAGAGTGTGTTTTTTGAAAACATGTAAAACAATGCAGCTTATTGGTTGCAAAAAGCAATCCTCTGCTCTGATCAAGTGCTGCAGAAGGCAGCCATTTCACATCACTATAGCAACCCGAGAAAGGATGTGTGAAACGAGAGGGGAAAAAAACAAGAAGAAAAGGAAAAATCTGTGTAGGTTATTATTGATTGCTACATGAGCTGGCTAACTGGCTTTGCTGTGATTCCCCGATTTCCACAGCTTGTAATGATATTCCTATCAGCAGTAAACACTTCCCCACTCAGTTTTCTATTATTGCCACTCAATTCAGGATGTTCCTGTGCACAGCTGATATATAGACTGACTGAATGGCAGGTGGTGGGTATGTGTGTTTGTGCCTTCTGACAGTACTTCTCATCTGGAGAGTCATTTGACCTTGTTAGCCATCAGCCAGCAGCTGAATGAGATTTTTCACTGAACAAGAGAGCACCCTCGTCAACATAGATTGAAAAACTAAAAATCGAATGTGGAGGAAGAAGATTCCAAACAGAAATACAAGACTACATGTTGTGATCTGTTAGCAACTTTATTAAGTGTACTGGCAGGTTTAATGGCTGCAGGATTGACACAAGCTTAAACTTGAGCTGAAGACTTATGCGGTCGTCTGTTGTTGCTCTCAATTCCAAGAGGAGATGGTAGTCTTGGAGTTCTTCAATTAGTTTCTGAGTTAAGTCAGGTACATCTACAACTTATTATTCCTCGCAAGCTACATTGAGAACTGATCATCTGTGTTTCTGCATTAAACAAACCTCTCGACTTTCAGATTTTAACATGTGCTTGGATTTAACTCACCAAATTCTTTTTAAGTGAACACCTTAAAGGTCTTTCAGTAGAAGACCAAATACTGGTGCATAGGGTTTTCCCTGCAGATGCCAGGAAAGAGCAATGTATGCTGTAAAGCTGATCAAGAATAGCCTTGACTGCGGATATGCCTCAGGTGAAATGAAAGGGAGAAGATGTGATTAGACACAGTCTTCTTTATCCTGGCCACACAGCTGAATGAAACAGTAGGCCATTAAAGCAGATATGCTATTAGCAGACTTATTGTTCACTTCTCTCCAACTGGCAAAACAAGGTGGGCTGGTACTCTAGGATTGTGACTCAAGTGGTTACCATGCAACAAAAAATAAGTGTGGGCAACTCAACTTGTCATAGTGAATACAATAGGACTTGGTGATATGGTAGGTTTAAGCTGATTTAACATGGAGAGTAACAATATGCTGTAGGTGGTTAATTGTTATGGTCTTCACTCCCTCTGCAGCAAAACTATCTGCAGCAACAGCAGCTGTTGTGGATAAGCAAGCATGAATGTGTGAACACAGGAGAGTGATTTTAATTAAATGCTTGCATTTTTTTTAACGCAATAGACCTTAACACCCTCTAACAAAGACTGAACAGTTGTACGCTAATCATAAATAGGGAATGGCCGACAATGGGGACTAAAAGAGATTTAAAACTCATTTATGATGGTTTGTGACCATATAATGTTTGTTTGTACAAGAGTATTTATGTCCCTATAGGACAAAACAAGAGCATGTACAGATGCATCCAGGTGCTAACTGAAAAGTGAAATTGCACATTTTTTTGTGTGTGGCCACACAAGTCATGAAACATGTGTTACCAAGACAACAGAAAAAAAAGCAAAGTCTTGAGTTATGATACAGAATATGAGGGACATTAAAAAAACAAAAATATATATTAGTTTCTTGTGCACACAGTAAAAAAATCTCCTTTTCTCTCCCACTTTATGAGTTAGTTTTACAGATCATATTTAAAGATGCAGTATAGAACTTTCTGACCTTAAAACTGCATTCCTGACTTGTTTGATGGCACAGAGACATTTATTATGCACATTTCTAGAGTCGTTCCGAGGCTGAGAAACCACTTTTTTCAACTTTTTCTTTCCTCAATGCCACATGACTGAGCAGCTGAGTTTAGCTTTACACGCTGTGTTACACGCTCAAGAAGATCTCAACACCGGCCATTTTAAATGCTCCCGTGGCTGATTCAGCAAAGAAATGCAGGAAGACTTTATTGGAGGAAGAGAAGGAAAGAAAGTGAGAAAGGGACAGAGCAAGAAATTAGGCAAGAGTCAAGATAAGAATCACTTTTACTGGCTGGTGAGAGCTCACAGTACAAGTAGGATGCAAGATGGGTGCTGAATTATCCGTTGATAGGCGCATCACTGAGAAAATCTTTTATAGTTCTGTAGTGTGTCTAATAGCATGAATAGAAGGCCTACTTGCTTGTTTTGATTCAGGGTCTTTGCTGCTTTTTTGCAGCAAAAAGAATTAGAACTTTATTTTTATCTGATGATCTACTTCTAAAACGGTCAATGAAGTTTTCTAAATTTTTACTGTAAGGAAAAAATCTCATCTGTGACTTCCAGCCAATAATCCTATACCAATTATCTTAATCTATCACAAAAGGTTGGATCCTAAATTGTACAGACTAATTTACTACAGATTAATTTATTATCAAGTAAATATTAAAATAGTTAGGAATCATCCTTAGTTAGCTTAGGTGTGCTTAAGCAAGTGGCTCATGAACAGAGGCTGAGGACCCTCAAAACAACCAGGTCCAAATCGTAGCATGTGTCCCTTTTCAGCTTCCCATCCTCCTTTCTTCATTCAATGTAAAAATGTAGACCTTCTGTGCCCGAAATACAGTTCTTTGTAAAGAATCCCCTCTCATAAGTATTCACTTCATGAGCTAATCATTTTGTTCCCCTCACCTTCATTCAGCCTCTATTACTGTTGAGAGGCACACATGCACACGAGCGCACAATCTGTTGTAACTGCTCAGAAAGCCTTGACCAGTGTGTTGTCATGCCAACGGTGTGAGTATTCACACTCTAAGCACTAGATGAGGGAGGATGCCGCAGCAAGACCCTTGTAGAGATGGCTATATTTAGCCTCTTGTGAGGTAGCACAACCACTCCAATATTAATCAATACCTATTTAGCAACAGAGATGCAGCAAAGGACGAAGTGGAAAGATGGACAGAGCGAAAAAAAGTAATGGAATACAATGGGATAACCAGTGTAAAAAGACATGCAGTTAGTGAAGGTGAAAAGGAGAAAAGCATATACAGTAAAGGTGAGAAAGGCCGGAGGATGGCAATATTAGTCTGATATTAACTGTATAATCAATATTGTAAACCTGCCCTCCTTCCCTCTCAAATGAGGAATTTATAACTATAAGATGGATTCACTGGATCTGATGCTTAGATTTATGATGTTTAGCTCTCTTGATGATGATTTATTTGATCCACATTAAACTTCTCTCTCTTTTTGTTTTTCCCCCACTTTTGACACCTGCAACTTAATTTGCAACAATTTTAGAAGGAGAAATAAACTGAGACAAATATTACCGTTCTATAAACAACTAAAAGTAAAAGTAACACAGGAATAAATACAAATATGTCCTGAGGATAAAGCAATGCTGCACAATCAAGAAGGCATAGAAGCACTTAATTCTAAAGCAAAGCAGAGAGAAATGCTACAGCACTTTATTTCCTTCTCCTCCAGTCTGAAATGTAATTCCTGGCATTTGGAGGCCATTTGGAGCAGATCGATGAGGTTAACGCCCGTTGTAATCTGTTTGACTGCCTTGGGAGACGGCCAGGAAAGGTGTGTGTGTAGGTGTGTGTATGTGTGGCTGCAGGGAGGAGGCTGATAGCAAAAGAAAGTTAGAAATGGAAACTCAGGGGAAGTATGTAACCCTGTCTAATTTTGATCCATAAACCAAATAGTAACTTCAGGGGACCAGAGAGTCACACCGTGTGTGTGTGTCATATACACACAAGAATATGGCTGACTGTAGTTTTACTTTAGCAGAAATAATAGTTAAATACCCAAGCAGTTTATTTAAAATACACCTCTGTACTTTGTCTTAACTACATTTCCTTCACAGTGACCTTAACAAAAATCAACTGAGATTAATCCTTATTGATCATCACATGGTAACATTGCCTATTGTTCTCCTGCTGATATATCACACCCAAACAGAATAAATACGAGGAAACACCCTTCTCTGGGAAGGAGCTTTGTGTGTGTGTTTATGTGTGTGTGTGTGTGTGTGCGTGTGTGTGTGATAAATTGCTTTTTGCTGTATTTTTAATCAAAATACTACATCTTTACTAAGCATATTTTAAAAAGGTCAGCATTTTTCTTCACAGCAGCTTTGTGACTTAAACAGGTCATCTGATGGAAAACAGTGAAATGCTATTTTACAATAGAAAATATTAGGAGGTTGAGTAAAAACAAGATTAACTAATTCCCCCAGGCACATTAAACAGCCCTCCCTTCACATGGTCAATCACGTTTTGGTGTAAATTGATGCAACGTATTAGAAGTTTTTAGACCTAAATCCTCTAATCTACCATCTCTATATACATGAATCTGTTGAGACCACCAGTGGGAATCTGAATATTTTATGTCTGCATGTGCATTGGTGTGTATACATATGTGATCTTGTGACAAAAACAAGAGCTGATCAGAGCACCCAGCTGAAGCTAACCATGATGAAATGTCTTGTTAGTGCTGCAAACAGAGGCAGCTGCACCTGTCCCCTTGCCTAATGGCCAATTACTGCCCCTAAATCTGCAGCCTGAGGCCCAATATTGCACATACACACGCATGAGTAAAAGGGAAAGAAGTTGAGGACTGAATAGAGGAACAAGACAAGACAAGAGCCTGAAATGTTATCAGAGGCTGTTTACTTTGTCTAACATAGTGAAGCTAAAGTATTGAGATGTTGGCACTTTCACCAGTCGGACAAGGATTGGCCATAACAAGACCAAGAGCGCAGAGGATTACAGAACACAATCTGCAAGAATCCCCCACAAAATAAATCTTTGTAAGGGTTAGGATTGAATGTGTTTCATGTTCACTTTATAAATTAAGAGGATGATTATTTTTAACTTGATTTAAAAAAAAAAACATGGTTCTTGTGAAATGTAAATAAAAGGAGGATGCAGCAAATTGCAAATCAGGTAAACTAACTGACAATGCTACAAACACCAGCCATCAAATGTCAAAATTGAGAAATTATAGTGTTTTGAAAAAAATATTTGAACATTTTGAATCTATTGCCAGAAAAGTATCTGTACTTCAAACATATGCACCACTGTTATATGTTCTTTTCTTACAGATTGTGCTGTGGAACCCATGAGACTAGTTGTTGTAGTTTTAAGCTAAGTGTTTTCCATTCTAGTTTAATATATGATTTCAACTGCTCACAGCCTACTTTGTCAAAGTAGCATCCAAACCATTACTATGAGGCCATGTTGTTCTTCAAGTGTCTAATTCGGGTTTGGAGCAGTTTTGCTGAAATAAGCAAAGCCCTCCCTGAAAAAGACATCTCTTGGATGTTGCACCTGAGCCTGTATGTATCATTCAGCACCAACTATGCTTTTAGCAAAACCATAAAATTGTCCTGTATTAGAATTTAGAGAATGTTGCATTCTGGGCCCTGTTTTGTTTTTGTTTTGTGTTATTTTGCATGTACGCATGCTTCCATGGTAGAGTTTTATCTTGTACCTGTAGATGAGGCAATGAAATATGTCCACTTGCAGTGTTTTGCAGAAGTTTTTCTGGGCTGATGCAGCATTTACGACTACACAGTGTTTCCCACATTTTAGTTTAAAAAAAGCCTTTGCCCTTGGATGTAGAAACTTCTGCAGGTTTTTTTGTTGCAATAACTGATTTTTTTTTTTTTAACAGTGTAAGGTTGAAAGGTCAGGTTTTAATGTGGATGTGTTGCTAAATTAATGTTTGATTAAAACAAAGCAGCTCAACTTTGAAAAAAGGATTTGGACATTAAGTAGCAAAGCCTGCTCACTGAACCTTGGATATATTACAATGACAAACATTTTATGGTGAGAATTTACATTATCCTTAATGGAAATCATGCATGCCTTGTCCAATGAACTAAAGGAGTAGCACCTTCAAAACGGAGCAGTTCATTGGCATGGGGGTGAATACTCACACATAGCAACGTTTGTAAAAGTACTACTAATGGTAAATGATATAAAATGACTTTGGTGTAACATATACTCTAACCTCAGAGTATGTTTTTTGATGGAACATCTTGCTTATTTCAGTGAGGAAATGTTTAGTCATGACATAACTTAAAACACCTTGAAAAGTAATTTAATCAAAGTGGCAGCGACAAACACACTGAAGCAGAAGCACAAAGTTTGAGAGAAGTCCAGAGGTGGGTAGTAACAAGTTGCATTTACTTAAGCAACTTGTAAAAAACAAAACAAAACAAAAAAAACAAAAACAGTAGTCCTACCATTAAGAGTTTTTTCTTCTCATAATTTATTCAGTTAGATTTAAGATAATGCCAATTTCACCAATTGGACATAGTAACAATCATCACATGACTTTGTTTCACCAATCAAACACAGCCATGTATTCACAGGACCACACACACAAACCATGTTGATGTAGCTGCGAAAACTTATCACACCTAGTGGACAGGGAATGAAACATGTGAAAAATAGCAGAGGCAACTATCTGTAATGCTAAAACTGAAGGGGGGGGACATTTCTGGCCTCATATACAAAACATATTTCAGAGTTTTAGATGTGAACTTTTGCATGAAGCTAACTGCAGCACTCCAGGTGGCCTGTTGTTGTATAATGACGCGTGATCCAACCATGCCAGCCTGATCGCAGATCCAAGTATAACCATGACAGGTGCACTAACATACTGGTCAGCTTTAATATGATTTTATAGTAACCAGATATTTTTAAAATAAATTAGTTTGTTCTCAGTCATTGTACTGTTCATGTGTGAGGGGACAGAGACATCCTCTATTAGGGGTCTGAGGTCGTCATAATTGGATTTTTTTAATTGCTGTAATAAAAAACACAAAAGAAGTTATCCTGATGTTGATTTACTTTAAAGTTCAGAAACTTTATTTCAGTTTTTGTTTGATGTGGATAGACCATAGCTCTTGAGCCATTTTTTGGATGACAAGGGTTTCTTCTTTTTGAGTAAAGCTATTTTGAGTTAATCTAACTCATATTTGAGTACAATTTTTGGCTACTGTACCCACCTCTGGTTAATTCCTAAAATCTTCATCATACCCATATACAAGTATCAAAATCAGGAAAAAAAAACAGTCTCAATTTTTTTTATTTGTCATTTATTTTCTGCTGTAATATAAACACTAATATAAACAATGTCACTGTTTGAGTCCTCTGCTACTTCCATAACGTCCATTATCTTCCATGATAGTAACGACCACCTTATAGATCCCCAAACCAGGAGAGGGAATGTAGCCATACTGAATCCTGCAATTGCAAAAACCTATGTTGGGTGTTATTAAGCCTTGTAAAATCAGCAGAGTGCAGCTAATCGGTCAGATTCAAAGAAAATTATTTATTTCACCATGTATAAAACCCAGCAAATCCTCTAAACTCTGTCATGACAGTCAATACCACCTACCACTAGAGGAGGAGGAAGAACTTGAGGCTTGTTGTGTACATTAATCAGCCTTCAAAATTTTGCTGTCATTTCGTTTAAAATTATATATAAAGTTGCTTAGAGGTCACCATGGTCTTTAGTCTGTTATTTAAGGTCAATGCTCCCCACTTCTCACTGAACTTTAACACTCACAAACTCATCTCGCCTGCTCCCATCCTTACACATAAGATCTTTAAGAAGCTACAACTATTTGTTCCCCATCAATGCCAATGCCCTAAGGCAATCGAGAACTCCACTGGGGTGTAACACATCACCCACCATGCCTGTTCTTTCTCTTTCTAAATGACCAGGAAGACATGGCTGACAGGCTGTTCAGTCTTAGGGAAGCAATGAGAAAGCAATAACCATAGCTTTCAGAAGCACTTGCAAAAAAGCAACAAGAAGAATCATAGAAAGAAGAAGAAAGAAGAAAGCTGAATTGTGTGTGCAGCAAGCATCAAGACTCTTGTGGTAACATTTAAACAGCAGTCCCTGGATACCTGAACAGAATACACATTGAGTGAGTGTGGATGAAGTAAATTGAGAGCAGGAAGGAGTGATGGAGTTTTGTTTTTTTTCTCTCCAAACCTTCACATTTCATGCTTGCCACACAGGGAGCAAGAAAAACTGAGGAACCAACCACTTGTCTGGGGAGATTTTGGCCTGTTAAATCCACTGCGACAGACTGACTTGGCTGTTCAAGCTGATAGCTGTTTGCCCTCCATCTCCTCCTCTCTTCACGCAGTCTGGCTCTTGTTATTACATTCAATCTATCCCTCACTTTCTGGAGAACTCAGATGGCCACCAGGATAACCATGATGGCCCGTTGGAAGCCTCCTCCGTGGTGACAAGTAACTTTCACTCTTCCTCACTTTCTGTCACTCCTACACAAAATACTCTCCCCTTGAGCTCATGATTTTTCACAAATGTGCAAATTCACTAGACAAATTATCCTTCCAGCACAAATGCATAACAAAATACAATCTCTGACAAACATGCAAACAATAATGCACATATTAATTCTCTCAGAAGTGAGAGATAAGCTAAAATTGGCCGATGGTGCTAAAATCCCAGCAAACACATTGCACCTTTATTAGCAATCTGTGCAGTGCAGAAAGCAGACACTGTGTTAAGCCTATTACAGAATGTTGTGCTTTTGACGAGGCCTGACAACAGCTGGAACATGTTGTGCTACCCAGTGAGAGGGACAGACCAAAAGTATATTCCCACTGAAATGATAGGTCCCTGAGGAGACACTGGGCTGAAAACAGAAGAGAAGAGAGGAGATAATAGAGGGAACCAACAAGATGCAGGAATCCTTCTGTTTAACATTGTGTGTGTTCTTTGAGTAAAATTTGCATGGATATGAGTAAGCTTTAATTTCAAGGTAAACATTTGTTTCTTGCACCATCTCAAGCGAATAAGTGACTGCATATCTTCTACATGAACTTACTGTTGTGCAGCATGATGCTTTCATTGAGATTTTTGTTTCTAAAATTAGTGGCCTTGTGCAAAGCATCATGCAAAATCTCTTCATACATCATTCAGGCAACCCTAGAAGATGGATCTTTCTATTACTCCATAAAAATCAGGTGCATTTTTTTCTAAATCAAACCTTATATTTTGTGTCTACGTCTAAAATAACGGCAAATTAAAATGTAATCTACTCACGGCAATCGTAACCTCTCCAAACCCATTCACAAAGGCTCCAAAGGGGAAATGCTCATCTATGATTTGTCCATGTTTTATGTGACTGTAAGACAATCAGCCTATGGGATTGCAGTGTGTGTGTGTGTGTGTGTGTGTGTGTGTGTGGGGGGGGGGGAATGTGCATCCTTTTTTCTCTTTTTTGGAGGTGGTCCCTTTCACTTTACAAGTAATCCTCCTCACCCATCACCGTTTCT
>JBAMHW010000019.1:13157024-13170248 GCA_037177495.1 Rhadinocentrus ornatus
CAAAGAGATGTGTTTTTTTTTTTTTGTTTTTTTTCTTTTTTTTGTTTGTTTGTTTTTTGTTTTTCTTTTTTTTTTTGGGGGGGGGCAGTTGTTATACATTTTATTTAATTTAAATACTGAGCCTAGCGGGAGGGGCTTATAGTATAAAAAGAGGGATCCGCGCTGTGATGAGGGCAGTGCTGTTCAGGATCTGTTTACAATGGACTCTGGCCTAGGTGAACCATATTGACCACTTATTATTTTACAGAAGGTGAGCAAATAAATGTCACAAGCATTTTACATCTTTCGCTTGCCTGAGTTTGTTTTACTGTAAGAAGGAAATAGAAAGAACCCTGTGACACCCAAAGAAAGGAAAAATAGCAAAGAAACATTTTTCAGTTCATTTAAGTGCAAACATTAGGGTTAAGGGGGCTGTAAGTATTGCATCATTAGTGCATCATCTCAGGATTCTGTTGTTTTCTGCTTTATCAGTCCAATCATCTTCTCAGTTAATCGCCTGACCATAAGGGATGCTTTGAAAATTTCTACTGACATAGTGTGCAAAGCTATACTCATTATCAATCATTTTTATTAGTTTAAACAGATTTAATACTGTAGCTGTTAGCATTAAAGCAACAAGACAGGACAGATTAGGTTTTAAAGGTAATGGATACTGACACTATTGAGGGATGAAAAGGGTGTCACATTCAGGATGAGTACCGTTGTGATTTATTTTCATGTAATATTTCTAGCCAACTTAATTTCTAACTGCAATAAATATTTTAAAATTATGGCATAGATTTTGGCACAGGTTTTTTCTTTGCCACAAATACACATGCACTCGCTATCACTGACACATGCAGATGCGGCTCCAAACAAATACGATGCTCTCTGCGATTCATCAACCAGTGCATATTTAACCAGGCTGGGGGCCATGCCAACAGTGTCACAAACAATCATTAATCATGAGGAGCCACAAGCCCCCCCACACACACAGATACCCACACATGCACAAACCATACAACCAGGTGGTCGGCTTTTGTCTCACAATAGCTCATTTCCGGCTCAAATAAACACTCCATTTGAAGGCACTGACTGTGAGTGCTTGTCTTTTCTAATGAATCACTTATTGACCAGCCTTTATTGAGGTGACTGGAAAGCCACTAGAGCCCCACCCCTTTCTGTTGCCCTACGGAGCCATGATAAAGCTGGAATGTGACAGCCAGGGCATTTGGACAATGCCATTTTGTTTGAGAGCTGACATACTATTGTTGCTATAGCTACAATGAAAGAGTAAAGTTGTGACAAAGAAGTAAGAGAGAGAAGGGGTCTAGACTGCTAAGGAAATTAAGCTCTGTACACGGCTATGTTGCCAAAGAAAATTGCATTTTGTTTTTCTTTTACATGGGGAGAAGCTGAGGTAGGTCTTGTGCTTATGTGAATTTCTGTGAATGTGCACATAACTGCAGCTGGCCAAACGCCATCTCAGCAGACTCTTGGCAGAAGTGTGTTGCAGGATGTTTGAAGAGTTTTTCATTACAGAGATTTTTGAATAAAACAGATTTAAAGAAAGTTTAAACTAATATGCATCCAATGTAGCAGGCTGCACACACCAGGACAAAGGTAATGTTGAACTGAAAAGTGGGAAATTAAACTAAAAGATTTACTTATATGCCACATCCATTGTTCAAATACCAGCAACCAAAAAAAAAAGAAAAGAGAAAAAAAGGAGCACAAGAGCATACTTTCTTTCTTCTCTTTGACACACAGAGAGTGAAAGACAGATTATTTTCTTTTTGTGGTATGACGAGTTGTCTGAATTCTACGGCTCTCTAAGTAGGTCATGCAGCCTTTTTTGAGTTCCACTCCTCCCCACACTGCATCACGAATGCATAAATCTGTGCACATTCTCTGCAAGCAGCTTCCTAGACTGGCTCAATCACATCTTCAGAGATTCTAATCCCATCAAAGGTGGTCTTTCTGGTATGTAAACTCAACATGGGATGAAAATGTCATCCCTGGCAGTTGCTTTCATCACAGCTCCTAATTTAGGGGGGTTACAATGTAGCTATCGACCTAGTGAATAGCTTCAAGTGTTCTTGGTTTATAAAATATCAAGAGCATGGCTAAGCTTAGGTTCACATAAAAAGTGAGATAAGCATTTTTGTTCCCACCAACAAAGCTATAGGCTAGTTGGAGATGCTATCTCTAAAGACACACTCCACTGTCAGATGAGGTGAATAGTGAAGGTACAGACTGAGTACAGGCAAGATAAGCTTGGGCATGCCTCCTGAAAATAGTAGAGCAATAAAGATGTACTTCGCAGTTCTTTTTTGTGCAAGCTGTGGCTTTTGGATCTGTTTACTATTTGCACATTAACAGTAATATCTGAACACTTTAAATGTATTTCATCCAATAATTTAATTAATGACTAGGAATATTGTTTTTATAATAATATTACTGATAAATTGTTCTTTTTGTATTGTATAGCTCTGAGTGTTCTTCTAATTGTCACAGTTACATATGGACATCTTTGCCAGGGCAAAAGGGACTTATACTTTCTGGAAACCCAAAGGTCTCTCTCTCTGACTGGGTATAGATTTCATGCAGAAATTAATAATTTAGTAGATCATAATAGTCTTCCTCTGTTACATCCAAATCTTTCACCACGAAGCCACTCATGGGATCACAAATGACCGTCATCATCAATGACTCTTCACTCTCAGGTGTGTTTGTGTGTGTTTGTGAGTGTGTGTAATTTGAGTGTGGGTGGATGGTTTAATAATTTAAAGGACAGTGAAGTACCCTTTCAAAATTACATGTAATAGTACTCATTATAACTCTGAATGCATAACTGTCTATAAAAATTGATAAAACAGAATCCTAACCAGTTCATTCAATTTATTTACAAAGTATTCTTACAAAATCTATTTGTACTGATTGCTTTGTTTAAAAAAAAAAAAAAGCCATTGTAACCTCATGCATTTTACAATTAATGTGTTGCCCTTTTCATGCCATCTTAAAAGGTCCTTTTTGCCTGGCATGACCAGTTAGTTCAAAATCACTTCAATATTAAACTGGCAAACAGCCATACAAATTCTGTTTAGTTTTCACTCTCCAACTACAGTGGGAAATCTGCACTGTGCCACACCAGAAAGAATAATTGTCTTTCTGTCAAAGTTTAATGTGAAAGTACTAAAAATATTTTGGTGAAGCAGAAAACTTTATCCCCAGGGGATGAAAACTTGCCAGGATGTGAAAATGTAATATTAATGAAGACAACAAATATAAACTCACTATAAGAGGGTAGCCTTAAAGAAAGACCTAAAGCCAGTGCTCAACTTTTCCTCATAAATAAATTAATTTATGTCATTGTCAGTTTCTCAACCAAAAAAATTCTGCAACACTGAATATGGGAGAGATAGAAAGGATGTGTCTATATGTGAAGGGAATGAGAGAAGAGGAAAACATGTACAGTCCTTTCCCTGCCACCCCATATATAGAGGCTATGAAGCTTAGGTTCAAATGTTGGTCATTTGGATCTCTAGTTGCCTTTATTTAACATTCAGAGATACAAGAAAGTGACTGGAGCAATGGGGAATGCTAAACTTTCTGCAAAGGGGCTCATTTTGGGTCTGCCACCATGTTCCATGAGCTGTGGGCAAACCTAGTTATTACACAAGTGTGTGAAATAAAATGTGTAAAAAGAGGCACCAGCGTATCACAAAATGTGAAGAAGCTACAAAGTAAAAGAGACCTCATGGAAAATGATAAAAACTTAATGTAAAAAAGGAAATTGATTGATGTAACCTGTAGTTGGATGAAGCAAATAATTCTGTCTGTAAAGCAAGGACTCAGCTTTGTCATGCTTATGCTGAGAGGAGTGATAAATGCTGAGGCTAGTGAATCCTTTGAGTTTGAACACATTATCTATAATGGCATTTCTACTTGATGTTTGAAAATGCTTTTCTTGACATTGTCTAAGGAATTTAAGTAAAATTACAGCCCTCGACTAGCTGTGATGGGAGCAATGAGAGCATTGTAAAGGAAGGGTTGGGGGAAGTATGATGTGATATAATGTTTCTTGGATTTAAGGACTTTTTTTATGAATGGTGAAACCTTCTCAAGACATAGCTCTTGCTATTGATGTTTTCTGGTCTTATGTCCGACATGGCCTGGATAGCTGAAATTTCCGAAATACAAACGTGAAATTCTAAAACCAGAGATAACAAAATCGTATTCATTTAAATTTATTACTTTCATTTTATCTTCAGTGTTTTAGTACTTTGTATTGCAGAAAACTTTCCTTAAATGTCCAACAAGGCAAAAACTTCAGGTAGAAGCCAGATAATTAGAATCTAACTCAGAAGGTACTGTGTATTTGCCTGCAGTGGATAGGAGCCATCTTCGGTTTAAATCTTCTAAACTTTTACAAAGAAGGCAGCTGAGCTTAATAAGTGTCGCTGAGCTCCGGTAAGCATGGGTTACCAGGCATTTACAGAACCACCTCCCCTTATAATGTCTACTGGCCTCTTTTCTCTTACAGTGATCCAAAAACCCCTCACATGTAACATGTCATACAATGACCAAGCAGCAACATTGAAATAATGACACCTCCAGGGCCTGAATACAGTGCTCTGCTTCCTCTTTGTGCTTGCTACCTTTTCACTCTGTGTTTTTCATTTGTCTCTAAATGCGTGTTTCAAATATGCAACGGTTTACTCCAGAGAGAAAAATCGAGAAATCCTGAACAGCAAATGCCCCAGGGTTCACTCCTAATTGACCCTACTACTAGTGGGCCAAAGCTGCTCATCTCAAATTGACTAAATAAAAGAAAAACACAAAGCAGAAGTTTGCCACTGCAGGCAACAGTGTTCTTATATTATTACTTAATTCTCAGATGGCCTTAAAGCTACTACTTAAAGATGTGTTCAAAAGCCTCAAGCCTCTGTAATGAGCTTATGTGGCATGCCCTATAAATCTAAAGAGCAATAAATGATAGTGGCCATCATGAGACAAAGATTATTAACTGACAACATTAGAACAAAAGAAAGGAAGAAAATAAACACAAATATTACATGAATGTGCATGTTTTTGCCATCTGCCCACCGGATTGCTTGTGTTCAAACGCTCTATTAAGCGCATGTGTTTTTGTACCCCTCTCTGAGAAGCAGCAATGAATAAAATAACAGTGGAGGAATATGAACTACTTCCTCTGTGAACTCATCAGGCAGACTTTAGCATGCACCAATGCCTCCAAGATGGCTGCAATTCTGCCCCACTCCTTGTAAATACAATAAAAAAGCACACTGCAGGTACAGTAGAATATGTTATGGAACAAAAAATGCGTCCATCTAAATTTGCTGAGTGGCTGAAAATGGAGAGGTACTATTACTGCACACCCCCCCGACTTGAGCATGGAGAATAAACCTACTGTGCTCAGAAAGACATGCACTTTAAAATGTAAAGTATTTTTATGTGTCTGACGTTTCCCAGTGAGAATAGATTATCTGATGTGCTTTCTGATCCAGTCAAATCTAGAATTTAAGGCTTTTGCAACATTTAAATAGTCTAAGAGCACCTTGAAAAGCTGAGGATAGAAAAGGGGATTTCTGTCTAAAGCATAATTGGTAATAACTGGCTTATAGGAGTGATGATAAATTTGACTTATGTGCAGCAGAAGAGTGTGACTCTGGAGGTTCTTCTTTCATGTGTTTGATGTGTCTCCAGGAGGATGGCAGTACCCCCAGGGGACCACACCAGGACAGAAGGTCTTTGATGAGGCACCTTCCATTAGATAAAACTGCTCCTGTCTCATTCGTGTCTGCCCATAGAAATTATGCAGGAACTCTGATTGTGGAAGGGGTTTTGTTGAATAAAACAAGCAAAATGTTGAGCTTTTACAATGTTGAACTTTATATGGTAAAGAAATGCAGAGGAACATTTTTGACAAATATATTTTGAATTTCTGTGATTGTAGATGGATTAACTAAATCTCTTCTTTTCATAAGAGCAGCATCAGAAGTTCCATCTTCCTATCTAATCTTAAATTGGCTCTAGAGGTTTGCATTACAAGACAAAGATGAAACTCTTTGGAAGCTCTTTGGTCCTCACATGGGTTCTTCAGAGTTTAGCAGGAGTATAGGCAAATAGCTGATGCAGACATGCATAGAAATTATTAAAAATGTGCTCTCTGTCAGAGATGATGGCAGGGTTGAAGGGCAGAAATAAGAAAAAAATGGCAGAATGAAGAAGGCAGAATTCAGGCATGTCAAATTGATAGTGAGTGAGAAATGAAGACACAAATTGCGTCAGGAAGCGTGACAGAAATGGCGGAGGCACGTGTGAATAGGAAGGAGAAAAAGAAAAAGAGAATAAAAAGCGAGCAAGGGAGGAGGCAGAAAAGTTCCATCAGTGTTGCGATAATGTGGGAAGAAAGCAGCGCGTGGGCAGATAGTACATAGGAGAGAAGAATGCAGAGGGAACTTGCTCACAACTCTCTCTTTCTTTGACTCTCATCACATCAGCTCATCCACAAAGATGCAGGATGAGTATGAGACTGTTCTCCTTTCATGTCTTCACATACAGCCACAAACCACTGGTAAGATATTAATGGCGCCAGTCATTAGGGGGAACTTTGCCCGGGAATGTGTATATGTGTGTGCAAGTGAGTCATTCAAGTCATGCCAGTCACCAAGGGGCAATCCCACCTCTGGCTTACAATCAGTATTATCATTGATGCATGCAATGAGATGCAGAGCAGGGTGGCAAGTTTACTCATCTTAGCATGTTCCTACATAAACATTTTAAGGCTCATTCACGGTCTACATAAGCACACATACACATTCACTAGTTAATTTTTCTGCATGTTTTCACTGGTCGCCTTGGAAATGGGATTTTCGCTTACATGCCGATCGGTCAGCCTGCAGCACGTTGCTATGGCAACAGAGAACTTGTCGAAGGGGTTAACTGCATCACTGGTATTTATGAGAGAGGTTTTCATGTGACGGTGTTTGCAGATTTGAATTGGCCCACTGACAGGAATGTGTGCATTGGTCTGTGTACTTGTACTTGTGTGATCCAGCACTGTGTTTGATTCTTTTCTCGTCTACACGTTTTTCTGCATGTGAAAGAAAAAAACTGAGGCTGACAAGATTTAAAGAGGGAATGTGTGTGACAATGAACAAGAGCCCCATCATTGAGCGCTGCTGTCTGCATTGTAGCAGAAGTACTTAAAATATCTCAAACAGACAAATTTATTAACGTGTGTTAAGTCTGTCACATGTACAACTGCCAAGCGTGCTACAAATCACCAAAGAATGTTTTAAATGCAAGAATGCATTGTATTTTGATGTATGACTGTGACTATGCAATGTCCTCTCACACAAACATACACACAAGGATCAATTATCTGCTTTTTTTATGCATGAAAATGAAATTAAACGCCGCACCTGACTTTGTATTTTATTCCTCTAGAATTGAGCAGGTGCTGTAAAATAAGCCCCTTTTTTCACAAATCAAATAATTAACCAAGTAAAAGTAATGTATATGAAGAGAAAAATGCTTTTCCATCAGAGTGCATCTCCACCAGAAAGTCTCCCAGTATGAAGGCTTGTGTAAACAGCAGCTGACTGTTTCCAATACTCTGGACTTTCTCCTGAAAATCTCTAGTCATCATGTGATTAATTAAACCCCAGTTCCCAATAGGTCAAAAGCTCAGAACTTTTACCTTGAAACCAATTTTTTTTAGAAAATGCCGGAAAGCGTCACCCTATCATCACAATCAGAATTTAATTTCATATCATTCATATATAAATTCATCATTCATATCTGTAATTAGAAATTATAATTTGAAAGCCCAACAACCCCGGTGCCACATGTTGTCCACACTGCACCAGCTGGCATCCTTTAACCAACCAGCATAATTTACAAAGGACTTATTTATCCCCAGGAAAAAATAAACAAAAAAAAAGTGGCTGTGCAAATAGTTAGTGGGTAAGTAAAGAATCTGACCTAATTTTCTTCAGCAATGTTTTCATCTCAAAACTATTGATTTGAATGCTAATAAGCTTGTATGATTAAAGTGATATTAAAATAAAAGAGGCTGAGGACTTTAGCTGTTAATATCTTATATTAACGTGTGAGTCATTATTTGGGATCTGCCTTGGATAAATAGGGTTAAAAAGATTTAAATTATACAGAAAAGTAAGTAATCAAATGAATGAACTAGCTTTCAGACCTTTGAAAACTTTAGAAATAGCTTAAGAAATAACATTTTTTATTAAGTCAATCAGGAAATCAAATTAAAAGAAAAAAGTGATAGACTGTAAGCAGAACTCAGAGAAACATCTTTCTGCAGAACTATAACTTCATCACATGAAACTACAAGACTGCCTGTCTCAATTTCTTTTATTATTTTTTTATTATCACTGATAAAAAAAAATAGGGAAAAAAAGAAAAAGAAAATAAGTCCACCTTTTCTTTAGGGGGGGGATTGAAATTACTGAAAATGTTTGAAGCCAGGGTTTCACAATTGTTTATTGATTTATTCATCTATTGCTATCTGCACTACAAGATCCAAGGTTCACTGGTCCCCACGGGTAAACAGCTACTATTTTATTAAGACTACTACAGGGCATTCTACAGATTTAATGTGTTGTTAGCTGCATATTATTTTCTCGTATTAACTAATATGGTTGATTTTCTACAGCGGTTTTTGACTGATTCTCAGTCTGGAACACAGCGATTAAGGAAACATTATTTGCAGGCTATTTTTAGTAGAAGCAGCATCTGTAATACTTTCTGGTTACGGTCAGGTTTGAGAAAAACTAGGCTGTTTACAATTCAGGTACAATAGATTGCAAGAGTTACAATGAGGTAGGGTCGTTTTACCACAAGTTTTTGCCTGTACATTGACATAACAAAAGCGAAAGAGAAACTACAGTTTTACCCCTAATCAGTTCTAATTTACATTTATGTAAATTCAATAATGGAAGATTAAAAGTCTGACTTGACTAAGGATGCTTAAATTCTTTTATTTGCTTTGTTAATGTGATTATTTTTTATTATCTGGTAATGCACATGTTAATGGCGTGCGAGCCCCACTTGTGTTTTCAACTCCCCTGTGCTCTATAGTGCCACTGGAGCTGGTCTTGGTGAAGAGCGAAGTCAGCCTAAGGCTCTTACTGTACAATATATCTAGTCCAACCACGCACATCCAGCAGGGATGCTGGAAGTGACTGTCTAATACTGTGTATAGTTTATAGAGATGATGAGCTTGGAAAGGGGCCGATGTTGCACATTGGGAAACGGTGACCAGGGTACAGCTCATAACGGCAAGAACAGTAGATGGTGTTGATGTAAAATCAGCGCATGATGTTTTAGCACCGCAAATGGTTCTCAGCATGAACAAAGATTACTGGATTGTTGGGTGAAAAGAATAACTATTGTACACTACACTTGCTGCTAATAAACAGAAATGCAGAAAAAGCTTTTCTAAGGAGAAGTGCAATTGAATACTTTACTTATTCAACACGCACTCACACACAGTGGCACCAAGAGGAATCAATAACAATCTCCTCTTTCACAGATCAACACAAGTACAAATGTTTTAAGTGAGTGTGTCTGCCTTTGAGTACATGAACAAACAGAAAAAAGTGCTTCTGTACATCCTATTACACAACATGCCAAAAATACAGCTTAACCCTGCGATATCAGTGTATTTGGTTTCATCTTGTCATCGAAGCCCTATATAGGATTGTCACTTCTGTTGTTACAGCTGTTTTCTCATAATCATTACAATCTCAGAACTGATTATCTTATTTAAAGACTTTTAATTAAATCTGGAATGTAATAATTCATGTTCTCCATACAAGTATAAATGTCATGAAAGATACAAAGCTCTTTGCATCTTTCATTACCAGTTTTGGCTTGTCCTCTCATTCTAGAGGAAGATGTTAAAAGTTGTGACAATAATGTGTCCTGACATCTCCTAAAAAATAACCTGTCTGTTTGCAAGTGCACTTTTTTTTTCTTGTGTATATCTGTGTGCATTCATGAATGTGTGTGTATATGGGATTTATTCATTTTGGTGGTGAATCATGAGGCTCTGGGGGTCCGGGATGACTTCCTTTTACCCTGCCAACTCCCACTGATCTATGTGTATGCTCCTCTCTCAGTCCTTGGTTTTCTGCACTCCATCTCTCAGCTGTGACAGGAAAACACAATGAACTCAAATCATCAACATTTCAGGAATAAGAAATAGAAATTAATGGAAGGAAGTATTATACAGAAACAGATGTAGTAAATACATTTAGCTTTTGCTGCAGTGACTGTGGGAACAAGGGTCATGATATTTAAGATCAACTATTATTTTAGCCCAACAATTTAAATATAAAATTTAATCATCATCCCTAAAACACTTTTAAGTTAGCCTCTCTGTGGCTCTGTCACAACCCACCAAACGCTCCATACCAACACTGCCAGAGAAACAGGATGTTTTATCAGGCAGAGCCAGTGGGGACCTGTACTGTCTGCCCTCTGATCTGTGTTCCCATCAGTAAAACCAAGCTGCTGGGCTAATGGGCATCTGGGCAGATATTAGAGTATAGCACTAAGTTAATGAGAAAACACTAGTTCCCCATACTCCTCCTGACCGAGGAGTCAGAAGGAAAAACAATGAGGTGAGCAGGAAGAGCAGTAGCATTAATTAGAGAGCAGGAGGAAGATTTATTTATTTATTTATTTATTTAAGTGTTTATAAATGGACAGTAATGTTGTATATAATGTAATGAAAGTAATATAATACGTATAAAATGAAAGTGTAGTAAAATCTGTAGATGTGAAATCCACAAAAAACCAAGATGTCATTGTCTTATTAACTCAACTGCTGGAGAAAACATTGTCATTTTTGTGTGATGTTCTTTCTATTGTAAGTTTGGTTGTGTTTAAACGCCACTTTAAACAGTTTAGGTTAAAAAAATAGAGATAATGTTATTGTGTAAAATACACAGGTTCAAATCCCTGCAAGTTCCTCACAGACTATCTACAGTAATTTTCAAATGTAAGATACTTAATAAAGAAATATATAGACATGATAAAAAAAAACAAAGAGAACAATATAGCTGAAAACTCAGTACAGCTCCATTATTAATGCATCTCTGGTAATCACATGATCTGCCGGGTTTCTTTTGATCATTCGCCATTTTAACTTCTACCACTGCCATGTGTGTTTGATCATTAATGAGAAAACATGCAAATGAAAACGTAACCTGTCTCATGCAGCTGTCAGCACAAACAGGAACAATTTCTGACATCTTCGTACATGACACCTTTAAGTTCTGTTTGTCAGAATATAGGAAACCAGTGCATGTCTGTACGGGTTTTGGTCTTTTGACTTTGATGACTTTTAATATGCCAAAGGATTGATTTTCATGTTTGGAAAAGCTAGAGTTACTAAATTAAAAGAAAAAAATAATAATTTCACTCAAGCATACATCAAATGTATCAAATATCTTTCTCCCTATTGAAATCTGCCTTTCGACTTCCAGCTAAATTGGTAAGGTCTCATGAATAAACCAGTGCTGTGACTTTCAGTAGAGGAAAGGTCCATGCATTACTGTTATAAAATGTTAAATGACTAGCAGAAGTGGTGAGGTCTATAAATGCAGCACCACTTGGAAAGGGAAGGGAATGGAGGAGGAGTTGGCTGTGTGTGCTCTCCCTCTCTTCAGCACAAGTGTCAGCTGTGCTGCCCATCTTTTTAGCCACTGGTGTGGAATGGGGCCCGGCTTGTTGAGGGTTTGAGCTAAGAGAGAGTGTGTGTGTGAGCGGGTGGAAAGGGACTGGGGATTGTCCATGCCTGATTTTGGTTGTCTGTGGGCTACAATTGCATCCTCAGCTGCCAGAAATGCGCCCCTCTGGATGGATTCAGGTGTGTGCATGGTCTTGCAAACACTCCCACTCTCTTTGTTTTTGCTTTTTTACTATCTTTCATTTATTTTTTTCTTTCTGCATCTTTTCAGTCTACAGCTACATAGCTTTGGGTATAGCTGCCTAAGTTAATAAAACTTTGTAACAAAGCTCGGCAGAAACACACTTGATTTCTTCCAACAGCAATGTGTAAACACTGCAGGAGCATCCTTCTACTGTCTCTCAAACACACTCCTAAAATAAACACACATACACCCATGCACGCAGACAAAATTTATGATTGCAGACACAAAAAACACATACTTCAGAAGAAATCTTAGCTCATTAGAGTTTTCTTCTGTTTAGGCGCCGCAGGTTAAAAACATTCAATGTTAGTTGTGCTTCAAACAGCTGTTTTTTAAAAAAACTTTTTTTACAGACTTCTATTATTCATGTTTTTATGGTTGCAGCAATTTGGACAGACTCTATTTTGTGTGGTGAGAGAATATATACGTACATTGCTTATCTTTTCAACAAGCCAAACAAAAGTATAAGAGGCCATGGATGTGTAAATCATGTATAAGTTACAAGAAAATACAAGAAAAATAGGAGAAAATGTTGGGATAAAGCAATGAAAGACAAAGAAGAATATATAAAGAGGAAAACAGAAAACAGTGGGATGCTACTGTATGTCTACACCATAAAGCACACAAGTTCTGCTACCCAAGCAGAAGACCGAGGCTTGAATTGGAGCTATATATAAACTGTGCCACTCCTGCACTAATGGCAGATGTGAGACAAATGAATAGGCTTGGCCAGGCTGGACAAATAAAGCTTGTAAAATGAGGTGGGAAAAGTTTCTTGCAATCAGGTTCTTAAAACACATTATTTACTCCTTCATAATGTTTGTGCAAAATTATCTCTCTAATACATCACAAAACATGGGAGTCATGTGTATCTACGCCATGGGAAATAGGTTACGGTAAAACTGGATGTTGAATGGAGCGATTCGCTGCCGAGTGTCAAGCGGCTGGGATGAGAATCAGCACCTTCAAATCTGAGACCATGGTCCTCAGCCGGAAAAGGGTGGAGTGCTCTCTTCGGGCCTGCAATGAGGTCCTGCTCCAAGTGGAGGAGTTCACATATCTCGGGGTCTTGTTCACGAGTGAGGGAAGGATGGCGCGGGAGATTGACAGGCGGATCGGGGCCGCGTCTGCAGTAATGCGGACGCTGCATCGGTCTGTCGTGGTGAAGAAGAAGCTGAGCCAAAAGGCAAAGCTCTCTATTTACCGGTCGATCTACGTTCCTACCCTCACCTATGGTCACGAGCTGTGG
>JBAMHW010000019.1:13185260-13196163 GCA_037177495.1 Rhadinocentrus ornatus
ATAATCACTTAAGAGTTTGGACTAGTATCAGGTCGATTGACGGCGTATTACTTATTTCAATAAGCTAGCAATAACTTAAATGTGAACATCAGCAAAAATATCTCAGAAAAGTCTAAAGTATTGACAATAACATCCCTAACAACAGCATTTAGTTGGGTTTTATTTTTGCAGAAGGCTTCAGTGTAATTGCCTGATTTTAACAATGTCAGCGCAGAATGATTCAGTCCATTTTGAAGAATAACATTCACCAACCACTGAGATATTCACAAAAGGGCCTCTGCCCACACATCCACTCAGCTTCCTTTTCTATCTTTTGTCAATCTCCGGCAGGCACAAGTACACATTTTGACAGCTTTACAAGTAACAAACAGGACTTGCTTAATGTGATCTTGAATTGAAATACAGCCGTTGCCTTTCATGTGATTAGCTCTCAAGTTGTATAAGGCCCTAAAACATGAATACAAAGAATATAAGTAAAAAAATCTCTTTTTCCTTAGAATTAGCAACATTCTTGCACAATCATTAAGAGCATACCATTATCTACTACTTGACCTTGATTTTTGTATACTAGTTGTATTTCATTGTGTTGTATTTTAAGGTGTTGGTAGTAAAGATGGAAACAACAAATTCTGAATCCAACATTAGCACCTTTTTAAGATTGATTGTGACTCAAACTCACTGAAAGAAGAATCTTCAGCCTCATACATGAAGCGCCTCCTGCTATATATTTTGACAACTCCCAACATTAAAGAGAAGAGGGAATAAAGCAATAATAATAGGCAGCACAATGTGATGAATCCATTTCTAATGAAGCTCTACAAAACTTCATGCTCAAATGACCACAATATCCTGACCTTAGGCAGTGCTGTAGGGATGCTACTTGAACAGTTGTGATCATACGTGCTGCGCGTCTCTCTGTGGGTTTCAATTATGTGAAATTATCATGTGTGTGCACGTGTGTCATAATATCTGTTGTAAAGCTAGCTTCAGGGTACATTAGAACCTTTTATTAAGACAGTTCATTTTAATGATCATCTTGCTTAAGGCTTCCAGGCCACTGAAAGCCTGACTCAGAGAAAGGTCAGAAATTACCGCTCTGATTTACTAATTTCATTTTAGTGTGACCAATATTGTTCTCATTTTGTGTGACCAAGAGTGAGTAAACACCAAAACAAACATTATACTATAATAAGAATGTAAAGTGATAGCTGACACAAGAACACAAGATCTTAAAAGCCTTTAAACAGATCTACGGCTCATACCTCACTGCATTTGGTAATTGCTTTTTTAAGTAGCCATTAAGTATTTAGCCTCAGAGAAGCAACACAAATGGCATTACAGTATGATCCAGTAAGAATTAAAATAGTAGCCATTTCCTCTTCCTGCAAAGAAGACGATATAAACCTATTTTGGGGTCTCATATTTGTACATAGTATCTCCATCTCTCACCTCTCTCTCTCGTTGATTCTCCCTAGAGATCCTGCTCGTTCCATGAGAAGGGCTGCTGCACATTGATCCCCACTATCTGTGTCAGGTCAGTGAATACAGCCACACTCAGCACTTTCTGATTGCTTGGAGTGTACCCAAACTGACACTTGCTGCTTTTCCCTACTCTGCTGGAACATTCAACCTTTCCCAGGGAGGGGTGAGAGGCAATCTTTGCTGACCCTCCTGAGTTGCCATAACACTAAATACAAAGTAGATGTCAGATATTTATATAACATGCAAGATGTTCAGCAAGGCTGCTTCAGTGCATACATGTTAGATTCTTTTACGCAAAAGCTTAAAGGTAAGTCACATTTATTGAAGCAGTAAGTTTGGTTAAGTGGTATTCATTTATGCTCTTTTTGAACAAACAGCTTATGTTATAAACCTATGACACTTTGCCAAAGTAAATTTACCAAAACCATAAGAAGACCAACAGCTTACACAGGCTCGTTTTCACCTAAGACCTATGTTTAGCAGCAGTGACCTCCATTATGGTATTCCTGAAAACTTAACTTCTTCCGACAAAGTGACAGAAAGCCTTACATATGCTCAGAGGGGAGTTCAGCTTCCTGTGAGCAAGTGTACTGAACAGTGGTTTCAGGCTTGCCAGCATGCACACACATATGACATGTTGAATCTAGTCCTTTAAGGAGGCGCAGAGGAGGCAGATTATGAGTGTGCAGGAAATCTGTACATAGGTCACTGCCATCATAGTCTCAGGAGACCCAGAGTACTGCATATGTGGACAGTCATGTACTATAAATACCTACCCTCATACTGTGCATAGTACACCACAAATAGGCAAGGCACTTCCAGCTGGAGACTTTATCTTTGTGGTAGTAATGATTCGCCTTTGAAGAAAATATGCATGCAATCATTCTTCTTTGACAAAAACAGTCTTAGAAACATAATAACTACAGAGCACAACACATTTAAGAACTGGATATATTATTTTATTTACAAAATATGTTAAAGTGATCACAGGAGCAAAGTGGCAAAGAGACGACACTAATTTGCTTGTAGGTTTAGATGAGATTCTGATCATCACAATCTTGGAAACCAAAAGGTGACTGCATCAATACAGAAGCAATGGAAAGCCCGTCATTTTCCATTTATATGAAAATAAAGACTTTCTCGAATGTCACTGAAAATCAATGCCTTCTATTGTAAAAGTTTTCATACATTTTGAAATCCATCCATGTCCTCACACTGCACAAGTATGATCCTTGTAATGGTAGTTTAAATTGCTTCAGTCATTATGTAAATGGCAGTAATTTCTTGTATGGTACGGTTATCTAGCTGAACACAAGGTGTATAAAACATTTTTGACAAAAAGAGTGAAAATGTGATCTTTCCCTATAGAGGGCTCTTTTAGGGACCTGTCACTCATCCTTTAAGCTGGTAAACTAGCGTAGTTTAGCCTAGCACCCTCTCACTAACAAAGTCTCCCTTCCACCCTTCTCCAGTGCTTCCTGTCCTTTCTAAAGCTTTGATCCTCTAAGCCTGTAGAGTTACGGTATCAGTCCTTGGTTACACTTCAACCCACGCTTACACATCTGCAGTTACAGCAGGGGACCAACTTGTCCTTTACTTTTAAGCCTACCTGTCAATATAACCCTTCCTGCTTTATTTCTACCTCAAATGCTCTGTTTTTAAGGCAAATGTGCATTCTCAACTTCATACAAGTCTAAAACGCCTAAAGTATTGAAACATCTGAGGAGTTTGGAATCAGTCTATTCTTTCTAGCTTTGCATCATCTCCCATAACATCCTCATCTCTAAGTATTCTATGTCAGGAAATTTGCTCTACTTCCAGTAGTTGCTTCCTTCAAACACCAACTAACTAGCCTCAGCTTTCAGACCTTTAACTCTGAAACAGCTCCAGTGTGCCTCAACATCCCCATCATCAGTACCACCATCCAGTTCCACACCACCAAGGGGATAGACTGGGCCTGCTCAGTCTACCGATGGCTCCACTGACAGGGGATAAAAGGATAAAGAGCCTCTGCTCAGGGACTGATTACTTACATCTGCCAGGCTAAATCCCAGTGCCCACACATAAACACAGACACACAAGTACAAACAGCACACAGGCACACGTTTGGCCTGCTGCTAACTGCAACAAATGCACTCATGCGTGTATTGTTTTCTGACATAAGCATGTGGTAAGTGGAAAGCTGCATGAGTGTGTAAGTAAGTGTGCTTTGAACTTTTAATCATGTGTAACTCAAAGATTATATAGTAGTAAATATATAGTATGATGAGAACATGGATGGTAAATTGGTAATAGCAAAGGCATCTCCAACTTTGCATTATAGCTTCTGTGTATTGTGTGGATAGAAATATATAGTTAACTACATACGTGATAAGCTTGTCTTGAGTAAAAGTTTTCTTTATTTTTTTTATAGTTTACTCAATAATTATTCTCCAAAAATACATAATATCAACAACATTAAGTTTCAGTAACTTATCAAAAACTTCTGTGATATTCTTTAAAGCATGTTAGCAAAACGTGCTGCTGCACAAGGCAAACATTCTATTATTTATAGATTATATTTATATTTATAGCTAAGCAACAACTACACCTTCACAAAGAGAATATCAGTGAGGGAAACAAATGCATGTTTTTTTTGTTGTTTTTTTAGTGCAGGCACATTATATTTCTTGTTATAATTTCCAAAAACATGATCAGATATTTATTTTTAATGGGTCTGTATTCAAAATCCCACCTAAATGCCACAGGGGATTGCATTGCCATTGCCAGAGTTTAGCTTTTGACTACACCGTCGCCAAATAACACTAATCCCATGAGTTCCCATTGATTGGCAGTATTAGAAAGCTGGCACCACTGTCAGACAGCCCAACAAGCGGATGTCAGGCTGGCCCACTGACCTCTTGCTTCCAGCTCATCTTTTACTCTAGGGGATAGGAGGAGAAAAATCATAACTCTCATAACAGCATATTAATCCCATGGTTTTAGAGCATGCTGCTTCTGAGGGCTTACCCCGGCCACCAGAGCTTTGTGTGCTCTCTCTCTCACACAAACACACCTGTGCTTCTACAAGATACCGGATGAATGGTTGTCAGAAAAAATAAATAAATAAATCCTGCTTAATAATGTATAGATCACGACGAGTTGGAGAAAAAAAAGAGAGAAAGAGATGTTTTAATAAAACAAGTGTGTATAAAGAATATTAAATGAATTTGTTTGGGGTTTTTATAGTCACTTAATTCCCTTGTTTGATATTTTTAAACAAGTTATCAAATTGTTTGAGGTTCTACTGGATGATAGCAACTTCAAACTCTTATGGTGAAATGTGCCTTTAAAAGAATGTAAATTACAAAAGCTTATAGGCCCCCGGTGGCTTTTTTTTATCGATCCAACCAATTTAGGTTAAACGTGTTGCTTAAATCATGTTATTGTCATTAAACAAACAGGTTTAGCAGTGGTTAAATTCCATCAGGAATCCATCAGGAATTTAACTAAAGTTTTAAGTATTATAAAATAAATATATCTTATTGTGCGGCCTGAATGCGGTTGGATTTGGCTCTATTCAGCGTTCCAGGATTTAGGAGAATTCGTGTATCCAATTACCGCCATCTTCAGGCAAGACGAGAATCAGCCCTTCGCTCTTTAGCTAGATACACTGTTTCGTGACTGAAAAGTCATTTAATAAAGTGACGTTTACTGAAAGAGAGTTCAACGTTTGATTCAGAACCCGATTTGCGACCACGGCGAATTGCATGCTGAGATTGTTTGACCGGGAACGGCACCAAAGTGGTGTTTCTTGAGTGCCCGGGGAGTGCAATGGCTTATAGTGGCAGGTTACATTTTATAGATGCACTTCAAACGCTCAGCGATCACTTATGCGCAATGGACACAGTCGCTTAACACCAACACTGCGCAGGAATCAAACATAACAGCACGCAGCGTTTTCCCTTTGACCGCAGGGCAATGCGCACATACACATGTGCACATAAGAAGGCAACACGCGTGCGCTCAAACACAGCCACATATACACACTAACACAAACCACTTGAGTGGTTAAAGCACACCCGAGCCAACCAGTAGCAGCTGTGTGAAAGGATTTAGCATGTTTACCTCGGTATCGTAGATTTTGGTGATGAGTGAGAAAGAGTACTTCCTGGACTCCCGTATGTGTTGGATAGCCAGCTGGACCGCTGGTTCGATCCCTTGGCTGATGCTGCTCATCAGAGCCGACTCGTTCATGGGCATAAGAACCATTATGGGCAACTTTTCTCCGTCCCTGGTGAACCAGCTGTTGTCCTGTCCATGTTTGGTGCGGTCGTTGCACACCTTAGCTAGAGCAGGGTGAAATAGCAAAACAGAGAGGAGCAGGCATCCCGTAGGGAAAAATATTTCCCAGCCGCTGCAGTCCCTCCGGGCTGGAGCCATGCTATCGTGCGCAGTGACCAAATGAAATCCCACCGTGTCCTCACTGCTTGGGCATCGCAAAATCGGGTTCGTCCGGGATACTCAGACGCCCATCCGCCAAGAGAAATTCAGATTTTCAACAAAAAGCTGCTGCAGCAGCCCCTGCAGTGGGCAAACTGGTTGTGTGGATTACGACTATAAATTGAGACAATATTTCGACTGCACCTCTGTAAAAATATTCCAATGGCTCCGAGAGTCGCGTTGCAAATGGAGATCTACAACCACTCCGCCATAGCCTCTCTAATCAACACCCCTTCTCACCTTTGATTAAACCAGATGTCACAAGGTGTTCTGAATGATGCGCTAGAAACAGGAATTAAAAGCACACCGTTGAGTCCTGATAAAAATCAATCACTCTTGTTGACAGTTCTTTCCTCCGAAGTAAATTCCCAGCCAAGATATGTCAACTGTGGGCATCGCCAAACGCAGCGCTCAAAATGAACAACTTAGAAGAACAATTTAGATAAGCGATGATTGCAGAAAATAGACAAACAGAGTTGAGGTTGAAAGTTTGACCGCCTAGGTCCGATGTGGAGACGCTGAGACTCTCTGTCTCTTGACAGCCTGCGGACCTGGGATGCTCATCTCCGAGAGTGCGTCAGAGAAGCGCTAAAGTCGATGCTGCTGCTGCTACTCACCGTGCGCGCAAGAGGGAGCACTGAATGTGGAGGAGGAGAGAAAACGAGGAAGGGAGGGGAGGAAGGGGAGATGGATGCAAGAGCGCGGTGGAAAGGCTGCATAGGCTTTATGCGGGGCAGATTCAGCGGCTTGACATCCAAGTGTAATTTACTGGACTTCTATAGGCGAAAGACAACGTTTCAAGCCTAAAATGGAGCAGACTGATTTAAATACATGGAGCTATATTATAACTGTGACGTGTTGCATTCATACATTCATAGCAGTCGCATCAAGAGAGACACATTTTCGAGCTACATTTTTAGTACACGCTAGAATGCTGATCCCCCAGATTAGATTGTCTCCATGGGCAGCATTTGATGTGTAGCTATTCACCTGCTGTATGTGCCGCAGTATATTCGACCATCATTAACAATAGTCAGGCGTACGCCTCTTAATCTGAGGGGGAAAAGAGATTTATTACCAAGATGGATAATGCAAATATTCCTCACCGCATAAATGTCACCAATGTGAATGTTGTGAGATGCCAATTAAGCTAATTTACCTCAAACATACTGAGGTTGTCCCAAGAAAGATTCATGAAGTGAAGTTCACCTAACCAAAATAACAGGAGAAACCATACCGTTACAAGTCTCCCTTCTGTATAAAAGAAATATGTGGGAAACTTATCCTCAGCCATAATTTAAAATTTGAAAACCATGGACAGAGCGCGCATGGATCGAGGCCTTTTTGCTCTGTCCATGGTGCTGAATCCCACAACGCGTTGTTCTGCTCTCTGGTTCAGCTGAAAATGTATTCTACTTTTGTTGACATGTGCACACGAGCCCATTACCTCTGTTTCCCCAGGGCAGTGTATACACGTTTGTATATTCTGGCAAAAGACATACAGATTACATTTCTCCTATAGCTAAAAAAAAAGAAGAAGAAGAAAAAAATAAACTATTATTGGAATAGGTTGCAACATTCAGTATTTCTATATTTTGTTTTGTTTAAATGTGCTCTGCAGTAACTCTGCTCCACATGGGGATTTTATGCATGTGTATTTGAAGTCATCAAATTGATGAGTGTTTTAAATTTTGGTATATATAACGTTTTACATATTCAATTATATTACCATGCACAATTCTAATCAACATCAAGTGGGTTATGGTGTATTTTTGTGAATCATAGGGATGAAAGTGGCACAGGGATAAAATATTGCCCTGTTGGATGAATAAAGAGGTGAACTTCAAGCAGAAGTCAAACACAGGTGACTGGATTCAGTTATGTTTCATTTTCAGAAATGGGGTTGACAGCTATGTATTTTAATTGTCTTTCTGAAAAATTATGTCAGCATGTGCAATTATTCCATTTTCTCTATATATTTACTCTGTAGGCTTGCTGTCAAAACTGGGCATTTGTTTTTAATTGTAAAAACTCCTAATGTCAATCCAATTTTAATCCAACCTGTTTTCTCCATCTTCATAAAAAGGCTTAAAACATTAATCAGTTATGGTCAAAATTAAAGACCTGAAACTCTTGACTTTTAAACACAGACTATCACAAAGTCACACTACACATTCACAACACAGAAAGGACCTGGCTGTAGCCCTGGAGGCCTCCTGGACTATCTATCTCTCCCCCATCCACAGAGTCTCTCTGTCAACAAAAGTTTCAGCCAGTTCCAACCTAAATAGCCCGAGATGGAGTTTTCTTATTTGAGGTTGATAACTATACTGATCCATGTTTGGACCTGGGAGATTGCATAAATCAGCCACTTATTTAATTTTACTCATAAAAGAAAAAGAAAAACAAACTGGCTGACAACCAAGGAGGGTTTGCTGCAATCAAAGATTTAAAAAAGAGTGTTAAAATAAAGACAAGCATTTTATGTGTTTATTTCACCACATAATAAAGTCATCATGTAGCTCTGTTTTCGTTTCTTCTTTTCCACCCTAAAAAGTCCAGATGAAGAAGTAGGTCAAGCTGACATCCCATCTGTTTGTTTAGCGCAAGACAGGATCATTCCCTGTTTTTCCACCACCAAGGCAGCTCAGACTGAGACATATTAGTTGCAAACAGTGTGGGGAACATATCAAACAGCAAATTCAACACTTGAAATTACAAAGAATATGCTGAGTTGATTGGAAATTAAAACTTTTGGAAACAATCTCTTTAATTACTACTGTAGTATATATTATAAGATAACTTGCAGAACTTACGGGCATTTCTAGGTACAATCAGCCAACAGTTTAAAATTCTCATGTAGAAAAAATTTACTAGCTAATGATTTCCATAGAGTCCCAAATGAAAATGTCCGTCTCATTTCAGATAATGAATCAATTATTTAGCTTTCCATCACAGCCCTAAAATCTACCCACCCTTCACTAAACAAGACGTCAAGCCAATATATTACTACTAATTAGAACATACTTATGTGCTGTGAAGGACACACACTGAAATGATTATACAGATGTTGACGCTTGGGCAATCAGATAAAATTTGTGACTAAAGATTCAAGGAATGAAATACATAAGACATCAGCTTATCAGTCATGTGAATGTGTTTGACTTGATTAAGGCTGTTGTTTTTAGGAATCAGGAGACAAAATAAAGATAGATTTTATTCTAGGTGATTACAGAGGAAAACATCGGTCATCCAACATTTAACGACTTAGAAACAAATCACTCAATCCAGACAAACATGCCGATGGATGAATTTGATGACCTCAGGACAAAACTCTGACAACACAATATGCTATATAAATCTTAAATCCCAAGTATTCAAAACAGTCCAAATAAAAAATCATTTTTCATATTCTTGGCTCAGATTGCTTTGCTTATCAAAGGGAAATCCATGTACATCTTTAATGAGTTGTTTACAGAAAGCAGATGAGAGGCCTGACAGATAATTAATCAACTTAATGTCAGTTTCATGGAAACTCATTCAGTACATTTCTTTCTGATAACACCACCCTGTAGTTCTGATTAACATATTTGCAGAGTGCAAATAGAGGAGAGAGGGAAAGGTTAGACAATTTATTCATCCATGTCACTAATTTACTATGTAGCAGCCCTGGGACACACTGAAAAGTTCTGCTTAGAAGTAATCAAGGCTTGATTTGATTAGACATAGAATTTCACATCTATGATAGTGAAGAGTCTTTTATGATTCTCTTCAATGAACAAAATAGACCAAACCTTCGTTTATCCCAGATCAACAGCTAGGTTTTGTCATCTCACACATGACTGATCCTCTCAATGACAATAGACTTTACCTTGAAACGGCACGTACAAGTGAATCAACTACATAGTAGGGAAAAATTTTATTATGAATGTCAGAAGCTTTTTTTCTCCCCTTTGTTCTCGACACGCTTGCCCTGCCAGTTACAGTGGCAGCTATTTGAATAATTGGTTTCAGAATCAGAAGTCACAGTCCTGCAAAATCCATGCATACCAACAAGTTAGAGAGTGATTCTCCACCAGAGCATGTTCCAGAATGCATGTTTTATGAGCTTGGAAAACATGAAAACAAGGCCAACTATCAAGTAGGAGATTTCTCTCGGGTTTGAATAGGTCAAATTTTGCCTGGGATGGTTGGCACTGGAACTTCTTTGTAATGTACACATGTTTCCGTCTTTATCATTTGTGGTTAACCAGTTTACCCTTTGTCTCCCTCACAAAGAAGCAATGCATTGTTGCACACAAACCAGCACATCACTGTGGTTTCAACAACATCAAGCATTTCACTGTACTCATCAGCTGACTTTGTGTAAATTTGGATAATAACTATACATTTAAATGTTTTAGATCAAAGTTTCTGTGTTGTGTGCTAGGACATTGTTAAATTTATTGAAGACAGTTGGCAAATTCTTCATATATTCAACATCCAATGGCTGAGTAGATATACATAATGCAGTACAATGACTAAAAACTACATAACACCACTGTCATCAGACTAACAAAAGCACATTGAATAATTACATGTTCATGCAGTAGATGTTAGTTGTTTGGATGATTAAATTTGATTTGAGGTGAATTTCATTTAGGTAAGTTCACAAGTGTTATAAATGGTCCGTACTTACAGTGAGGAAACAAAGTATTTGAACACCCTGCTTTTTTGCAAGTTCTCCCACTTAGAAATCTTCGAAGGGTCTGAAATTTTCATGGTAGGTACAAGTCCACCTTGAGAGACATAATCAAAAAAAATATCCCTAAATCACAATGTATAAATTTTTAACAATTTATTTGTATGATACAGCTGCAAATAAGTATTTGAACACCTGTCTATCAGCTCGAATTCTGACCCTCAAAGACCTGTTAGTCCGCCTTTAAAAAGTCCACCT
>JBAMHW010000019.1:13196263-13257193 GCA_037177495.1 Rhadinocentrus ornatus
ATCTATCTATCTATCTATCTATCTATCTATCTATCTATCTATCTATCTATCTATCTATCTATCTATCTATCTAAATGCTGGCAGCAGTCTTTGGTTATAAATCCTTTTCATACACAAGCAATGCAGATTTGTGGATCTTGACCAGCAACAAGCATCTGTTCTTACAAGTGTTTATCTGCAGCAGTCCCAGCAAGGTTACACCCCTACTGCAGATATAATTGACATTCATTTGACTGGCTATGTTTGTCCTGCTCAAGCCAGCCTCATGATAACCAGTGGCCTTGCTCCTCTGCAGTTTGGTCAGCGGTGGAATTGTGCTGACATGAGAAAAAAAATGATGTGGTCCTTTTGAAGTTCTGACGCACCTAATTTTTGGGAGGCTCGTCAACTTACTTAAGGCATGAGCTCTGTTTAACTTTGTTCAATGGGATTCTTGTTGTCTTCTCCAGGAACCTGTAGCAGAATGGAAGACATTACATTGACATTTCTCACACTTTCCCCACCAAGGAATTAGTTCAAACCTTTTAAAACAATATAATTAAAAACCACCTGTGTAGGCTTTATATAATAATACAAGCTGATGATGCAATGATACAACAGGACTTCTTCATGCTATTTCCTTTCACATTACAAGAAATGCACAGGTTGAATTCATAACATTACCTTTCACTGACGGTCAAAATTGATTTTCAGCTGAAAGAAAACACAATACAGATTCATTGTGTGTCTTTAGTGGGTTGGAGTCGTTAGTGTTCCGATAAGTTGCTTGTTTTTTTTTCTGCTATGAGTCATTAAAAATGTTATAGTTTGGTTAAGGTTAGGTAAAGGTAAATTTTTTATTAGCTGTAATATTGGGTCATGGAATTGTTTTATATAAAGTTGAACGTCCTGATCCACAAAACCATGTAAGGACCTACAAGTGAAGTTGGTTTTAATTCCTTAAACAATTATGGTAACCAGAAGCAACTTCCTTGCTGTTGGACACATCTTTCACTCTGGGGTTTGCATTATTACGGTCTTCCTGAAATGAAGATTGCACGGCAAACGGCATTGAAACATGATTTTTTTCCAGTCTTGATAAAGCAAATATAGAGGCCTATAAGAGTTATCACAGGGTGACTTGGATCTACAAAAGTTGCTTAACTGTAAAGAGTTTGCAGACAGATAGGAAGCTTAAAAATTTAAAGACTGCTCACCCTCCTGAAAATTAATCAGAGGGAGAAAAAAAAATTACACTTCATGTTTCTTATTTAAAGGTTGTGTCTGCAGTGCACCCTGGAAAAATAATCTTGCACAGACAAGCTACATTTGGCCTGGTCAGAAGAGGTTATCGTAGCCTTTCTCATTCCATTCTGAAATTAAATCAAGAACATGAGAACAGATACTATAAAGTAGGACATTGCCTTCAAAAGAGCTTCAGCTGTGGCTTTGCTGTGGGAGGGCGCTATTTTGATTACTGTCAAGTCCTAGTAATAGCAAGATCTGTGACTTACATAATGAATGTTTCAAACGTCATCTTTGCTCCCCAGCAAAGCTTATCATTTTAACAGCGATTCCACGTGCCTTTAGGTTAACAAGATTAAAACTGAGCGGATGTTCAGAATTGTGTTTATCAAGCAAGTATTTTTACTCAAAATATTTTCCTTGGAATATTTTGTGTAGCACAATAGTGGTCAAGAGATTGGTAAAAAGTAGATATAAACCAATAAACAAGAATTTATTACATTTCTGGTCTTTGGTAAGGAGCACGGTGATGTGGCATTCTTTGATCTATGCATGTTTAAATTTATCCTAAGCTACAAGCTGATGCATGAAAAAAAGCATTCCTGATGTTCACTATGGCAACACACAATATATGAAAATATCCACACAATGTTTTGTTAGTAGATGTAGTGGAAGTTTGACTACACTAGCCTCCAGTTTCTGACTTGTATATTCTACAACTTCTATAATTGCTCATAGACTTAATACATTTTTATCTAAAAAATATATTTTGTACAATGGTCTTTTGTTGTTTTTGTTTTCTAATCTGAGTTCTAAGCAGTTTTCAGACATGCTTAGATCTTAGTAGACAAGTCTGTGGAACCCAGCATAACCTCAGGTTTAAAGATGTCCAGTCTAAAGTCAGAAGTGACAATATGTCAATGTGTCGTCTCTGTTTTAGTGGTCAGATGTCAGATCATCAACTTGATAATTAAGGCCTGAGGTGCCAAGGCAGCCAATAAACGAGCTAGTAAAAAAGCTGGAGTCACGCTATTACACATTAGCCTCCAAACTATTTATAAATTGTCAGTCTAATTAGTGGGCATGAAGGGATGCATTCACACAAAAGCAAGCACCAGCATACTGACATACACAAACATGCTCACAGGCAAACGCATAGCCAAAAAATATCTCATATGCTAGCTCTCGCAATCATCTCCTGCATGGTTTTTTCAATCCACACACACATCTTAGTACAAATTGTTCCAAAAAGCTCTTTCGATGGAATAAAAGCAGGGTACTGAGAAAGTTAAAGAAAGAAAAGAACTTAAAAATCAATTAGTAACACACAAAAGAAGCACAAGCCTATGTGTGTGTGCTGATTGGTGAGGTTGTCCATGAAAGATTGCGCCACATGGTGAATGAGGAGCACTTGGGGAAGCTGTTACTCTTCACTAGTGATGGCATTAATGGACACAAGAGATGCCTAACCTCTCTGAGCACCGCTGTGTGTATTGATCATTGATTGCTTGTGGATTGCTTGCAGGCAGCTTCTTCGTGGTAGCTCAGCAATGGGAGCTGCAGAGTTCAGTGTCAAGTCTATATGCACTTGTGCAGGCATTATGCTCAGTCTCAGCTGTTTTTCTGCATGTTTCTTTATATCTAGGACACCTCAGATAATCTAACTAAAACAGCCTTCTTTTAAAGGCTATAAAGAGTTGTGCTCAAATGTATGTTTTGAAATAGATGAAAGACTTGTAAAATTTTTCAGACACAATAATTACAAGACAACTTTTCTATATCCATGCACACATTATGGGACGGGCCTTCTAGCACAGGCACAGAGCCCCAAGAGTCAGCGAGGTACTAATCATTGAAATTTTATATATATCTGGGAAAGAAAGACAAAAACCTTAAAAAGACAATGTGTGTGTGTGTGGGGGGGGTGCAATACACAAAAGAGAAAAATGCCACAATATTATGTACAGGACGATCTTTCAAATAAGGTGTAAATTGACCAAAATGTGAGGGGGGGGGACACAAGGAAATGTGAATTAACACAAAAATTGACCACATCTTTAAATAATTAATTCATGTACTCATCTGAACTTCAGTCAATAAGCAGATGCTCCTATACTCAAACTGAACATCTTCTACAGTTCAGTGTTCATGAGGAAATTCTGAGTTGCAATGTGTTTATGTTAGTTTTATTTATAGCAGTCATCTTCTATGGTGCTCTTAAATGCAAACATTGACAAGTTACATGATACATGTTCAGCCATATCCTCTATTAAAACGGAATAGCTACAACTACATTTGCAAACATGTTTAAAAATAAAATGCATTTAAAATGTATGTATTCACGTACCCTCTAATTTATGTAGGGAAATTTTGGTAAAAACACACACAGGCAAACATGCTGCCTTACACTAACAAAACAAGATACAAAACCAAAAATCACTGAAAAGGACACACATTTATTCATTCAGACATAACACATCTTGATTTTACACTCACCTACACAGCAGTTTATTGCACTGAAAATAACGCATTCCTAATGATAATGAAAACACACAGTAAAATAATTTTTTTATATCAGTTAATTTTGTATAGATCTATTCACACAAATAATTTAACCTACCCTCTGCACCCTAACACAATTGAGAAAACTATGTTAAATTTTTTAATAGACTGACTGCTGTTTAAGCGCATTATTCACAACAGGGAATATCCAAACATATTTTTGCAGGCAAATAGCTTAACAAATGAAAGCCATGAAAGATAGATGAGGAAGTCAGTGCTTCATTCATATTTGATAGCTGGACTTAAGATGCATTACCCAACCAACACAACAAGCCCTGCACTGTCAGTCCCAAAAATAATGAGCTTGAAGAAGCATCTGTGATGGCTGAGGTTTGTCTCTGTGGGTGTATTTTTTACCCATGTTGTGGGGACCTAAATGTGTTCACAGTGTCGCACTGTGGGGATTCTTAAATCCCTTGGAGAAAAAAAAGCTGCAAGTTCCAGCAAGTAATTGTTCCAAGTTGTAGCATGAATAATTTTCAGGGTCAGGGTAAGAATTTGGATAAGATCATTTGTAGCTGTGGCTGATTACATCTGGAGTAAATGAGCATGCAGAAATCAAAACAGCGTCCCCTGCAGTGCTGGGAAGACATCTTTTTGTGTGTGTAAGTAGGTTATGCTGGACAGTGGCTAAGAAATGCTGTCTAATGGTGTGACAGGTGTACAGCTGTTGTCTATTCTTTTTATGTACTCTAAATAAAGATAAAAAACAGGTTAAGCTGAAGACAACTGACTCACGTGCAATTACTAGGACACATATTTTGACCTTTCATGTGTAAAACTGATTTAAAGTACTTCTTACCAACTCATTAAAGGAACCTTTTATCGGGGGGGGGGTTAGTAGTGAATTGACAAGCAAAAGAGATGCTTAGGAAGAGGTTTTTTTCTCTCCTTTCATTGCCACTTAGTAGACTGAAAAAAAAGACTTGTTAACAAATAAATTAAACTTAAATAGGGTTGAAAACATACACCTTGTCTGTTAAAACTCTGTCCCCATGTGGCAATACCTGTTGAGTAGATAGAAATGTCACCTTTAATTCACTAACTACACACTTCCAGATTTCCTCTTTTAAAGCACTAGTCCGTAAAGTTTCTGTCCTCTGTGTGTATGACCCTAGGTGCCCGTTGAGTCCCTCCTCCTTGTCTTCCAGTCAATCGGGCATCAGATCAGCTGATGTGGCTGGATCGATTAAGAGGCAAGCAAACTCTTTATTAGTAGTCCCAGAGGCCAGGCTACTTGCCACTCACTCATCAAGTCTTGTCTCGCAAGAGCTCCTAAGTCTGCTGTTTTCCGCTTAGTAGATTTTGTGTTCATACATCTTTTATTGCATCTTTTGCACATTTCTGTTGTGAAAGCATCCTGCTAGAGAGACAAAACTGCATATTGTACCTCCAGCAGTAACAACCCCCATCAAGACTGCCACTTTGACCTGCCGGCTCTAGAAAAATTAATATTATTACAATGTCCTGAATCCATAACTCATCTATAACTCTTCACCTTCACAAATATAGAGGCAAAATGGAATTAATGGGAGAAAAATATCAAAGCCTGTTCGACGACATCAACACATAAAAAAAGAAGTGACAGAGTCCTCACTGTGTAACATCTTCTCTTCTTTTAACATTTCAGAAATACTAGGAAACACAGAGTACCATATTCTGTTGGCAAGCCCTTCCAGCACCCAGATTCCTCATGCTAACAGATGCTGTAGACGCTCAAGCATACTGTTCTGCTGAAATATTCACCTTAATAAACATGTCATTTGGATGAGAGAATAAATTGCTAATTTTGAATAAATTGCTCTAAAACCTGTATAAACCTTTAAGCAATGGTGGAGCCTTCCCATCAATGGTTAAAGATGCTATCTCCACTGGCACTAATGCTACTCTACACCATCAGAGATGCAGGCTTCTGAAGTGTACAAGTTACAAGTGGGATAGTCCTTCTCCTCTTTAGTCTGTAGGACAAGGTGTCCACGGTTTCCTAAAAAAAATTCAGATTTTGATTAATTTGACCACACAACAGTTTTCCACTTTACCTCAGTTCATTTTAATTGAGTGTTAATGTCGTGGCGTTTCTGGATCACTTCTTCTTTGCATGATAGCAGATGTTCAGTTCAGTTCAATACAGACAACTTTCTTTATCCTTTGAGGGCAATTAAGTTGGATATTCTTCAGGATCACACTACAACAGAACCACCACTATGGTACATCAAAGTGTGTTCACACTATGATTTCTGGAAGTGTTTAAGACCCATGCAATAATGCTATTATTATATTCACATATTAATGTTTGGTATGTTTTCTATAGTTTTTTGTCAGTACAATGTTGCTTTATTAGATTTTCAAATACATTTGATCTCAAATCCCCAAATTTTTGTCAGCTGAAAGTTAATGAAAAAGTGAAATGTTCATTATGTTATTTGGTTCAGAAATACACACATAAATCACTTGTCTATGTGACTTCATTTCTGAAGGATTAAAAGGTGAAGCATGACAAATAAAATAGGAACCACATTTATTCATGCAGAATGTTACGGAAATCAAAAAGCTTAAGGCTAATCATCATTTTGTGCAGTCAATCAAAGAGCTGCTGTGGGAAGCAGTTTGGAGGTAACCTAGCCAACCTCGCTAGCACATTCAGCCTCACCCCCTTCAAGCATTGTACAAAGGTCTAATAGCTGTGGCACTTGAGCTTGATGAAAGCAGGGCGATGAAAGCAGAGTTAGGCAGTCAGAGGGGTTGGTCCTGCTCGCTGCTACTTGTCTACATGTCTGCAGGCTCATTACCAGCGAGCAGACTTCATGAACACAGTCCTACATGCACCATTTTCATTATACTACCCACAAAGCATTGCTCACCTGTCACTGTGGAACACTGAAGTGGGCATTTGTATAGAGTAGTGTGAGAACTTGTAGTTGAATTTTCAACAATGAAAAATATGTGCCTGTAGAAAATTCCCTTTTCTATGTAGACTTGTGTTTTTGTATTTATGTGACACACACACTTGGAAGAGTGTATTTTAAAAGTTAGATAATAGTTTATTGTCATGCAATGCATGCTGTGCACAATGGTTTGTATACGCATATAATTTATGTATGCCATTTTATGAGACTAAGTAGATACACAACGCTTTAACTCGTGGCCCCCAGTGATTTGGGGTTCCACACTCCATGGAAGTACCCTGGAGCAGGAGGGCTGGGTGCTACCACAGTGATTCACCCAGCAGGGGTTTCTGAGGTTAGCAACCACAAGCAATTAGCCATTATCTGACTGTGTGACTCTTCTGCTTCTTCACACTCCGCTGAGAGATTTCCGGAGCCCTGCGAGGCTGAGCCTTATCGATCGGCATGCTGGAAAGGTCGGTGACTTGGCGCACTGCCGGAACATCCCTCTGTTCTGGCATTCACTGGAACTCTGCACCCACAACGCTCTGGTGCTCAACCAGGCTGGCACCATGCAGATACCATGAAGATACAGCTTCCTCTGTAACTGCATATTGAAAACTAGAAAACGGCACCTGCATCCAATACTAACAATGCTTGATAAGCAAGTACACTGTTTGCCACATTCACTGTCTTAGTTCAGTTTTCAGGCTAAGAGTTGAATAGAAGTAACCTGTATCAGCAGGGAGCAGCATATTGACTCAGAACTCGTGGTGGCATGAAAGGAAAAGCATGAATGAAGTTTAGAAGGGATACACCCCATGTGTGGCAGCGCAACCACATCAAGAGACATTCTCTGATTAATATGTTTTATAAAGGCTGCAAAAAGCATCAGCTCAATGATTTAGATGATTAACACTGTGTGTGCTGCATCAATCTAAAATAAATTTCCATTTCCAGGGTAGTTGCTTGTCTGTCTGACCAAGCACATCATCCCCACATCAGTAATAAATTATGCAGAAGAAGGGATAGTTTTTTTTTCTCTCTCTCTCTCTCTTTCAGACTTGGCGTCTGCTAAAGAACTCTAAGTGCTGCTTCTCTCTTAAAACAACATTAGCTAGTTCTAAGATGCTTAAGCTTTAAGCCTGACTGCTTCCTTCTACTTTTTCCCCCCTTTGCTAGTTTCTCATGTCTCGCAGCCTCTACGCTAAAAGATGGGATTAATAGACTACAATGAACAACTTTCTGCTAGAGAGAAAAGAAAAACACATACTGAGCGCACTGCTGACTTGAAAAAAGAAACTGAAAAGAAGATAACATACCTTTGCGAACAGAATGTCCATTTGTAATTGCTACAAAAACAAAACACCCATGTAAGTCCATGTGTACATTTTACTTGTAGAAGCCTCTGCTAAGTGATGAAGAATTTAATTCACACATGACTACACCCTGACAGCAAGGGATCTGTTCATTTGACCTGCATCACTAACCCCCTAAAGTGAAAAAGCCCCTTAAGACAGGGCAGAATTCAATTTAATCATACACTGTGAACAGCAATGTCAGTGTCTTTAGCACTTCAAATCAGGAGCATGCAAATGTGTTGGACTTATTTCATCTCCTGGGAGAAAGATGAGTGCTCAGCATCGCTCAGATCTCACTTGTCCATGAGCATATATTGTGTTTATGTGACTTTAAAAGTGCATTTTTGCAGTAAAAAGGCCATGACATTACACTACAGGCCTACATGCAAATGAGGGTAATCGAGTTACGTACTTATGATGGTGTAGAGTTCTGTGTCCGAAAAGAGAGAAAATGTTTAGCTGTTTCTAACTTTCTCTGTAGGAGATCTTCGTACATATATATAGCCAAATTCACTGCTCAAATGTTGTCTGTAAGTTGCTTTCACAACATTCCAGCTTTCTGACATATTGAGCTATAGGCAGAAATCTCAGGGGGGGCACATAGGATGTGGCATTTGATGTTATTGGATTATTCTAGAGGGTATTTCCTTCATAGTTTTGGAACTTATCTTGAGCTTCAATTTCTTGTAAAGCTACTTTGATGGACTAGAAATGGAATGGTGGACTGATGGAAAAAAATGCTGGAAAAAAAATGTTTTCTCTTAGTTGAATGGCTGGACTGCAGGTAGGCCATTTCAGCACTCGTGTCCTGCGAAGCCATGTTGCTGTGATAGATGCCGTCTGGATGGCAGAAGATGTTGTTCCAATACGTCTATGCGCTTTTCAGCACTCATGGTGCCTTCACAGATGAGTAAGCTTTCCATATTATAGGCCATGGGGCGGGGGTCCAGCTCAGGTGATGTATTGGTGACCTGTCCAGATTGTGCCTTACCTCTCACCAAGTCCAAGTTGAAAGGGGGCCCCAATATGCCAGGAACCCTGAATTAAATAAAGCGGGTATGGAAAATCTTTGGATGGATGGACCTCTAAAACCAATCTGAAGTATTTTGTAAACCTAAACATCAAATGTGTTGGAAAAGATTCAAAATATTTCAAAACATGAACTACATTTTACAGATTTCAGTCTAATCAAAAAACTGCTTGCAAGGAAAAGTAAATCAATCTCATTTCATGTCATCCAAAGGAAAATACATACAGTAGCCTATATTTCCCAGGAGGGGAGGGGGGTTTAGTCCATTTAGCAAGAAATCAAGTAATCTGATGAAGTAAAATGAATGGGAGTTGGGTTGAACCGTTAATCACTTGTGAAGGCATTTTATCTCATAGGAACACATTTAAGAGGTATTCTGTCAAAGCAGGCTACTGGGGGGGGAGCTGTGAAAAATCACAGACTGTCGAGGTGTGAAGTGACATGACTGTGTTGCTTGCTTTTGCTAAATATGTATTTTTTGCCAAATGAATTTTGACTGGCTTTAGCATTGGGTGTGAAAGAAGAAGTAGGATGCGGGAATTGCAGTGGACAAACATCAGAATCTCAAAGTTCAGCATATTAGGCCACAGTTGAGAGTGTAGCCTTGGTTCCTATTTATATCTGATTCTATGTCATCAACATATAACACATACTCATATTTCTGGGCTCTGCCATCCCTTCTTGCTGTGTGAAAACTTGACAGACTCAAGTTTTTAGAAGACAAGTGTGACCTGTGTGGTGACTGTTTTCCTCTATCTCAGCATGGAAATGCTTCTCCTAATTAAATCCATCTGCACTGGGATCATAGATATCACCCAAGATTTGCATTGTGTCACTTACAAAGCCAGCTGACTAAAGCTGGATGTAGCAATTTGAGTGAAATATGTATTATATAATCACAATATTTCAGATTAGAAAAAACAAAACTTAAATCCTTAACAATATATTAGCTACATTTGTTTCTTTTTTCACTTTTTTTTTTTGTCTTGTTTCTTTTTTTATTTTGTAGAATTTTCCCCTTGTGTGTTTTGTTTGCTTCATTTCATGTTCATCAGCACACCTGGTTTAATTTGCTTCACCTGCTCCTACTCAGTTCATATATGTATATATAACCCTTGGTTTAAATTTATTGTCTGCCAGAACATTGTCGTGTTTCCCCAGTTTTGTCTTTTTAAGTCCATCCGTTCTTTTCATTAAAACCTCATTGCTGCACCTGTCTGCCTCCTGCTTCTTTGTCCAGCATTTGGGTCTTCATAATCCACACATTGACACCTCAAGCTCATGAGAAGAAAATCAGTGTACTGAATTATTGACTGTCAGAACACAAACTGCTCATGTGTATATGAAGCTCAGATTTGTATGTATAACATATGTACAGAACGAAAAACGGGTTGTATATAAGTCAGGCAAAACATGAGCATTGTTTACATACTAGGAGAAGAGGTGTGGAGGAATCCACATACCTGGAAGCTTAGCCAGATAACAGACAAGACTGGAAAAGCAACACAGAAGCAGACTTTACTTCTTGGAGCTGAGATCCTTCAATATCTTCTTCAAAATATTGCATATCTTCTCTTTGTTGCAGAAAGCAGCCATGTGTTGGGGCAGCACTAGCTGCTGAATCTAGTGGAAATGTCTTCACACCTTCTACACAACACGGCAAGGAAACAACAGTGTGTTCAGCCAGAGTATAGAAATGTAAAGTCTCTTCAAGTAGAGAACTGTATAGAACAGGGGTCTACTAATGTTTTTAAATATAGATATAATAACAAAGGCAGGTTTTTTTTAGCAAATCTTCAGTCAATAATTACACTGAATTTCCACAAAATAATGACACTAAAAGTATGAGTACAATTTTTAATCTAGTTTTCTTGTCAGGTAGGAAACTATGTTTTTTTTAACATAATTATTCACAAAAATCTACATCCCATTGAAGAAAATGTATTTGATGTTATCTTTATTTTAAAACCTACAAATAGAAATAAAAATGGGGTTCTTCAAAAATTACAACAAATTTATCTAATAAGTTTCTTTTTCAAAAGGTCTTGTAACATTTGCAGCTCTAAACAAGTTTTATTTAGCTGGGCTGAGAGAAAATGGCTCTTTGGACTGTATAGGTTGCAGACCCCTGGTATGGAAGGTCTTTCCTGCCAGCAGCCATTGCCCGTCAGAACATGACTGACTGTCAATTAATTATCCTTCTGTTTTATTTTTGTTTTTTATCTAAAAATTCCTATTGCAACATTACAATTTCCATGTGGGGATAAATAAAGTACTTTTTATTTAATTTTAAGAATAATTTATTCTTCCTTTGTAGATAACTTTCTAATCAGGTTATAAATAAAACAAACTACCATCCGTGTGCAATACAACAAAAAATACTGTAGGGGAGACCGGGTATATGGTTGTAACACTCTTTGCTTCAGCACCTGTAACTTGCTGAATTTAGGAGCTGTCGGGTGGGTTGCAAGACATAATGGGGAGAACAGGCCACACCATAGAATATGTTTATAAAAGATGTAACTTCCAATAAAAGAGCAATCCAGAACAATAGAGAACATTTTGCCCACAAATCCTTTGGCTTTGAATTGCCAAATGACTTCATACAGACGATTCAAATGTTTTTATCACCTAAGGTCTCAGTATCTTCAGCGGCTTCCAGCATTTCTAAGATTTCCAGCAGGCACATTCTCACTGCCTAGGCATGCTTTAAAATGGATAAAATCGAGAGATTATTATTTGTTTGAGGGGATGATTATAACACTTATGTATAAGTTACTGTTGCTCCTCCTTCCTCCTAGCACTCCTGAGTGGCAGATTATTGGACACAGGTGCTCCTCATTTGGCTCCAACATAAAAGTCTGGGAGTGCTTTTCATTCAGTGCCAGTTCGTCTGCTTACCAGCGGTATAGTACGGCCACCTAACAAGTGAGTTCATTGCCTTGACTCCGAGTGACTGTCTTTTTTTTCCTCCCCTACCAGCATTCAGTTTAAGCCGGCTGCATGACTTTTTTCCCTGGATTCAGCCACCTGAGTTATGCAAGTTGAAGGGGCCCCAGCCATCCCGCATTGCCACAGTTTTTTTCTGGACTGACTCCATTCCTGGATTTTTTTTATTAAACTATTTCTTTTTTCATTCATCTATTTGTTTCTGTTTAATTTATTGTGAGTCACATGATTTTATCTTCAGTTGTATAAGTAATACAATCTAATTACACTATGATGTTATCGTAATTAAGAATTTGACATTTTAATCTTTGGCTCAAATATACCGAGCAAGAAAAAGTTTTGGGTCATCTTTGTCATCTAACACATCACTTCACATTAGATGTGGGGACTCCTCTATGAATAAAAGAAAACCAAACTTAGATCATTAGTATATCCTCTCAACATATTTCAGTCTTGAGTAAATGGACAAACAAATTATCAATGCCATTCTATCACTACATATCTGTTGAAAGATTAGCTGCAAACAGAACTCAAGCATGAAGAAAAACCACCTGATGTTGCTCCAGTCTGCAACTAAACACCCATGGTCACAATCATCTGCGGAGCAACTGTGAGTGACAGCTGATTCATAATGAAGGGATTGTCCAATGATGTCACTGAGAAAGCTAATGTGTTACTGTCTTAACACATCGAGGTTGACATGGTATTATAAGGGTTTTATTAATTGTACAAATAAAACTGAAAAATTTAACGCCACTGAGGCCTTGAATGTGATGTATTTAAATTCAGATAACAGCATTGCAGAAGGTGAAGAGCACATTCATTTCACAACTTCTGGAAGGCCAAGACCCCACAAATCAGTTCCTGGTGAGTTCCATCTCAAATTAAAAAACAGAGCGGAGGACTCAAGGCAAATATGCAACAAGTAATCCGCCTTTAATGCTGTATTGGCTGGTTTCACAGACATGGATTAGATGAGCTTGATCTTACACTGAAGTGGGCTTTCAGCTGAAAAAAGTCTCCAAGTCAAGGCACGTTTGTCAGCCTGACCCCTCAAATGTTTGGAGAAATATTTGTTTCCATTTTCACTGAGCTCAAGTATAACTGAAGTATTTTCACATCCGTGCTGTTTTTTGGTGGATCATTAAATTTGTTTTTCTTGCTACCACCTTGATTTTGCTTCTTTTGTTTTCATTAGAAAGTAATTATCTGCTCCCTGTCCTATCACTGTTTTGTTTTGCTCACTGGAAAAACTGTTTTCTATATAGGAATGAGCAGACATGCCAAGTGGAAATGACACACAGCAAAGAGAACCACAGTGTTGTTCTGACAGAACTATATAGACTGATGTAAGAGTTAATACACCAAATGATCCACACTAATAAGATGCCAAGCACTGTCGCTGAATAAGAAATGAAACCCTATCTCTGTATCTAGGCCTCACGTGGTTTCTGCACTGTCTGGAGTCCCTCCTGAAAGTGAAAGTGTGTCATGTTGTGTATGCAGCCAACAGCTATTGCTCCTGAGCTGTTCTGGGTATTGGGGATTATATAAACCAAACCGACATGCAGTGTGGAAACGGCTTCCAATCAGTGTTTGTGTGTTTGTGTGTGTGCAGCTCCTCCTATGGTTTGTCGTGCTCCCTGACAACTGAAGCCTAAGTATCTCCAAAGATTTGCACCATGGGGAGCCTTGTTTTGCATTACCATTAAAGACACATATGGGTTGCGGGAGACTGTAGAGCAGAAGCTGCATCGGATCAAAAACTACGCCTACATTATGTGAATAGACCGCAACAAGGTGGAGTGATTCTGTGGATGCATTTGCTGAATTTCAGAATACTTCACGCATCTTTTTTTCTGCACATTTTGCAAAGATGTAGCCAAAGAAAACGATAAGGCAGTGCAAAACAGCAGCATCACAGATTTCTTCGCTGCTTTTTGTTTGTCTAAGCAGAGTGGTGTCGTGGAAGCAGTTGACACAATGTGCAGTATTTTGGCTCGTTTTCCATCAGAGCATATCATCTGCAGTGTCTTCAGTAGGCCACAAATTATTTTTGCTATTATTTTTGGATCTGCTTCAACAGAATCAAAGATGTTCACCAGTGCGTATTAATAACTACAGCTGACTTCTTTATCATGCTTCTAAAACAAAGGCGACCCCACATGAAGCAGCAGAACATCACAGAGTGTCAGCACCAGAGGTAACAGAGATCCTTGGCTCTGGTACATTTTACCTTCTCACTCAGCAGCTGGTGACAAATCCAATCAGATATGGCTAAAAAACTTGCCCACCCCTGACACACACATCCCTCCTTTTCTTCTCTTATTATCCTCTGAGCATCTTGATTCACGTCTCCAGCAGTTAAACGTGGGTGATAGCCTGATTTAATCATCGTAGATTCGGATGAGTCACAGTTTAATTGACAACAACGGCAGACAGTGAGATAAAAAATATTTTTTAGTTTTATGTTTCCAATATCATTGCACATTCAAAAGACAAGGAAACATTACAAAACAGACATTATGAAACACAAACATCTCATATTTTCCCCTTATTTGAATTCAAATGCACAACAATAATTAGATGGTTCACTTTCATCTAAAGTAGTTCATTTATTTGCTCTAACAAATATATAAAATATTAATGACATCCCAATTACAATGTAAGGCCACTGCAGAAATTGACAGCATTCAAACAACAGTCAGCATTATCATCTGTATATGTTTACAGCTTAAAGTGTAATGAAAATGTTTCTACCAACATAACAAGCAGAAATGTGCATGGTGTTGTAAAACATCACATGGTCCAATACAATCTAGCTCACACAGATCCTGGAAAATCTGTCTGACCCGACACAGAAGTATAATCCTAAACTGGCATATATCACATTTACTGCTCAATTTTAAAATACAAAACAATGCAGCAGCATTTTATAGTCTAGAACATGGGAGGACATGGCAACAATGACAATAAATAACCCTTTTTTTTTTAATACCAGGACTTGATATTTACACAGTGCTCAGACTACAAAGACAAACAGAAAGTGTTTAACATGTAAAACCAAATAACTGCATTAACTAGTGGATAAGAGTGAAGTCTTACTATGAAAAGCTAACTGAACAAAACGCTATAGGATCGCTGGGTACCATGAACACTGCAAAACATTGCAATCCAAGCATGTAGCGTTTTACAATTAAGACTGTGATCAATCATATTTGACATAACTCATTTTAACATTTGCACACATTGTACGGTCATGAGACAAATGCCTTTTCCTCTTCTATTATGAACCAAATTGTCCCCACAGGTCATTTGGTCCACTTCACTTAGCACTTAGCAATGTACTACTCATAATCCTAACAAAAAGCCTACTTATGGACTACTGGGAATTGAAGCCTCGTAATTATGTCCATATTTTAATAAGCTCAAAACTTACTTTGCACTTACATCCGATGTAATACAGCTATCTCACTGTACTGTTTTCCAAAGCTCTGCACAGTGCAATAAATCGCTAACCTTATTATGGCAAATAAAGTATACAATGCGGTCTCTTTAGGCATTTTGAATGTGAGCTTATACATTCAGTTATTACCATGTCCCTGTATAAATATCATGCATTACTGTAAATTCCTTATATTTGGCAAATGAATTCTCACTTTATTCAAGTCCCAGTTGTGGTACTATTAAAATTGCTTAATGTGAGTATGCACTCTGAGTCAATGGCAAAAGTCTATTTCAGCATGATGGTCCCCTAACATCAGTTCCTAACTCTTGATGATGAGCCCAAAACCTGTGAAGGTTAATAGAAAGGGAAAGGTCATAAATTGCTTCCTTCATTCACCTACATTATCAGCTTCTTTTGTCAAAAACGTGCACCTGATGACTTCTGTCAACATCAAACGCAGTATATATATTATACAGTATATTCAGTATTATTCAGTATATACAATTGATTGCTCATCTGAAAAAATTGACCAAAAAATAAAAGTCCTCCAACAAACACCTCTGACACAGAGACGAAAAAAGAGGTGTTGAAGAATTGGAAGAGGACTAGAAAACCAATCAGCAAGCCATCTGGTATCCCAGCACATCCTAGCACTCTGGAGACACCCAACAACTGTCTACTCCTCTGCACAGCCTGAGGGAGAGCCACACAAGTAACCAAGACTCTAGTTCAGAGGGATGTATAGCTGCCTAACTGTGACGGCTGAATGCTAATACAGCGTGTACAAATCAGTATAACCCAGCAGAGTAACATACATACTCTCCATGCCATGTTGCATGTAGATACTATATATATATATATAGTCTGGTATGAAATATGAAAATAACACAGTAATACATAATATAAAACAAACCTAATGGATACAATATAAAGGAAATCAATAAAATATGGCTATGATCTAGTCTTTTTTTTTTTAATGCCATTTAAAGCTTACAAAATGACTTATACCATCAACTAGATGAGTGAATTACTTCATTTAAAACGGAACAGAGCAGAGCAGTAATCAGTAGTTAGGCAATGTTTTAACAACTGGCATCGTGCTTTTAATTTATGGCTTTTTTTGATACGCCACTGGTATATCAGACTATTAATCACTCACCATTTACTGAAAAAATACCTAATAAATTCCTGAAAATTTGTCACACTTTCTCATGACACAGAGAAAAGATGACAGACAAGGTTGCACAGACAGGAGTGTTGGCTCCCTCTACAGGAGAAGATGCAAATATCAAGTACCGCCTGATGACGCGGCTCTAAACATTCACTGTCATGCCAGCCACTGGCTCATAAGAGGCTTTGAGATTGCTGACAGATTTATGAAGCACTTGTTTTCTCTCAGATGGATGCACATGTTCATGCATCCCTGCCCCTGTTTGCAGAACGCAAGGCAGCTCAACTGATCTCCCTCTAAAAAAAAAACTGCATTGGCAGTAGAGTGGATAAACGGAAAACACGAAAAGTGCCAGCTTGTGTAGACGCACAGGTGATCACTAATTCTCCAGCATCTCTTTAGCTTGAAAAGTAATTCCTATGTGGACAGTACATATTCCTATGTACTGTATTCCTGTGTACAAAGTGCATCAAAGAATAAAAACTTGTCAGGATCATTTCCTGTTGGTCCAGCTGCTGCACAAACATGTGCAGAGATTGAAGTTGGGAAGGGAAACAGAGGCGTCCTCATCTGGGCTCCTTTTAGGGCAAGGCAAACATATGCAAAGCTATTTTGCTAGTCATCCGTTCCTCTTGGGGACATGGAAAATAAAAAATGCACTTCACATACATCTTAAGTTCATCCTGTTACAATCTCTCTTCAAAGAACCACTTTTGGTGGAGGCTGTCAGAGCAGGGCTGGAGGGAGGGGGCTGGTGTCCCGCTGTCTGTCTTGTCCATCGCTTGAACACACTTCTGGCTCTGGACATGGTACAGACTCCCATCCTTTAAACAACCATTTGGGAAAACATTCATTATACAATAAGCATATTTTAGAACTAAAACATGAAAATACAAAAATTGAAGTTACTAAACTGAAGAGCACATGTGGTGTTTCTCTGATCTATTTTCATATTTAGTTCTATTTTTGTTGCATGTTCTCTTGCTTCCCCTTCCTGTTTTTCCTTTATGGTAAATGCTGTGTATTTTTATAGCGCTTTACCGAGCCTGGAATGATACCCAAAGCGTTTTACAGTATACATTACATTCACACACACATTCACGCACTGATGGCAGAAGCTGCCATCCAAGGCGCTCAACCACAACCCATCAGGAGCAATTTGGGGTTCGGTGTCTTGCTCAGGGACACCTCGACATGAATTTGACAGGCTGAGGATCGAACCGGCAACCCTCAGGCTACAAGACGATCACTCTACCCAGTGAGCCACGCAGCCCCCTCAATTGTCACTTGTCCACTTCCCTGCTCTTCTGCTTCTTGCACTTTTGTTACATCTAGTGAATCTTTTTGGGTCATTTACATTTAGGTGACATGGTTATGCTACTGACGGCTGCTACATGCAGCTACACTCTAAACAGCTCCCAGTGCTGTGTGGTGAATGCCCAGCTCTCTAAAGCGCTCAGAAATGTGCTGAGTTGGATTAGATTTTAGTCCTGCAATTTTTTCAGCATCAAATCATTTCAATACATTACATTTTTATAACATTTCCATCTGAAAGTATAAATTGCTAAATGTTCAATGACTTGCATCCACCCCATAAATTTCACCACCACCATTTTCTAGTCATAGATTTAATTTATATTTAAAAGATACAAAAACCAAAAGCAATATATACTTTAAATAAGTTGGATAAAACATGCTATATTTTATATCTTACCTTTTGGAAGACAAACTTCTGGTCTATGGGTACAGATTGTCCTCGTTTTTTGCACAGCTGGACTGTCAGGTAGGTAGTGATGGTGTCGCCGACGACACATCCGGCAGGTTCCCGTGTGTTGTAACAGATCTCACCATCAACTGAGTATTCAAAAAACTGAGACGAAATAAAAGTTTTGGTTTCTATTTGAATCCATCATCCAACAAGGGCAGTTTTTAGCATAAAAAAGGTTAATAAAAATGAAAAAAATACTTTAAACAAAAGGCTTTTGTTAATTTTTCACTCCCACTAAGCGGATGCAAAGATATGTTTCATTCTATTTTCCTAATAGAATTTTTACACAGGAATCTTCTTACACAGACAGAAAATGTATGTGTATGACTCAGAATAGTGGCAGCAGGAAATAAAAAGTGTGTTTACACAGAACAAATACCGGCTGTTGGTTCGCAGACAATAAATATGTGAAAGTGAATGTGCATACTGTAAAATGTGATTCTACAGTATGCAAAGCACTCCCAAAAGGCAGGAGGCCCAACCACTGCCAAGCCCATTTTCCACAAAGATGGCATCAATGCGTGTCCACAGAGGCACTCTGGAGTAACAATGCTAAATTTCACAGAATTTCTTGAGAAGCAGCATTGGGAAATACCTCTCCCTTTGGTTCAACAGGGCCAGCATGTTTAGATTCTTGGGATAGGCAAACAAATCTATTGTTCCCAGGTTTGTAAAGGCATGTCCATAAATCCTTGCAGTCTATTCAACAGTGAGATTGTGGCAGCTATTTATGAAGAGGAGGAGGGAGGGTCTGTTTTAAAGATAACATGACATGAATTGGCTATAAAAAAGCTAATGAAATAACTACTGAGCAGGCAAGTAAGTGTGTTAAAAGAAACTGTTTCTTGTTATTGATAACAAACATGGGTTCAAGTGACTGAATAAAGCTTTATTAAAAAAAAGATTAATAAAAAAAAAAACAACTTGTAAAAGTAGGGAAAGGCCCAGAACTTTGTGCAAGTATGTGAGATTGTTTTCAAATCAATCACTGTTTCTGCAAAATGAATCGTTCTCCTGTATTGACATATCATGTTGGGATCAAATTTGTCACTTACATCTCTAGCAAAGACCAAACAAACACCCAACTAAACCCAAATGACATTTGCAATAAACTTCTATTAATAGAGATAATTTTTCACCTGATATACTTCATGGCCTGAAAAACTGACGTGCCTTACCTGATTCTGGCCCATACCATGACACAGGTAGAGGATGACCCTTTGACCCACCAGGATGTGATCATCTACAGGGTTGTAGTCAAAACAGTAGTTGGTCTTGCCCCGATTCTTCAGCTAGAAAAAGCAAGACACATTAATATATTAGTTTAGGTATTGATAAAACATAACTTTTAAAGAAGTTTATAAATTTAGTTATTGACAAGTTGATCTTATGAATAAATTAATATTATTTCTTTTATAGTTTTGGAAGAACTGTCATGTCTGCACTGATCAGATTAAATGTAATGAAATGTATTTGGTGCTAATGGATTGATTAAAGACTAGTTTGATGGGTTCTCACCATTCCAAACATGCCTGGTCGATCATGTGGGACATAAATATCAGGGTAAATATTATCCAGATACCACTTGAAATTCTTACAGCCCAACTTCATTCTAAGATTCTTCCGCTCTGTTACGTCTCCAAAGGCTTCCTGGAAACAAGACCACAGGACAAATGCTGTGTCAGAGAGGACTTAATCAGGGTATAACCCTGTACTGAAGGGTTATAAAACAGTGCCATCTATAGTGACTCCATAAATCTATATAATCACGTTTTAAATCATAAAACACCCCAAAAAAAAACATTCCTTGACAGTGAAACCACTCATATGATCTACCTGTGAATTTCACTGAAGTGTGTATACAGTGCCTGCTTGTGTCAATACATTGCTCCATACAAACAGCAGCACATTAATCAAGATTATTTGATTACAATATGAGGAAGAACACAGTCTCCACTTTGCTTTGACAGTGAACATATGCTCGCCACACCTTCCCTGCTGGAAGAAAGGCTTAGAAACATAGCAGGAGGAAGTTTGTATGCAGAACATTGAGCATGTTTTCATTACTTGGGAATATTTTATTATTGTGCTGGTCACACCCAAACCACATTTTTAAAATACATGTCAGTCAAACCCAGTTTATAGGAAATTTAGAGCCAGGTAAACAAACCCAGATGATGCAGTTCGGGGTTGAATTTAATCCTGCATTTATGTTTTCAACAAGAATCAATCTGGCTCAGGTACTCTGGTCTTTGGTAGCTTGGTAGCAACAGAGAGTAATCACAAGGAATAAAGTGCATGATTTTGTTGAAATAGTAAAGAGTACAGCACTTAGCTGTACAATAATCTTTCCAGTTCATCACTTAACATATTAGTGATTACACTAGCTAAATTGTTAGTCATTTACTTTGGTCCATGATGTAAAAGGTCAGCTGGAAGAAGTTCAATAATAACAAGCTGAAAGTGACCATGTCGCCATGTTCGAACATACTTTGGTCAATAATTTGATTCCCCTCCCTACCTGGGACAATTACAGCGGTCCAATTAAATTTCCAGGTCAAAACTCTAACTGTAGCATGGTTTTAACTGTGCATGTAAACTATGCATAGTGAATGACAATCCAGTGTGGATCTTAGAGGTCACTGAATACAACTTAAAAGGAGCAACAATAAGGCAATCATGTGTGCACAAGAGCCCAAAAAGGTGAGAGTTAGCGAAAAAGCATTAGGAAAGCTTCACTTGCCTGCTTACAGATGTTTTCAGACTAATTTCTTTGACTACACACCAACCCTGAAGATGATATACTGGAACATTTTGAAGCTAGTTTGCATAGTTTTTAACCTGCCTTATACCCAGGAAAAAGTGGCTAATAAAAGTCTCACAAGTAACTCAACAAGTTGACAACTACACTAAGCTTTCAACTTGCAAACCTCATCATGTGGTGTTTAGCTCTGGGGTAAAGGTAACAATGTTGTAGGCCACCAAGATGATGGGTAATGTGCATGTTGAAAATAAACCAATATTACAAATGGATTTGATCAGCTCAACCTGCCTATGTAACATAAAGACCCACATCAAGCAAAAGGTTATGATCTAACCAAGTCATGCCAAACCCAAAATGCCTTGCTAAATTTATTTATTGAAAATGTCTAAAAGTGTTAGGGGTGACAATTGTGCAAAGTTCACAATACAAAGAATCTTCTAAAATCTGGACTAAAGTGTCTGGAACTCAAACTGATGAAAATACAGGAAAGAATTAAAGAAAATAAAAATTAGAGCTCATATGAGGCTTTAAGATGCTACAAAATTGTATAAAAAATATTAAAAGAACTATTTTTAATAAAGCATTTGAGAAATATTTACTCTCTGCCTACATGTAAGCGTAAAAAGAGGAGCGGCTGTGCTTGTTAGGAGGCTGTAGTGCATTACCTTTTGGCAAAGCTTCCTCCTCTCAGGGAGATGAGCGCCACCTGATCTGTGCTTAGAGAGCTTCTCCTGTTAACTACACTGTCACACACTGGCCCATGAATGCCCACACAAAAAGCCAGGGCACCCCATGGGTTAGCACTGATCTCACCTCGTCAAGGACAGGTGGGTGACACCCGCTGGCACCAAGTGACACGGAAAGGTGGTAATCACACACCGGAATGCCCTGACATCCCTGTCACCTTGAGTGTCTGCCGCTCATGTATCCCAAGAGTCACTTAATCAGGGCAGCTTTTACACCACAGTGGGAGAGCATCATGTGTGTGGGTGGTTGTGTGGGTGCGTACTTCGAGAGGAAAGAGCACATGTAATTCTCTGCACATGTGTGTGACAGAGTGTTTTCATTGGTAAAATTGAGACTTTAATCAGTCAAAGAGTTTCGTCACAAATGCAGCTGGAAAACAAAACTGCCTACAAAACACATCAAAAACAAAAGCTTTAGTCATCAAATCCGCTGCAGCACCATGTCAAACAATCGCGTTTGGTTGCACACTCACACCATCTGTGTAGACTCACCAGTCGTGCGTGTGGGTTGCGGTGGTAGTAGATCTCCTTGTACTCATCCATCCAGACCTCAGCTGCTCTCACGCTATTTGCCAACGCTTTGCTACGGGAGTAAGGGGCCTTTTTAGGAAACACATGACCCACATGGGAGCATGGGTGGATTTCCAGGCTGCCCCCACACTGCCAAATCTAAAAGATATCAGCCAAACCACCACGAGGATATGGTTAGCCTCGCAGCCATGATTAAATCAGACAACACAAAGCACGGTCTTATGAAGGAGCTTGGACACGGAAAAGCTGTTTTGTTTTCAGAGACATGTTTCTGGTTCCTCCCTTTTGGGGAAATTGCAGTTATTGTAGAAAAGGCAATGCTCAAATTCTTTGCTGCAATTAAAGTATTAAACTCTTCAGCATATTTTCTCAAATTTTATAGTTAGAATTCTTTATTTGGTGTTGTGTGCGGAAGAAGATTGTCACATGGCTTTTCGGTTAATTTTAACCAGCCTTGAATGTGTTTTTAGTGCTCTATGTCACGAATCATTGCTTCAGGCTGAATGTAGTATTTGAATTCAGCCTAATAACATGAAACTATAGCTTTTCTGTATAAATATATTGTATATTTATAAAAAAAAATATGCACAAAGAAATGAATGAAATGATCATTTCTCACCCTGAAAGAGAATTCCAGGTTCTCTCCTCCCCACACCTCCATCCCCGTGTCATATGTCCCCAAGTAATGGAAGTAGTTCTTGCTCACAGAAAACAAACCACCTGCCATAGTAGGAGACCTAAGGAGAAAAAGATTTATTTGCATCTCATTATTTGTAACTAACCTGATGAAACATATGTAATAATCAGAGGACAGGGGGGAAACTATTTGTCAGTTCACAGCTTGGTAAAATTGACCAAAAAAAAAGAAAAAAAAAAAGAGTAAAAGTATTGATATAATGTACTGAGTGGAGTGAGATGTAATAGCCACCAAGTACTGATATGGTATCTGGTTCTGTTTTCTGTTCTAAAAAGTCCTGCAAACACACCTGATGACATCAGTGGGAGCGTGTCTGCGTTTCTGCTCATGGTCTGGGACAGTATGCCAGGTAAAGACTAGTCGCCAGTCAAAGCCTCCAATTTGAGGCTCACCAGAATTGCCTAAATACTGGAAAGTGTTCCAGTCAATCACATCAATGACAGGACACACCACAGCTGTCGGCTCCTCTTTGATCCTTGTGGAGAAAGCAGAAAAAAGCTGTTGACAAGGGGAAGCAGCGTCACAAACAAGCAATTTGTTAATCTCAAATGTCTGTTTAAACTTTCTGTGTTGCTCATGCACCAAAGGTTGCTAGCATTAAGTCAGCAAAATAACAGTGCTCCTGCAGATGGCTGGAGCCAAATGAGAGATTCAGAGTCACACTTAAAATCTGGTCTTTCTTAAAGGTTACACCTGAGAAAAAAAATACTAAAGAAGAAGAGTCTTTGTTTCCTGAGAAGTATCTACTCACCTCTGGAGCAGGGGCTCTAACCAGCCCTCATGGCACTCACAGTGACAATCCAAGAAGGTCAGCACATCACCTGTGGTAATGGAGGCCCCAAGCAGCCGGGCTCGTACCAGCCCTTCTCTCTTCGTAGCCCGGATCAGTCGTACCTTCCTCAAACCTGAGAGGTACTTCTCCAATGGCTCCTTTAGATGCGCTTTGAGGAATTTAACATATGAGCAAGCACAGGAGAATATATAAGGTAACGGCAAAGACAGAAAAGTGTTTTTAATACTCATTTTTATCTTTTTTTTATGTATATACATATACTGAGTCCTTCACCCTTTTTGTTGCATGAATGAAAAACAGTCTGAGCCAGTAAAATCGCTCTATGGATCCATTTTCTACTTTCAGTATGTATTAGGACAGAGGGAGAGGCAGGCATTGCTTCATCTTTAGGTTTATGATCCAAATAGTTTAAGAACCACTCCCGCAAACTGTCTAAACTCCTGTAGTGCGAGTTCCCTGAATGACGTCAATAAAACAAGCGGATGTCCCCATAATTAGATCCTGCTTTAGTTAAACAATTCAAGAAAATGCATCCCTTGCATATATGCCAGCTATGCAGACAACAGATATCCTTTAAGATAATCTAGAAAACCACTGACACTGTAGACGTATCTTGGGATCTACAGTGTGAGCTTCACCTTTTCTTCACATTAGTATTTACTGTGACACTGCCTTCCTGTATCTGTTTGACTTCTTTATCTGCCAACATTGCAGTCTATCCACCTCCACGCTGCTCAGCTGACAAACTGTAGACTGCAACCAGTCTGTGAGCAGTGAGTAGCTTTAACAACCTGTCTTTTACAACTGTCAATCAACATGCTTTCCTTCCCACAAGCCTTCTGTCTGTCCTTTAGACTCTCTTCTTAAACATGTGAAGTCTCTTCTGTTGACAGTGCCTCTACCTCTGTCACTGTAGTCATCCACCAGTACCACCTCTTTGAGCAGGATGTCAGGGGAAGTCTCCAGCACACTGTGGACGGTCCTCAGCAGGGTGGACCAGGCCTCGTTGTAGAAGGCAATGACCACAGAGGTTGTTGGCAAGGACCTGTAGTCATACTTCAGCTCTCTGCAACTGAGATGTTTTAACAGAACATAGTGGAGATTAAAGCCAGCTGTGGGATGTTCACGCCTGGGTGTCTAGACATTAGAAAACAAATGTACATAAACACAATTGGCCATGTCTAAACATAAAAAGTGGTATTTATTGCTCCACCCCAACAGCAAATAACTCACTAGTACTGCTTTGAGTGCTACACTAACCCTGTGGCATTTACTAACGGAGTTACTTTTCTGGGATGCCCAAACTGTAATTATTCACTCCAAACTTTATTGCTGGATAATAAAAGTGCTGATTGCGTAAAGTGGTTGACATTACCAAACAAGTTACTTACAGTGGGTTCCATCTCTCCGGCAGTCTGCGGTGCAATGACACTCTGTCACTGACATATGTGTTAATCTGGTGCTTCTTGAGACTTTCCTCCTCTTTCCTTTTCTCCTCTTCGTTCAAATTGAGTTTCACGGCTCTCCCCATTTCCCCCAGGGCATTTAAATCCAGGGGAGGCTTCTCGTACACGGGCTTCTTGAGCTGTTCAATATCCGACTCTAGCTCCCCTGGCATTTGTCGTCGATTTGCAGCGTTAAATTCCCCGGAATTGTGCCTGAAAAATATCACATATCCCACCAAAGTGACCCCAAAGAAGAAGAAAAGTAACTTTGGTCGAGTCCTTCTTCCGCATGCTGCCATCGTGTCTCTTTCTTCCAAGGCTCCTCAAAGTTTGGACTAGGTCTCATGCCCTAAGCGGCTGAACTCTGCAGGAATTATGCTGGCCAAGTGACGGTTTGGGTTTTACCAGCCATGTCCCGTTTCCGCTTAAATACTTCAAGTTAATTCCGCATGTTATCTAACAAAGTTTCATTAATTAACCAACTAAATGTGCGTTCAATATGAATTCCCAACTACCAACTGTGAGTGTAGTAACTATCTTGTTACTCCTGGACCGGAACTTCAAAGTGTTCATTTTCGATAGGGTTGGACACTCCGCCTCCTGGACTCTCTCCAAGTGTGAGCTACACAAGTGTGAATGGATTAACCAACTCGGATTAGACTAGCTAACAGCTATCTCTTCAGACTGGTCAGCTACTTAACCTAATGGAGACGGAAACAAATCTAGGTCAAATCAAAAATCCGGAAACTGTTAAGATTTTGGCGAGAAATTTAAACATTATGATTAATCAAACTCACAATTGTCACCTCATTTTCAACATCAGAGAATGTGTCTAATACTAACTTGCTCAATAGTGTAGTTTTACCCACTTATCAAATAATCAGCTTCCTAGCTACTACTTTGGAGTTGAAGTTCAAGTTAACTGTTAAGCTAGCAGAGCTAGAAACTACACTTCCGGTTAATGTATAGCAAAATATAACTCGGTGGCTTGCTCATCCATTTCATGTCTTAAATACTTACTCCAAATTGTATGAATTTATGAACGAATTAATATTTATTGTCATACAAAATGTACAATGAAACTTGGTTTAAAAAGTTGCAGCAACGTTTTAATTTTTTTTTTTATTTTAAAACAGTAAATAATACAGCTGTGAGGTGCATTGACTTATAGAAGTTCTTGCGTAAAAGCTGTTTATTAGTCTGTTTAATTTTGTTTTAAATTGTTCAGGACCTCATACCAGACAGTAACAGTTTAAACACAGAGTGGCTGGATGGGTGATGTATTTGAGGATACTATTGGCTGTCTTTTTTTATTTTATTTTATTTTTTGTTGCTAGTATCCAGCTGTGCAACTGGTAGACCACCCTGTGGCGGATGGATTCAATGGCGCCTCTGTAGAAGAGGAGTAGAAGTACTTTTGGAGGTAGTTTGGTTCGCTTCGGTCTTCTCTGGAAAAAAAGTTGCTCTTTAGCTTCTTATTTTTCCTTTTTTTTTAACCAGCTGTACTGTGTTGTTTGTCCAAGGCAAATACAGGAACTTCAGACTTTCTGCTTCCTCCACTACCTCCATGTATTAAAAAGCTATGAAAGAAATGTCAGAGGCAGGTTAGCGAAGCATTTCATTCTGATTTGAAGCGATGATCAAACACATTATGATTATAATATTTCTTGAATATATTTTTTTGAACAAAGTGAACGATTACTTTCTATAAAGTTTAGTACAGGTCATTGCATTTGATTGTGTTGGATAACTTCATCTACAGTTTGTATTTAGTTGAATTGCTACAGATTTGCAGTTCAAACAGCTGTGTTTATTCTTTCTTTTTTCTACTGATGTAACAAAAACTACCATTTGATCAAGTTTGACAGTATTAAGTTATGCCCTTTTGAAGGTACACTTCAACAGGTCTATGTCCTGTTGCTTGTAAAGATTTTTTTTTTGATGACCCATCCTGAATCTGTTGCCCAGATACCCAGTTTTCACACGTATAATTAATAATACAAATTGGCTTATATGGAAATAATCCCAACCTCATCCAAGGTTATTAATCCCCTAAACTCATTAGAGGCATATCTAAAAACTTATCAGTTACCTTCAGCTGCACCAATAACCAACACCTTTATGGACCCTGAGAGACCCAGGACCCGCCTCAAAATCATCCACCCAGAGGTTTTAGTTCATAAACTATATGAAAAGCTATTTGTCACTCACATGAAACTGATATTAAAACTCTTGACACCAAAGCTGAAATCTGACACAAAATGTATGTTTAAGCAAATTAAAATGTTAAATAATTAAGGCGATTACTCAAGGCCAGGAGGTAATTTGAGTGGCATACTGTTTGATCGAGCACCCGTATTATAAAAACTACAAAGAGACACGGAGAGGTAACAAGTCAGCCGTTGTAGTGTCGTAATATCCCACGGTAGACTGGGCTGGTCGTGTCTGTCACAAACACAATATTAATGTGGATGGATGGGGGTGCTTTCATTTAGGACAGAATGATGGATCACGTTTTCCATGCAACAAATAGTTGGTGCAAAAGTATTAATTGGAAAATGCTAAATAAAACAGGGATGACTTGCACTTTTGGACTTAATTATATTCCCTTTGTGTCTTTGCAGGGCTGGTGTATGTTTTATGGGAAATAAAAAATTTGAAGGTTGAACCTATTCAATCAAGGTTTAATGAAATATTAAATAGCTTTTTTTTTCCTTAAGAACATATATACAAATCAATGCATAAATGAATATTGTGTTTTTGTGCCTGCTTTTCTGCATGTCCCATGCTCACCGTTTATAAACCACCACCATGAATCATTAGCATTGCCTATATATGCATAAACCAAAGTATCTTGCATGCACAGATATTCACAGACTTCCTCTAAATAACCCCTTTTTTAATGTAGTGTGTACAAACTTTGCAGAGTTCTGATTGACTTTTTGTATTATTCAACAAACCTTCCTAACAGTAATCTTTTTTTTTTTTTTGCCAGATTTTCTTGATCCACTTTTGTACACTTCTCCAGACTTTGTCAGTTGGCTCGACTGAGCATGTTCAAAAGATGATGGTCATATTTATTCGAGTCACCATCAACCTTTTATAAACAGAATTTAAGTGATGGACTGACCTGCCAAACCTTAGATTATGTGGGTGTGTAAAAAGGAACACAAAGATCATGAAAAGAAGGGTAGAATGGATAAAGGATACGATGTCTAAAAGTTTTAAGATGACTAACATATCTAGAAAGAGAAGGGAGTGAAGCAAACACATGGCTGTCATTAAGCAACCAAAAGCTTAGAGGGATGTGATTCACATGCAGTTCGCCTGCTTGACTCATTTTCTCCTACTGGGTAGTGTTCTCTTGTAGGTTCCTTGATGTTAGGGTAAACACATTAAAGAATACTCCTGCTGACCTACTGTCTGTAAAAGAACATAAGATGTTGCTTCATTAGGTTGATAAAAGCAAAAATGGCAGAGATTTCTTGTTTGAAGGGAAGAAGAGAAGGCAGACTGCAGCAGAAAGACGAAACACCTGTTGGGGAAGATAAAACTCTGCATACAAAGTTGTCCTGACAGCAGCAGGACAGTAAATACAAATATAGATCTGGACATGTTATCTGCAGCGAAACTAAAACGGGAGCATTAATGTATATTAATGTGTATACAACTCTTTTTCTTTCAACTTTTGTAGTGGTGTGCTTCTTGTTGAGGTTTACCAGGTGGCAGGCCTTACCCTGTCTTGCCAAGATTAATAACAGAAACAATAGAGGAAAAACATGAAATTTATATAGTCCTAAATTTCTTTCTTAAGGCCACACTAAGTTGGCCATGCATACTTTATGTTCTGATTAAATACATCGATGATTTAAAGTGTGATTATTTCTTTCTCTCAAAATATAACCTCTCCTGTCCAATGATTGTGGTCCAAATTTTGCTTATAGTTCATTATTTAAAAGAAGTGACATTTGATTTTCTGATTAGCATAAATATTTACTCACCATCTGTTCTCAAAACATCAATTAAAAGAGAATTTATTTAACTGAAAGTAGTACCAAGGAGCAAATAATATTTTGGAACAAAAATATTTTTATCCCAAATAAATATATTAATTTTTAATATGGTATTTTTACTATTGTGTTGCATCATCTTTGTTCAAAGACTGGCAGGTTGTCTTGAATTTGTTAACACTGTAAACAAACCATAAAGTAATTGGTTGTTCTCTGTGAACACAGACACAAAACAACGTGGGGAAAATACAGGTTTGGAAACCCATTTATATAAGTTCTTCATGTAAACCTTTTCCTGGAGTCTATTGATGACTGAGTGTAACTTTGCTTTGCTGCCAGTAGGTGGCGATAAACAACTATGAACGATGTGGTCTGTGTCTGGACATACTGAACAGTGGGGACAAGCACTGGCAGGTTTTTTTAAACCCTTTTTTGGGAAATATTACTCAAATTCTGTCGAAATAAACCCACAAGTGTTGGAATTACAACAGCTTAGTTAGCTGTCTTTTTGTTTTACCTAACTTAATTGAACAATAAGTTGTTAGTGTGTTTATAGGAAACAGTAAAAACAATAGAAAATTCAGAATTTTGGTTAGGTTCTTTTTATTCTTTTATTTTTATTATCATAACATTTATCTTAATTTTTTTCACTTAATCTCCACATCAGTCCACCATCATAATTAATGATCAATTTCTCTTTTTCGTTATCAGTAGTTTTACAGGCGTTTACATTAGAACTTCCCCCTTTCTGGTCCCTTCAACCAAAGATTATTTACAAATGTAACACAAACATGTTTCATGTTTACAAACTGCATCCACGGACAAGTATGAATATCTCATATTCATGAATGCAAAGAGCTGAAGACACAACACCTTGCTCTGTGATAGTCAGGATGGTATAAATAAAGCTGAAACTGACTTCAGGTATCAACAACAGTCTCCCGACCTTTGAATCCTGTTAGAGCGTGAGTGCAAAATCTTCAGTTCAACAAAACAAAACAGAAGTGCTTTTGACACAGTTTCAAGTACAGTTTACAACAAGGCACAAAGGTGCTCCCTTTAAGCTTTTTTTTTCTTCTTCTTGTGAGTAAATTAACCCAAGTCCGTCATACCAGCGATGTTTTGCTTTTAGCATTTAAAATGCTCAAAATAAATTTGACACCCGCCGGCACATTTCAGTTTGGCACGCAGGAGTTTTTAAGGATGACAGGTTTTCAAAGGCAGAGTGGCAGATGTGTTTACAGGCTATTCTTAATTTTACACAGCAGGGAAGACTAGATTACAACATTCCTGTTGACTCACTAAGCTCTCTGGGGCAAGATGTATTTAGTTCAAATGCTTAATGAATTCTTCAAGTCTTGTTCAGGCAGAATTTTGCCATGAAATTGGCACCACAGGCAAGAAATAGTAGGGTAGTATGCTCACAGCTCTCACTGTTTTCCTCTCACATAAAGTAGCATTTTAGGAAGTAACTGGTAAGAGTCAAAATGCTGCTGACCTTATATTCCTAGCACTTATTTTAGCAGCCAACTTTTACATTATTTCTTGACAACCATACAAACAAGCAATACGATTCAACAATAATAATTCATATTAATTGCACATGAAGGTAACATTCTGTGGTGCAACATGATGCGTCAGCTAGTCTTCAAACAAACTGTAATCTTTTTGAAGGCACTTCTTTGTGTTGAGGACAATTTAATTCAATTTCACTGCTTTTAATTGTGGTTTGCAATATGTTCCATTTTGGTTGCAGAGGCCTATGGATGAAAGCAACAGCTGGTTTCCTGAAAAGGATAAATTAAATCTTATTTTGCTATTCTCACCCACTGTGCTGCAATCTGCATGTATTCATATGGGTATAAAAGCACTGAATGGGGCAAATCAGCAGCTTCAACAGACATGTTCAAGGTATTTTCTTTCGCTTGCCAATCCCATTCAAATGTCCTGCAGATGTGGGTTGTGAGGAAATTGGGCACAATGGAGAAAAACATCCACTGTAGTGACTGCATGATAGTCACAGAAGGTCACTTAAATATTCCTGCTACAGTTTCACTTTTTCCTTCTACCACTCAAACTTCCACAGCTGGTTTCTGTCGTCCGTGTTGCAGCGCCTCATCTGGGTATCTGTGCGACCCTCAGCTGTGCGGTAGGCTGTCACGCACATGTCGGAGTGAGGATGATAGATGGTTGCATCCTGATGGGATTACAGGAAAAATTTCCTGATTAGATTTTGAGGAAAATGCCACTCTGTGAAAAAATGTCTGTATAAACAAGTCATATAAGAGAGAGAGTGAGAGACTGGTTGTGTGGAAATAAATCTCTCACCTTTCTGAATTCCCAGATGATGCTGGGAGGTTTGAGTTCCCTATCACGAGGGCAGTGCCTCATCCCGATGGAGGTCTGGCCTTCGAGTACTTCGGCACACAGCTCTGTCACCGAGTTGAAACGGATCTCCTTTTGAGAAGTGTATTCAAAGTACTGGAGAATACAGACCAAGTTATGTAGCTATTTTTCTGTATTTATATATAGATAATTAAAATGCTTCTACATGGCTAACTTCTTTAAAAAGCAACCAATAGTAGAAATTAAAACAATAGTACAGGGTGACATTTATTTCTTCTACAGTGACAAGAGGGGTGTTTTTCTGTTACATTGCTGGGGGATCATGTCCTGTTAAAGCCAGCGTTGGATGGTGTGTCTGTGTGTTGTGTGTCAAGGGATCTCATCAGTAAAGACAAGGGCTTGGCCCTCTCAATCAAGCGGACATGAAGACAAACCCAACTCTTCCCCTCGGGTGTCATTTCAACAAACTAGCCTAGCGGGACAAAAGCTGCAACCCTTCCTGGGCTACCCTTTAAACGAGGGTCAGGTAATCAATCTTCATACTTTCCCATCCTCCTCTTCACATCTCATGCATCTTTTAGGTGCATCAAGGCTTGCAATGGTCCTTTCTAATAAAAGACTTACTCGTGGCCACTGTCTGTGGCTTTAGACTTATTTACCCAGGCTGTGCCACTCAGTCTGCCTGCGAGGCTCATGTATCTTTTAAATGGAACGTGGTTCTAATGTGGGCCAGAGCAAGGGGGGAGCAGGGGCCTTCAGGTTTTTGTTTCACAGGGGAGCTATTCAAACATTGATTTTCAGGAACACATGGTGCTTTTTGTGGCCAAGGGACACCTGATGCAGTGCAACAACCAGACATATCAAGCAGGTTAAGGCTCTACAGAGAGCTATGCTTTTCTGATTGCTACACCATCTATCAACAGAGTTGGAATGAAATCAGATTAAAAGTCCCTGTGATTTCAAAGCACTTTTTTTGTTAGACTATATGTGAATCCTGTACCTATTGGGCTGGTTTTGGGGTAAAAACTAATTACTGATTTCCCATTGGGCCAAGAGCGTGACAGAGATGGAGAGGGCTAAAAATAAATAAAGCAAAATGCTTGACATACCTGGTTGCCTCCCTGGCCATGGCAGCCAAACAAAGAAAGATGTGCACCTGTGGGATTGTGGTCAGGAGCGTTATAATCAAGACACTCAGATTGGATCCCTGAGTTTCGCACCTGGTAAGAGAACAATACATAGTTTCATTATAGATGTGGTAACAGCAAAGGATCTCTAATCTTAGTTTAAATGTTGGCCACACACAGAGCAACGCCAGGCTAGATTTAGTAATCTGATTAAATGACAAGAAGCAAAAGCACATTTCTACCTGCTAGTTGCTTGTTTTCAGCAGCATTTAGCTTCAAGAATGAAAATGTAAGTACCTCTAGCTCTGAAACATGCTTTCTACTCAGCTTGTGTCACTGTGCAGCTTTACTGCCAACAAGTTTTCAACAATTTCGACAACAGAACAAGAGATTTTGTAAAATGGCATCGATCTCCAGGGAGTATTGTTTTCTCCACACACACAGTAGTAACGGAAATGTATTTATTCTAAGATCCAACACTGAGCCAACAAACTTGCATTTCAAATATCCTCAAGGTCTCTTATCACATCAACATTAAACTTGAAACACAAATGTTGTGCTAACAGGATAAATGATAGAATCAGATTAGCAGACACTTACAGCCCCATGCCAGCCTTCCCTGTCCTCAGGTACATGCAGGTCAGGGTATATATTATTCAGATACCAGTCAAAACTGTTGCACTTCAGCTTCCCCCTCAGCAGCAGCCGCTCTGAGATATCCCCATAAGTCTCCTGTAAAAGTACATGGATCAGTTAGAATATTAAAGCTAGTGACAAGTGAAGTGGACAACACTGGTTATCTCACCGCAATGACAACTTTAAAGGTTGAGCATAGATCAGACAGCATCACCATTCGTGATGTTAATGTTGAAGAAGCAGAAAAAAATGGATAACCATAAATTTCTTTGAATATGAGTGTCTGTAATTAAGCTGAAATATTTCAAATGCAAATTAAATGACCCAAAGTTTTTTAGTTATATAGTTTACTTTAAAATGTTGAGAAAGGCAACTTTCACTTTATCCCAGAAGAGGGGATCCAGGTCACCTTGTCTCCACAAAGTGATTTCAGCCTATCAATACCAGCTGTGACAGTTTAAGTTGCTGAAAACATTATTATGACGGCTAGTGTGTCCAAGCTGAGCCCTGTGAAATATTTACAATAGACATGTTAGTATTAAAAAATGAGCCAGGGAGAAATAGAAGATCACCTGATCTGATGACCCATGTTTTTGTTCCCATTCTGTGAAAAGCAGGATGCATTTACCTTCCTGATTCAAAATGGCTGCAGTCCATGTATGACCCATCAAGGCAACTATATTCTTAATAGGCCTCTATCAACAGGACAATGCTTCCAGCTAAGCTGCAAAATTTGTGTTTTAAAAGAACATGACAAGGTATTAAGCTGTCTTTGTGTCAGTTACGCAGTCAATGCTTTCACAGGTCAAACCTGTTTGTTAAACAGGTCTGATCTGCACAGTACCAAACAGGTAGTTTAAATGTCGGGGCTGATCAGATCAGATCAGTATATGCACACATGTTCTGTTTCCATTGGTACTGGAGAGAATGGTGTAATGCATTAATAAAGACATTTTTATTACTACACCTAAAAGACAAACAGTCCTATCATTGAAGCAAACATGAACATCCTGGATGGCTGAGTCACACTCTACTAAATACAGTCTAACGAGATCCTCAGGACACAGACCAGCAGGTGTGCACTAAGGTGTGAAACTTTACCTGAAACAATTAAAAAGCTCAGAATACTTACACACCTTTATCTTTTGCATTGCCTAAGAAAGGAATGCAAGATCCTAGGTCACAGAGATATTTCTGTTACACACTAGTGGCCAAACCAGTGTGTCAGCACCACCATACTCCGAACAGACTGCTGGGACAAAAGGTGACTTAATAACTACTACTCTCACTATTGAAAAAAAAAATGTAAGTAAGCTTTTAATCCTATTTTAACTCTAACAACTCTTAAAATAGTTGAACCATTTACTCTAAATCTCAAAGTTCAGACTTTAGATAGTCAGTAAATCGATCTGAAATAATGTGAAGTATATGTCCTTGTGCTTATATCTATATTATACCCCCATTAAAATGAAAGGTTCTTTGCCCCTCACTATTATAACCAACAGTGTGTGTACAGCTGCATCTGAAAACAGCTTTGGAACTGCAGATCATATCTGGCAGCGCTGTGTTAAATCTCCCTCAACCAGGTAATTTATTGTTTGATCAAAAATCCCAGACATTAATAATGGAATTTTTCAGATAGGTGTAACTGAGATACATGAATTTTTGATGGCACCCAATGCTGAGACCTGAGACGGACAGCACACACATATCACACAGGATCTGCACATGCCCTCCCAGACACCCATATACCCAGGTCTGACCCAGTGAGCCAGACAGTGTGTGATCATGTGTTGACATCCAGACAGGTGAATTATATTATATGAAACATCTTAATCTAACTTCAAGGCTGCTCTCGGTGTCATTTCACTGGCGACTGCACTTCAGGGCTTCGAATTAGCACTTGTTGACGGAATAACAAGCAAGCAATTAAAAATGCTGTCACTAAAAAGCTTTGTCAGGGTCCTACCTTTCTGGCTGGAGGGTTTCGGTTGTAGAAGTGTTGCTTGTAAGAGTCCATCCAAACCTCTGCAGCTCGAACTGTATTCTGGAGGAAGTTGGGCCGTGCATAAGGGGCCTTTTTAGGGAAAACATGGCCCACATGTGAGCAGGGATGGATCTCAAGACTGCCTCCACACTGCCATACCTGTGGATACCAAGTGTACATCACCACAGAAAACATCCCTCTGTTCATTTTCTTATCGGTTTATTCCACCCCAAAAAATTGTGACTAATCCATTTATACAATCCATTTAGACTTTGGTGACAACAAGATTAAATAATGATTAAGGTTTTTGAACTATTAGAATAAGAAAATGACCTGTGTTGCCATCCTTTCAGTGGAGACTGCGACTGATAAACAGTGTGCACAGTGTAACAAATAATCAGCAATGATACAGATACAGTGTCTTTATTAATCTGGAGCATTTTCAGGGGTGGATCTTAAATAAACATTTATGTCACTACAGTAAGTGAGCCCTTAAACTTGGGTATTTATATAAAATTCAACAAGTTATTGGGAAACTGGGAAACATGAGGGACCTCACATATACCTCAGAAGTAACTGGGATCTGTGGACCCTTTGATAAGAGTTTTTAAATTAAGGCCTCGTTCTTTTTTTTTTTTTTTTTTTCATTGAGGGTTTCAAAAGTTAACTAGATCCGATACATTTGATATTTTTGGAAAATATTATTTGGGCTTGAATGAAATTCAGTAGCAACCCTCTTTATCAAAGTCATTACAGAAATCTACATTTGACAGATCATTTATATGTAGGTTGATTTTTTTTCTCTTCAATTTGACTTGTTTTTGTATATTTTTAAAAACTGTAAATCAAACTTTTTTACTTTGTATTTTATGTCAAATTATACAAAATTGTTACAATGATCTGAACTGTTTCCTGTAGAGAATTTATGACTTCGTTCTGATCTATTGTTTCTTTATCAATCAGACTACCAAGTCATTTTTTGTGTTTATTATTTTTAAGCTTTGATTAAGTCAAATGGACTACTTTCTGTTATTTATTTATTGTTTGGCATGTACTTTTTTTTGCTTTTCTGAGTTATATACTGTAAATAAAAAGTTGTTAAAAAAGTTGAGTGAACTCGAGTGTATGGAAAGCCACTGCAAAGCTTTTTTAAGTAATTTCTAGTAAGGGGTTCTGGTGTGTGAACCTAAAATAAGACCATAAATCAAAATAGAATTGTAAATTTTACAAGGTTAGGATAGATATTCAGGTCTTCACATAGGCAGCCTTTACAAGACTATCTTATCCTTCTTAATTAAACAAGCAATTTGACAGTGAATCATCATGTTTGAGGACTCCAAACAGACCTGAAAACCATTTAGCTGAATATGTTTAGCAAAAAAAAGTCCCAATAAGTTGCATATTTTGTTTTATGTACAAAAAAATTCACTAAGGGGGAACAGCAACTTTACAATGCCACAGCCTGAAATCTGCCAGTTTGATTGACGCAAATAAGTGAAGAGCAACACCGAGGTTACAAGGTATTAGTCAATATCATTTTAGATGCCACGGTTGACTGTGATCTGACACATTTGTGTCTCTAACACTATACACTGACTGTGATTAGACTTATGAAGTGGGGGCTTACACTGCGAAGGTATATTTATTCTGGTAACGACATGATAATAAATTCTAATTCACTCATCATGCTTTGTCCTTTGTCACAGTGACAACCTGAGGGAATGGATGCCCTGTCAGAGTACAGAGGATTTGGCAACAGACAAAAGTCAGATTAGTCACTCTTTCCCAATATTTTCAAAAGCTGTGCTTTAGCTGCATCTTGCTAAATAGTACTGTGGTAGATAAGACAAGGCTTTACTCTGTGATCTTCATAGATGGAAAACTGAACTCACCCTGAATGAGAGCTCCAGGTTTTCTCCTCCCCACACCTCCATGCCCATGTCATATGTGCCAAGGTATTCAAAGTAGGCTTTGCTCACAGCAAATAATCCACCTGCCATAGTAGGAGACCTGTGGCAACACAGGAATAAGAACTTAAAATCATTATAGGAATGTTTTTAAAAAATTGTAAATAAAAAGTTATTAAGTTAGTGTTAGGGTGTAATAAATTATGTAAATACTACATGGTCATATGGCAAATTAGCAGCGACATTAGCAGTGTATTAAAGTTTCGAAAGCAGATATCCATGTTAGTATATGCCAATCTGATAAAGGGATCTCTCATGCAATCAGCCTTTGAGGAGAATCATACTCTTACCTGATGGGGTCAATGCGAGACTTGCGCCTCCTGCGTTCCACTTCAGGGACAGAGTGCCACTGAAATGTCAGCCTCCAGTCAAATCCTCCAATCATGGGCTCATCTGTTTGCATGTAAAACTCAAAGGTGTTCCAGTCGATGGTGTCAATCACAGGGCACACTATGGTGCTGGCATTCTCAGCAATCCTGAAGGCAAAGCCACAAGTAAGCAGAAAAGGCATCAAAAGGGTCAAAGAAACTTGTTAGTTTCAAGGCATTTTGAAAGTTTTGGTTCAGATTCATTGTCAAATTTTGTCACCTTTCCAACAGCGGCTCAATCCAGCCAGGGACGCACTCACAGTGGCAATCAAGAAATGTCAGCACATCACCTGTGGCATAGGTCGCGCCAATGAGACGTGCCCGCACCAGTCCCTCCCTTTTGTTAGTGCGAATGAGCCGCACGCGTTGCAGGCTACTGATATACTCAGCTAGCTGGGATTTCAGGTAGCCTATTGTACAAAAAAACACACACAGACATACAAAACACCGTTAATGCTCTTCCTTAAAAAGTTCCATATTTTAGGATTTACAAAACAAAATCTATCAAATTTATCTTAGTTAATTTTTCATTGCAGCTTAAAGTTGGATTCTTGGCCAGGACATATGGTGGGGCATCCTGTAATAGCTGTCAGCAGTACCTAGCAAAGCTTGTTCATGTACTCTGGCTCTGCCCACCCCTTCAAAGTTACTGGTCAGAGATTTTTAATACCTTGTCAGAGGTACTTGGTGTAAAAATCCAACCTAATGCTTTGAGTGCGCTGTTTGGCACTGTTTCCCTATTGCTTTCTCTCGCCATACCAAAAAAGATATCACATTGGCGAGAAGACTGACTATTTTGCATTAGAAATCAACAAAATCAAGTGATACACCCACTGGATGAGAGATGCTCTATTGCACTATTACTAGCCAGCTGCTTTGTTTTTTTATTTTTTTTGTTAATTTATATCATATTTTGCTCTTTATATATTTACTTATAGTCATTATTATCAATGTGATTATTATTTGCCCTGTCTTGTTATTCTGTTTTGTGACTGTCCTATGTTTTTTGCTTTGAATAGTGGTTTGGCCGTTATAGGTCATTGGGTACTTACCTTGTTGGCTATATGCTACGATATCTGCTTGTCTATTTTTGAATTTCCTTTTCTTAATTTTTTAATTAATAAGTCTCTTTGACTGCAATAAGTCATTTCAGTATTTTTGAAAAACTCAATAAACAAAGTTGGAGGGGGAAAAAAGTAATTTCAGGTGTGAAAATCCTATAACCACCTCAAATGCTTCAGAGTTGAGTGCTAGCTCTCAGAAACACTAGCACCCTGAGTTTATTACTGTGGGTCTGGCATCTTTTATAGGTTGAAGTCAAAGGATGCTAGACCCTGTTCAACTGGCTTGAAAGCTATTAAAAAAAAGGCCTGTCAGTCCTTTTTGTTGCTGTCTCTTTGCAGTAACCTTTCTGGTTCGGGAGTGGCATGTCTAGCATTCCATTTGCTAACAGCGGTTAGAGGAGAGGAAATGATGTAACAGCAGCCAGTGTAATGTCTCTAATACACACAGACTAGACTGGCTTGGTCCTTAATTCCATTACGACAGGCAGGACACTCCTACAGTATATCCAGTTTCTGAGACCTAGTATCATTCTCAGAGTTAGCACAAGTCTGCAGACATTCCACTGATGAAAACTGTCTGATGTGGTTGAGAGCTTTCTAAAAGCCAGTGAGCTCATTCTGAGTTGAGACGATTTTGTCACATCTACTGCTCCAGGGGTCAAGAATGCTCATGCTGAAGGTCTGAACTAGAGTACAGATGCTGATTAAAAATAAAGTGAATGCTAGCCCTTTTTTGTCTTGTCCTCATAAAATGGATTAGAAATAAGAAACTACCATCAAAACAAAAAGCCCATATTTGCACAAGCATGACACTTAAGAATGAGACAAGCAGAAACTAGAGCAAAGCCCCATAAAAGGCTGCTCATTACTTATACTTTGTAGAAGACTGAAATATCAACATTTTTATAGCCACTGTGCCTTCCTCTTCACCTCATTCTCATTAAAGGCCTGTGTCCTGACTTGTTTCAGAAGATGTTTCTCTGATTACTTTTTGAATATATCAACAGTTTTTACTCAATAGATGGCATCTTTTAATATAGTAGTCTTTTTTTTCACTGATTGTTTTTAGAGTTTAGTTCATTTATTTTAGTTGACCAGGCCAAGATTGTCGGTGCTCTTTGTTTCCTTAGCTTTAAACAGCATTACTTTACTTTTTAAGAAACAAAATACACCATGTTTTTGTGTGTGTGTGTGTGTGTGTGTGTGAAACCTCGTTCACTGTAGTCATCAATTAGAATGATTTCTTTCAACAGGATGGCAGGCGTGGTCTCCAGCACACTGTGAATGGTCCTCAACAGGGTTGACCAGGCCTCGTTGTAGAAAGCGATGATCACAGATGTGGTAGGTAAACGTCGGTTGTCGAACTTCTTATTCCGGCATCTGAGGTATGCGTGTGTGTTTACGTGGGCGCGCAGGGGGGAGGGGTGGGAGCAAAGTTGACATAGGCATTAGTATACATGTTCAGTGCATATTTACAAAAAAAATCATGAAAGGTCTAAATAATCTTATTCAAATGAGAGATTATTTCTTGAAATTGTTGTAGACGATGGAGCTACTCATGTGGCAGGCAGAGAGGCCTGGTCCTGATTCAGATGGCAATCATTAAAACAATAAAGTGCTGCAGAAATATGGATGGGGTGGGAGGCTATCACACCAATGAGCAACATACCACAGCAATGCTCTGAGAAAGACCACAAAAATGAGAGAAACAGGGATGAAAAAAGACTAAACAGAAGCCACAAAACAGAATGAAAATCGAAAAGCTGCAGGTTTTAATTAGAAAATTCCAATAATGAGAAAAAAAATTAAGCATTTGGGGTTTTTTTTTTGTTTTTTTTATTGTATAACATAAGAACTAGCACCAACAGCAAAGATTTAATAGAAGAAGCTAGACAACCAACTGGCTACCCCAACATACCTGTTGGACACTTTTTGGAAACTTTCAATTAGGGCTGGCCAATACGAACCAAATTTCATATCTCAATATTTTTTACCTGAATCACGATATTCGATATATATCTAGATTAAAAAAAATTTGTCAAGTAACTAAAGAGACAGTTCTAATTCACAGCCTTCAGTGGTAAATACACTTTTTTTGAGGATCAGCAACTCATGTGCATTAAAACAGATGAGTGAAATTAAAGTAGATGTAGGTCTATATTAAATTAAATGCTCTTAAAACAAAATGAATGAGAAATAAAAGATTTACTCAAAGGTATCTCGATATGAACAATATTCCCTCATTCTATATTATGTGTGAAAAAATCTAAAGTCTCGATATTAGCAGCTTTATTGTAATTGTACAGCAGTGTACAGCAAAACTGTTTATGTTGCCCAGCCCTACTTTCAATTGTTAGTTAGCTTTAACTAATCAGATCAATGGAATAAAAACCACTTGTAATAAAAGTCTTGATGAAAAAAAGTAATGAACATGTTTCCGTTTAATGGTGTTAGGTGAAGAAACCAGGCCGAGTAGTGTTGCCACAAGATAAAAAAAGTACTTTTGCTAGCCAAAAACATGCCCTGTTAAGGAAAGAAAAGAACAACGGCAGTGGACAACCAGAGGAGAAAAAGATAAATCTCTTCTTCAGGAGAACATCTCTTGGATATAATATTATATATTAGAAGACATCATTCTGTCTACAGAGTTTACTGTTTGCCAGCACAGATCAGAAAAACTGGTAACTTATATCATTAGACACACATTCTACAGAAATAGTGTTTTATAATGCGTTATGTGTCATCTCATGTCAACTATGAAAATAGGCAAATATCAGCTGATAACGCAGCGAACAGTTTAAAAAAATAGAAACCTGGCAGTGATGTGTTTGATTAAATCAACCTAACTGGACAGAGATGGCGATTTACAGTAAATTTAATTTGAAAAATTTGGAAATTTGGTATTTCTGCCCAATCAAGTCAGATTTTAAACCTAAAAATGCTGAGAACTTAAACCAACCTCACCACAAAATCCAATGTGGGTTCCCCATTTGGGAGTGGTGAAACTTGAGGAAGCACATTATTGGTCCATCTTCTGACATTGTAAATTTAGTTAATGGCTAAACCCTCCAGGTTTTCTAAATTTGTACTGGGAACATGGCAAGCTATAGTGTGACACCACTCGCAGCACTGAGACCAGCCTTTTAAGGTTATTTCATCACATCATTGGTCAGTTTTACCACTTTCTATGCACATAACAGCATTTTCAATTTGGAGGTTGGGGCTGCTACAGCTTTAGAAATCAGAATCAAACCCAAACCAGTGACTATTTTCTGAGCAATAACTAATCAAACAAAGTTCCATGACAATCATTCACATTATTTATGAGTGTATTTATTAATTTGTTTTGTTCTTGTGTTTTATCCTGTAAGGTGACTTTGAGTGTCAAGAAAGGAGCCCACAAATAAAATAAAATGTATAAACTACCAGTATTTAGTTGGAGTAAATAAGTCATTATGTCATCCACTAAATAAATGAAAGCATGTGAGCAAAATTTGTTCTCAAACATTTGCAGAACTGCTGTGTTTTGTCATATCTGACAACTTATTCTCATATGATAGTGTCTCTTCTATTGTATGACTTACGTCAGGTTTACAACACCTCACTAGGCGACAGGCAGAGGACACGACTGTTATAACCTGTCAAAGACTAAGCATGTGTAAAAGCCAAAGCCATTCACTGTTATATTGTGTTTGTTTTCCACAAAACAGAGTCACTGTGATAGTCTTACAAGGCTATCACACTAAGGCCTGATAAGAATATCTTCTGTTTCAACACCATCTTGAAATAAACTCAGGGTGTGTCTTTCAACCTTCTATAGAGTTTTTTAGTCTAGCAAGGAGCTGAAAGAATCTTTTTAGTTGGCTATGCAGTCACTTCAGCAGCAAAATGTTTCACCTACTGAAGGTGCTCAAGGTTAAAAAACGTGGGAAAATTAAACTTCCATGTAAGGACAAACATATCTGTAATTTACTGGTGCACTCTAGGGCAAATAAAAGAGATGTATGGTCTTTACTCACTCAAATTATTGCTCTTCTACAGCTACATCTGGGTTTCATTAGAATAGGAGCCAGTAAAGGATAAGGCAAAAGCAGAAGGGGAAACTACTAATAAAAGACATCACACAGTGTTTTATCACAAGGGCTGAGAATAGCTGTGGATGGAGTAAATCTATTCAGGCAGAGAGCCGCTTTCACCAGCTTCAATAAATCCTGCAAAACATCACAAGAGTTTCAGTTTCTGAGTTCAACTTAATCTCCATTAGTAGTCACACTTTTGGCAAAACATCTGCTTCGGGCGACATCCTAGGCCATGCGTTTGTGTTAAACTCAAATAAAGAAATAAAAAGGAAGCACTGATTGGGCATTTCTGTTATTTTTAACCAACTCACTCATTCATGCGGTGGTCCTGGATGTGTCGATGGAGGGAGATTTTGTCACTGACATATATGTTGATAGCATAGCGCTCCACAGATTCCTGTTCCTGTTTCTTTTCTTCAGGGCTGAGATTAAGGTGAGTGGCCCGACCCCACTCCCCTGGTGCACTGTCGTCTGGAGATGGTTTCACATAGAGGGGCCTGGCCAACTGCCCATCTATCCCACTCTTCTCTATTGACAGCTGCCTCGCCAAATGCTTGTGCTCTCCATCATCTTCCTGTACAGAGGAGGAGGAGGAGAAGGGGATAGAGGAGCGTTCCATCAGAAGATAGCCCAGCCACAGCAGCCACAGCAGGAAGCCAGCCTTCGCAAGCACACCTAGTTTTCGAGAACAGCGCCCCCTCATGATGGACAGCGCCACAGAGGCACCGTGACGGGCTGAGTTTCAGGGTGCCCTACAGGACGCAGGCATCTAGAATAAAGATCAAAGGACTGGAATAAAAATCACAGAAAATGTTTTTAAATCACATGTCAGAGACAAATTATGAATAAGGCAATTCATCTGGTCCCTAGCTTAACTCCAATCAAGAGACTCAGTAACTACAAGAGTTATTAACTAAGCAACCTAGTTAGAACCCATTTTCATGTAAAAGCAGATCATCACAACACCTACACCCAAACACGACAGCGTCTGCCTCTTAATTCACATGTGCCCCAAAGATTGCTGCACAAATAGACCAGACCAGCAGTAATCAACACTGAAATCATAAATGCAATCGTGTGTTAAGGGCTCATTAAATACAAATTGCACAGATGGATGAGGTTAAATTACGGCTCAGACTTCAGCAATGTGCTGAATAAATTTAGAGTGAGATAAACTCTGAAGAGATATACTGTTTGTTAGACCAATGGCGTTAGTTAAGACAACAAGTCTCCAATCACTGCTTTGATGATGCACTTTCTTTTTTTATAGCTTTCACATATTGTGTGAAGGTTGTATTCACCTTATTCGCACTTAACTAGCAGTTTCCCTGCAGAGATTATTAAAGTTCCTCTTAATTCTCATGCATCCCAGCACTGTAAAGAAAAGCCATAATATGCTTTAGGCTTTTGTGGGAAAAACCTTTTAACCTTTTTAACTTTAAAAAAGTTTCAGCAACTTTTGAAACAATCTGAATTCATACATCATCGTTAGCTTCTGTTATTTTCCCCTCTTTTATTCTGCTCTCTTTGCTGCTGAAATGCAACCCAACGAACAGGTCTGCACAACTTCTCTCCATCGAAGCACACGCATGATTAAAAACAAGTAATAGTATTCAGTCAGGTCTAATCAAGGCTTTTGTTTAAATTGGAATTTGGTAAAGAATCGTGCTCTCTGTAAGGTTCCCCTTTCTATTTTTTTTCATTAAGCCTAAACTAAAGGTTGCCCAAAACATTTGCACAAGTACAAATCCCCCTTTTGCTTATATAAAGAAAAAAAAAAGAGGGGAGGGGATTAGCTCAAGTTTGATGATACACAAAGGCAGCAATTCAGACATTCATATGTCTGACAAATGAGCTTAGTATTCTGAACTTTAAAGGAGGCTTGTGGTAAAAACAGAACACTTAGCCATGTTGATACTGGATGTAATAGCATAATTGTTTTGCATTAATATTAGAGCAGGGCACCATTTACAGTTGTGCCTGCCACTGCCAGACAAGCTTCCAGTGCTTCCCTCCCCGCCTTCCTAAACCAGAATCCAGTGATGATTTTCTACCTCACCAAAAAAGAAGTCTGGTAACAATTTGTCCTCTGAGAAAAAGCTGATATATCAAATAAGAAAATGCTTATGAGTGCCGCAGAAGAGTCTACAAAGCTGCGATATGAAGTCAAACAAAATGTAATTTTCACTGTGAATCCTTCAAAGCAGCAGTAGAGCCTTTTCATTCTGATCTGGTCTCTGGCCAGAGGACTCTGGACTCCTGAGGTTTCAAAATGGAGACGCCTGCAGACAAAACCCTCTTTTATTGGCTATCCATCACACCTTCTCCACTCTGAATCTGATAGCCATACTGGGAAGCTTATTGGAATGGGCAGAAGGAAGGCGGGAAGGGGGTGAGGTTTTAATCCTGACCTGCTTTTCGATTAAGAATGCCACAAAACAAATATTTAAAGACTAACATTAGCATTGGCTTCCTGAGCTGTATTCTCTGGCAAAAATTCCCCCGATGAGAAAGATGGCGCAGTTATTTACGTTAAGTGCAGAGGAAACAAATTAACAGCTTGATTTTTGGATCAGCTCTGAGATTTAAAACATCACACTCTTCTTCCTGGCTGGCCAATGTCATGCGAACAGTACATGGCTCATTTATCTGTCAGCCAGTTAAGGGAAAAGGACTAATAGCTGTAAATGGTGAAATATCCATGAAACACCAGTGGAACAGGTTGCACAAACCGCAACTGACAAAATAATGCATGTCTCCCACTAACCAGCAGGCTCTTTTTCAGCTTTCCACTGACTCCCCTCAGAACCCAAACTGAGTATACAATACTGACAACAAGTGTTTTAAACAAGCCAGCCCGTGATGAGTGATGTTTTGGTTTGTTTGTTTTTTTGTTTAAAGGTTGGACATAGACCTTTTCCTCTCACACACATTCAAATAAACCATCTGTGCTTTAAAACAGAGTTTTGACAAAACCACTTCCTTTCTCTCGCTTAACTTGAGCAAACTGGATTACCAAAATACTTCGCTTACTCTCCTCCTGTCTAAGGCCTATCTAATGAACTGATCCAAAGCTTCTGCGTTTGGTTTTATGGGGAGTAAGGTGTCTGATGGAAAACGGAGAGGCTGAAAGGAGAAAAGAGACACTGTCACGAGCGCAGCTGCTGTTTCAACACACAGCTCAGCAACAGGTCTGCAGATCTGTCAAACTAAATCGGCGTTAGGATCGTTATCTGTCGCTCACTCCCTGCAGAGAGGTTGAAAGGTTTGGCTGATCTCTCGATAGAAGTCGCTTCAAATATGCAGATTAGCGCAGCAGCGAGGCGGAAGCATAACAACAAATCTTAACTTTGCCAACTTGCTCGCGGATTAATGCGCTTTTCTCGGTTTAATAGTGAGCGTCAGATGTTTGTCAAACTGTTTCACTTTACAAACATTTTACTGGCAAATTATCAACTACAAAACACGTAGCGTTAACAGACAACCGTGACAGTAAGTTGAAAAAGAAGTATTTGTTTTTTGGGGGAAAAGGGAAAAAAAGGGAAAAGACGTGGTTAGCTAGTGAGAGTTTACCTTCTCCGCAAGTTACATATCTCAAAGTTTCTTCGGGGTTGCTGGGGTCGTTGTCCGTCAGTCTGACTGCGGTCGTATTCCAGTGAAACCGCTGGCTTGCAGATGTCAGCATACCCACATCCTCTCCTCCGGACTGGGCTCCTGCCCTGTGCTGTCATAAATATGCGCTGCTTCCGGTTTGGCCTTTCAAAATAAAAAGACGAGACGCGCTCTCAAGAAAGATGTCACCTCGGACGGATTATGACACAGTGAGCCAACAGATGTGTCAAAACCACAAACTTTGTTCTTCTGTGGACCCAGACACCCAGACAGAAAGGGAAACAAAGAATTAATAACAAAACATTCAGTTGAATTGTGGTTATTCTGTCAAATATCTTGATTCACTCCTTTTATTGTTTATGCTTTATTTGACCATTACATTTTTTATTTTTTGTCACTAGGTCATCATTAATATTTTTGTTCCACTCTAAAAATTTAATTGCCACATTTTTGCTATTTTAGCATCCTTGTTGGTTTTCTTGCACTTTCTATAGCTCATGTATGTACATATTTCTATACTTTGTCTCTTTATGGTGATTTTCCATCAGAATTTGATGTCTCATTTTGGGGTCTTATATGTGTAATTCTTTTTACTTTTCTTATGACTGTTTCCAAAACAAATCAGTTTTGTGTTGATACAGATCATCTCTTTTTCTTTTGCAGGCCATTTGCATCATTTTGTAGCTATGGTCACTTCTCCATTTTGTTGTGCCCGTGATGGCAACTTTGTCTCTGCTTAGTCATTGCATTGAATAAGATCAGGAGCATCCTGATATTTTGCATCCCTTTTCATGTGTCCACAAGGTATCTGTCCATAAGTTAAAAAAGACACCGGTACAAAAAAGAACTTTATATAACCTAAAATAAACAAAGTTATACCGTTGTAATTAATGGTTATAGGGTATCTGACCTAACATTCTTTGGGGAAAAATGGCTAAATAATAAATTCAACTAATTCAGTGATGGAGTATACTCTGCTAGGCATTCTGTTCATTTTAATATAACTTCCTCTTATAATGTCCTCAAACGAACTTCCTTATAAAAAAAATAAAGCGCATTCTGTTCTCTACTTCCGGTGTTGTTAGCTAACTCCAGCTAACTTGACACAACATGAGCGCTTGGTGTTAGCCTGTTAGCAGTTAGGGGTGGCCATAATTGATACTTTTGAAGCTGTTCAGGTAGTTGTTCAGACACTGCCTATGATGTACTAAAAAGCTACCATACATTTAAATTCAGTCCCACAGTTGATAGAATAAGACAGCTTTTTTGTTAGATTTTAAGTAACAAAAGACTCATAACTTCAAAAACTTTTCAGATAGACATTATTTTTAAATTTTAAAATTAAACTGGGGTATTCTGAAGCTGCATTGCTTTGAAAGCACAAGCAACATTTCCCTCATAGTGTCTTAGAATATATCACCATAGTGTCCTGTTACTTGACTTCATCATCTTTTTTATTAGAAGAACTGTCATTTTTGCTTAATTAAATATAGATTTTCCTAATGGCTATGTTCAAAAGTTGATATCATGTCCTGAATGTCCTTTGGTTTATGTAATGGGTGTCACAGACTCTTAAGACAGTCTAAATATTTCATTATTTTCTGTCCTATGCAGTCCCCTGGCATGTAGTTTGGTCAGATCCAGTCGCTTCATTTGATTGTGGCCCACATTTAGAAGTCAGCCTTTTTAATCTAGCGTTAATGTTTACAAGAATCCTGGAAGCACACATTTGCCTACTGAATGAATGAATTATGTACACACATGCACAGTCATTCTCTTTATGTGTTTGCCATTATAGGCTTGGTTTGTTTTCCCAGTCTCTACGTCCTGCTCAGGCCGGACCACGCTTGCCTAGAGTGTGCAATGCACCAGAGCGGCCTGTTGTTAGGCAGACACCTGCACAACTTGGTAACTTGCCAATATCTTTGAGTCCTTCATCTCTTTCCTTTTCCTTTCCCTCCCTCTTTTTTTCCCTCCCCTGTTGAAACCAATTGACACCTCTCTTTGTGTGGCTGACGTGCCTCATCCAGGCCAGCAAAGGGTCCCAATTCAATGACACAGATCTTGAGCTTTTTACAGTTACAAGGGCTCTTGTACAGGTCCTACATTTCAACCTTTTCTCCCTGTTAAGACTCTTGGTTTATGGATGCAACTTGTAACCTTTACACTTCATTCTCTTTATAAATTCAGCCTCCTTATAAATTTACAATCCAGTATAATATTACTCATTCCTTGAGAGGGGACTGCAAGCTTGACTGTGCATAAACCTTCATTTAATTTTTGTTCATGCAAATAGCAAAATATGCAAAAATTTTCACAAAATGTGCATGTTTTCACCAAAAAAGAAGTGATATCCAAAGCTATGCCTTTGTACTAGTGATTTCCAATTATGTCTGTAGAGGTTCTTCATATGTTGGTTATTGGCTGATTAATTTAATTGCTGTCCTCTGCATTTGTACACAGCTCAGCTTGTATTTGACAGCTCTAAAGAGCTTGTGCCAAGCTGATTTGTAGAAACGCAATGGTCAGTATTTGACCTGCTATCATTGGCTGAAGGATCAAATTAAAGAGCTCAAGTAAAGAGCACCATCTAGTGACAGTACAGAAAACAACCAGTGTAATAATATATGTGTTACAGCTTGTAACAGGCTGAAAGAAGGCTGAATGGGTGGATGCATGAAAGTAGTTTAGATCTCTCTGTAGCTAACTGGACCCAAACTGATATGCAAAATATTATCCAGCTCTCTCTCTAAAGTCACACAAAAAAATCTTTTTTGGTAGATTTCAACAATATGAAGTGAAATTGAATCAAACAGAAGATAGTGGTACACCCACCCACTTTTCTTTCAGAAAAATCTATAAGGAGTCAGAAGTCTATTTGGATGAAGGGTTCATACCTTCATCTGAAAGATGTATGGGACAGTGATTAAACATTTTGTGAGACACTGGGCTCTATTTTCCAGTAATGATCCCCACTTGACTTGAGCTAGTCATTTAACCTCTAAAATTAGAGGCAGGGAGCTGGCATTCATGCTGAGTTTATCGACTATGGACTTATGAAGAGCTGCTCAATGGTGAATCAAGTAATGTGCTTTATTGTCCTCTGTGCTTGATGTTCATTTGCTCAACTTATGCAATAAATTATAGTGAGAGTACGTCACAATGTGGGTCCAGGCTCCTTTTATAAAATGAAGATGGATTCTGGCCCACACTCTCCCTTGGCTTATTAGCTCCTCATAGAGCCGAAGACACAATGACCCTGAGCTATAAGGACAGAACATGGTTCTCAATTAGTGAATCCAATGGTGAAGCCTGGGCCACTTTTCCGACCATGGTCACAAGATGAGATTTATTACATATAGCATTTCAATGTTGCTCATTGATCCACGTGGGCATAAAGTGAAGGTGAAAGTACTCTTCAGCTACGCAACATAATGATCATAGTAGTAGTTAAAAATTCACAACATATTCCTTTAGAGAGCTCTACAAGTCTGCAGTTTCTTTTGGCTGTGGGTGTATGCATGAGTGGTTTGGGCTGAGGCACACAAGGAAAATGAAAAAGTAATAGGCAAAAAAAGTTGTGTTGTTTTGTTTGTTTTGTTTTGTTTTTGTTTTTTGTTTTTGTAACCTGTCTTCTCCAGCATCATAGCAGCAGAATGATAGTCTGGTTGCTGTATTGTGCCGAACAAATTTGCTTTGCCAAGACGAGGCTTATAAGTATAAGACTCCTCTTGATAGTCTGATTCCTTTATTTATTTATTTATTGTTATTTATTTACTTTGAATCATGGAATCTATGTAATCTTGCTGGACCAGACCGGAGGGGACAGAAAAGGAAAGAAGAGAGCAAAAAGAAGCTAAAGGGAAAGCAGAAAGAAGAAGGCAGAAGAGACAAAAACACCACAAACAGAAGAAAACGACCCTTCAGTCCACACTAACAAACTTCTACATTTGTACATAAACACACCAGAAAATTTCTTACAGCTTTTACAGCAAAAAAGTTTAAGCAACCAAGAAAAAACTGAACTTCATGGTCAGAATGACATGAACCACAAGGTATATAGGTAATAAAACACAATCTTCTGCTCAGATTCTTAGTTGAATTAACCCTTTTATTTTTCAAGGACACTAGTGCAAAGCTTTTATAGCTTTTTGACTGTTTGGTGAACAAACACTGATACGACAACTGGCACTCCCTCTTTGACTGCCACAGATCTCCCTGTGTGTGTGTATGAGTACATGACATCTCAATACGCATAGTGCAGTCTGGATTTGTGTTTTGGAAGATTTTTTTTAAATATAATTTGAGGTGTTTTTTCATTGATTGTAATGTTCAGGGAGTAAATTAGCTTCTCCTACTTCAAACCCTTTAAAGGAGTTCGGACAAAATCCTTTAATGAACAGAGCCAATAATAAACTTTACAAAACTGTTGGACTTTTCACAGTGTGATGCTGTTTGGCAGAACATGCCTTTGGTGTATTTTTGTAAAGTTCATGTGTGCTTTTTTTTCCCCAAAGAGTCAATAATACCTCATGTAACATATAGTACTGCAAACTCTGCTGCACAATAAAGTCTATGACACATCAAAGATCTTATTTACAGATTACAGCGGCTTTCAAATATTGAACATTAGAGTCTGAGAAGCATTTTAGTTGCATGTAAAATTGTTATTTTTATTTATGTATTTATTTTCATTTACACATAGAAAAAATGACACCAGTAAGAAAATAAGGTGACTGATGGCTGGATCCCATTTAGTTCAGGGTCCAGTTATATTATACTTGGAACCACCATTAATGACACTAGTAACAATTTTGCTGTGTAGCCTATGACCATTCAAAACATCTGCAGTGATAAAGCACTAAAAGAATGTGCAACCAAATCAAACATCGCTTTTTCTTCCAACAACACTGAGTATCTGAGAAGTGCAAAGCAGTTATTGCAGCTTTAACCCTTACACATTGTTTATATTTTGTGTCTGTATTGTATGGTCCAGGTCAATTTAACAGTAAGTAGCTACACCAAATTTTATATATTTTATATTTATGTATATCTATCTAGAATATCTAAGCTGCTTTTGTCTTACAGACAAGTGTGTGAATAATTACTAATAAATGTCTTAGCGAGCAGGAACAATAAATTTTTTGGAAATAAATATTTACTATTACACAGTATCATGTCCTGTTTTACAGAAAACATAAAAAGCCATGATAACATATATATTTTACTTAATATTATAATGGCATGAACGTTTTAGAACTGTTTAAATTTTTAAAGTAACCACGTTTAGCCTTTACAGTCATTAAACAGTGTCTTCACTGATATATCATAAGAAATCATAATTCTCTTTTTTTTTTTTTTTTTTTCTTGGCTCTAGTGGTCTTATTTTACAGTTAGTGTACAGAAAAGGGGATCAGAGAGGGGGTGAAATGTGCAGTAAAAGGGCATCAAGCACCTCATCAAAGAGCTGTAGCCTTCGTATAGGATGAGGAGGTTCAACCAGTTGAGCTGAAAACCACTCCATGATTATCAATAATCATTTAACCCCTAAACACAAAACATTAAATAATAAAATGCTTATTATCTGCAATTTTTCCAGACATTTGAAGGACAAAAATTACATCTTCACCTCTTTCTCCTTGTGTTGGCTATTTGTGTGACGTGAAGACCAACAAATAGCACAGTTTTTTTTTCTTCCACGTTGTCTCCCTGACACAGAAATAGTTGCACATTATGTCTCGATGCCATGAAGTCCGTCACTGAAATGACAGCTCGTGTATCATATGTTATGAGTCCCCTGCCACCACCCTCCCAACCCAAATTTGTTAATTTGTAGTTTATTTTATTACATTGCAGGTATTTGCAAGTGTAGATTTAGTGTCTGTGTCATGGCACCGATTGACCCCTGCACAACATCTGTTCCCTTTCTACACCATATATGATCTCTCCTCTGCTGTTCCACTACTTTACTGCTTCCTGGTTTTCCAGGACATCAGTCCACATCTGCATTAGCCAAAATAAATTTCTGTATTTGTCTCAGCATTTTGAATATTGTATTTGTAGAATTTGTTTTATTATTATTAAATGTAGGTATTAAATGAATTTGAACTAATTGCATTATCCCTTTATTTAATTATTACAGGATTTAAACTAAAAATAAAAAAAGTGACTTTTAGTACTAGAACTGATCTGAAAGCAGCAAATGGAAAGACTGTTTTTGGATCAGTCAATAAGTTTGGGGTTTTTTTTTGTTCATAGTTCCTGGTCTGAAGTTAGAGCAATTGTGGTTAAGGTAAGTGAATGTGCTCTTTATGCATGCTGATTGTGTGATCACAAGTAGTACCTACTTTGTGTGTGCTATCCTTTAATCGTAGTTTGTATTTTAGATGATCAAGGCAGCAGGACAGGGGCCATGCGCTTGTTTATGCAGCTGAACAAGTACTGGAGGAGAGCGTATCATAAGGATTACAGAGTGAGGGAGTAGGAAGAATAGCAGGATGAGCACGAGAGAGAGGTAGAAAGAGGGGGGAAAGTTGAGGGGGGAGGTTCTGTGTTGTCTGTGTGCCAATCAGCCCACTCAGCAGTCAGTCCTCGCCAGCTAGGGGTCCCCGTGGGAGTGTCTCAAAGGCACACACACTTGCATACACGCACACACACACTGTACTTATTCAGACTCACCCCCCCACTTTTCTCCAATTTCTCAACCAGCACCAGACTCCTCAGGCCAGTCCCTCTGTCACCTAGGCAACCCATCACATTCAGTCCAATGTGCATCTAACTTGTTTGTTGCATTTCTATCTCACAATTGGAGACGACAGGGTGGTGAGAAGGAGATGGAAAAGGGGGCTGAAAAGAGTGAGAGGAAAAAACAGGAGAGGAAGGTGACATGCAAGCTAAACTAATTCACCAGAAACAGGCACAAAGTTCTCTGTGCAAGGCAAAATGCCACCTCTGCTTCTTTGAAATGGTTCAGAAACGACGAGTTCTTCTTTTTCAGGACATGATATGGCTAGCAAACAGCCAGTCAACTGTTTTTGTATATCAGCTTCATTTGTAGGGAAACTGATCTAGATCGATAATCTCTATGGGGGGGAATCATTACATTGCTGCAGAGATAGAGGTGCATGTTCTTTCTTAAAATGATTTTTGCCGCCTTAAATGGAACTCCACCTTCAAGAAAATAATCTCAGTTTTTAATTAAACTAAAAAATTTATCTCAATATTTTAACATTAGCTGGTGTTTATTTTTCTGTATTACAGCAAATGATCAGAAAGGTCAAGCCAGTGTTCTGTTAAGTGCATTAAAAGAGAGATTTTCTTCAAGTAAATACAGAAACACAATTCCCTCAATCCCAGCTGTGAGCACTGGCACACAAGCACCTGTAGGTAAAAAAAAAACATCAGATATCATCAGTCCAGTTGTTGGAATCACAGTCAGGCAGCATAGAGACCCACTCATGGGGCTCCTGCTGAGCTTTAGGCACCTTGTTTCCCTCTGTTTGTGTCTGATAACACTGCTGGAATTGTTCCTCGGCCACACTTCACATTAATCAAAAGCACTGGGACAATAGAATTGTTCAGTCTGTCTACACAGTGGAGCTTTCATGGCCACTGGTCTCATATAAAAACATCCTCAGCTCACCACTGACATATAATATGTACCATCATATTGCTGCAGCACCAAAAATCCTACTTCTGCATGAGCGACTGGAGGATCTTTAATATCCTCCTCTCTGCACCGTCTTCATGCTGCTTCTTATACACTTCCGTTAGGATGAGTTCCAATCTTCTTGTTTTTGTTTTTGCAAGAGTTGATCAAATTTTATGTGTTCATGGAGTAGAAAATTGTGCTGTTGTAGCAAATTAGTAGAAAAACCTTGCTCCAGATCACATAAAATTCACATTTCATTGATATCTTACCATTATTATGTCTCATAATACAGGCCCTGTAGAAAAAGCTATATCTTAGGCAGGCAGGAAGTGTAACAATCTATCACTTTCTACTTAGTTTTAAAAGTAATTTTAACACTCTGTCCCTTTAAGGAACACCCTCATAATTGTTTCCCTATTAGCTCTGAGTAAATCTGACAAGCTGCCAACATATGCATGTTCGCTGCAGCAACTGATATGATTCCCTTCATTGAATGCACACTACAGCACTTTTTGTTACATTTAGGACTACTTGAATACTTGATTTATGCCTGCCCTGCAGGGGACCTCTGTACCCTTTAAGTTTTATGTGAATTCAGAATGAATGAACAAACGATAATGACAGCGTGCCAGTGGGAGCCGGGAGCTGAAAGTGAACACCTGTCAGTGTCAGCAGTCTACAGCTCCCTGCCACCAACTGGCTGATCAGAGAAGGTCACCTTGTGTCTGTGGGACCTAAGCTGAGGACTGGCAGCTGATAACTCAGCGCTGGACTATACTCCCACTGAGAATACAGAGGGGGACACTTATCATAACTGCTCCCTATCTGCTGTCAACTGGAGATTCATTTCTCATCTTGTGGAGCTAGAATCACTCTCTGTCCTCTGTTTCTCCTCCTTTACCCAGTGTTTCTCTCTGACATTTGCTACCTCAGGAATTTTCTGTCCTTTTTTCCCTTTTGTTTTGACTAAAGGCTGACTGTTTCTAGCAATTTGATGTTACCACTAATTTTCTTTTTATAAATCCCTGTCATCTTTTATTATTGTCAAGTTTGTTTATATATATATATATACCTTTGTCTAATTCTTTTAGACACTTCCATTGTTTTAATGTCAAACATTTTGTCTTGGTCCCTGCCTTACTCCGCCAGTCTGGCTGTCTCTGAGTGATAACTGTCCATGTGTCAGTTTCTATTGGACTCTTCGTTCCCCCGTTGTATCACTTAAATGAGAGCCTCCCTCTTTCTTTATGTTGGTCTTGTTGTGTAAAACATGACACTGTAAAAAATACAATAACAAAACCAAAATTACAACATTTCTGAAAAATTTTATATATATATATAAAATTGATTCAGAAAAGTCTCATTTCAAACATGTAATTGCTGAGTTTCTCCACATCTTAAAATCAGTGCATACCTGCTGTTGGCTTTGCAATCATGGCACATTTGCATGATAAGAAACTATCACAAAATGTATGTTGGACATTTTTGACATCCACAAAATCCAAAAAGGGAATGGCTGGTGGTGTTAATCTGTCATGGAACAGATTAACTTCACACCCCATCTAACAAAATCAAGTGCAGAAGAACCTTCTCTTTTTTTATTCTGCTGACACTTATGATCTGGATTTTAAACAATAAATTGTGTGTATTTGGGCACAATTTAATCAGATCATGTGAGTGCTGCTCCTAAAATAACTATGAAAAAGTTTTGAGGCATTTCCACATTTAGCTATGGAGAGAGACTGTAACACAGCAAAAACACAAGCATCTGAGATGTTTTACCTCATCCAGTTTTACTGTTTTACTCCTCATGGTCACTATAATGTCCTCACACTTCTTCTTGCTATACATCATGATCTCTGGAGCTGAAAGAATTTAACTTTTAGGAGGTCTATGGAAAAAGTTGTTACCTAGTTTATTGTAGTCCTGTGACTTGATTGTAGTCCAAGAGCTGAGGTTCGTGAAACAGTTTCTTCCCATTAGGATATGCTCTTCTTAAATTAATATTAGATATAAAAAACAAATAATTATTTACTGTAAATAAATAACTTTATTCCAAACAACTTAAGTTCAAATCTCTTAATTTTCTCCAGCAAATAGACATCCCCTAAATATGTTCATTTCAATCCACTCCTCATATCATCCAGCATTAAACTGAGTTCACCTAAAGTATCAACAGCGATAAAATATGGGATTCCACCAAAACCACACAAGGGTTTTCCCAAAGTACAGGCCACCAGCCTAGTGAGGCTTAACATTTGTTTATGTTTGCTTTATTAAAGTCACACTCCAGCAGCTTGCGAGAGCTTCCAAGGGCATTGCCAAAGGTTTTTGTGACTCAGATCAGAAGGTTTACAAGCTCCATTAACTCAAAAAACCTTTCAAAGTGTGAGCCCCCACTCAAATTTGTAGACATGCACATGCTTGATTTCACAATATTAATGCAAGACAGATAAAACTAAGTGTGTAAATAGTTAATGAGAATTAAATCCCCATCACCCTGGTGGATGAAGTTGGATGATAAGAGGCAACACATCAGCATTTGCTACAGAGATCATATTATGCTTTGTGGGTTGTTTCTATACTTTTACCGTGCAAGTCCAAAACCTACATCAAAGGGAGCCATTCTCTTCTTCCTGAACTCCCTGAAATGGCTAATTATAAGTCTAAGCTTTTCTCCTCATACTTGGCTTGTGGTTGGCGCATCTCTCGCTCCACCGCTTTGGCCCAATCAGCTGAAACATCAAATCCAACCTTTGAGCTAAAATTGAGTATCTCAGACACAAAGTGAGAAAACATACTGCAGTACTATTTGGTATAACACAATAATACTGTATTTACCAGAACCCATAAATACAATTAAATAAGATCAAACTAAAATACACTTATATGAGCTTGATACAGGCATTGTAACAGATCATAGTCAAACTGGAAATGTTGTATTTCTTTTGACAATTTCAGTTTATCCTCTTCCTAAATTTATGTACCTGAAACTCTGTGATGATCTGGCTTCTTCTGAACTCTTTTAACGCAATGCTTTAAAAGCTAACATCAAAGTGTAGTGACTCCTATCAAATTCTAACAGTAAGCCCCACGTGGCCTACCTATCTACAGTACTGAATTGTCAGCAAGCTTCTAAAGCATCTCTTTATCTTGGGGGAAGGCTTCACACACCACACCTGCTATGCTCACATTGCAATGCTGTGGTTATCTATTTCAAGCTACTAATTTCTTTTATCAAATGACTGGAAGATTACTGTCTTACACTGATTTTTGTTTTTACCCTGCAGTGGTTAAGAATGCAGACATAAATTCCACATAAACACAGCTGAAACAAAAAGAACTTGGACTTATCCCTGAAACTTGTTACCAGGGGGGATAATTTCATGAGCTTGTGTTTTTGGGGTGTCCACGTACCTTAGAAACTTCTCTGTGTAGATTATCTAACACTGATCAGAATGTTTTCACTCAGCACTTATGTGGTTTTTTGTTATTGAATAAAGTGCCACAATTGCTCACATTGTCTAAAACTCAGTGAAAATTGGCTCAGTCAGTTTTAATAAATTACTCATAAATCATCTCCAGACACTATTGTTCACTCTCAGGAATAAAGTAGAAAGTCTGCTTCTCTTGTTTTGTCTATTTCACTACTTATATAAATCTGCTGCTTTTTCTTTCTCACATGGTTCTCTTTGTTTTGCCATTCTCTCCTTTCCTTTACTGTTCTCTCTCTGCATGCCAGTCTTTATCTCTCAGCTGCCAATCTCTTCTTCTCCCACAGCTCTAATACTGAGCTTCCTCTTCCCCTCACCACTCTCATTTTTCCTGTTTTCTTTGTAGGATCTTATCATTGCTGAATTTTTCAGACAGATTCCCTACTCCTGTGTTCTCCCCTAGGAGTTCTGGCATATTGAACCTGTTCTAAAAACTGTGTTTTTTTGGAAGGACTCCAGGTACTATAGGTGCCACGTTTTTTTGCAAAGCAATCAAAGAGGTATGGTGTAATTAATGCAGTATGTGCTCTATCCTACCCTTGCTGCCCTTGCTTCAGTGTTTTCTCTTCTCATATTGCTCAGATTTAGCCAATGTCTTATCTTTGGCTATCTCACTCTTTACATTAGGCAACAACACAAAGCGCATAATGACCGTATGAGCCTGAATGTATCAACTGCTCCAGGAACAGGCTGAGAAATTGATTATTTTGCCACATGCATGCTCCATCTTAAAACAGAGCCTGATCTGTATTGGCAATCCTTCAATGCAGTGAGCAAGCCGGACTTTATGAGGCCTTGTTTTCCAATCGTTGGTCCTTGACTACATTTAACATGCGGAAATTGATTATGAACAGTCAACCATTTATTCTTCTGTCTATAGCCACAAATCTTGGCCTACTGTGTGAATGACTGCAAATTAATAGCAACTGATTTGCCGAGAGATATCTTTTAATTAAAATTTTTTTAAAAAGACAGGTGACAGAACTCCTTTTCTTACATCACTCCTGCACAAATTCTATTTTCTTTTATTCAGAGCACAATACTGACTCTATTTCCCCTCATGTCGTCATCAAACAAACATCAGTCTCCTAAACTGGTGCTGTGACATTCACTCTCAGGTGCGTTTTGAGCTATATGCTGCTCAAATATCCAGAATAAAACAAAGTGACACCTGTGACATGTCCCTCCCACTCCTGATACAGCTTGATACATTTGCTGTAGCATTGCCATACAAACTAGGTGGGGGGGTTTACATTGAAACAGGAAGGAGCATAGTTCTCTCCCTCAATGTGTAACTGCTAATTGCAGACTCAATGTGCACTGATGTAGAAAAATATGTTGCAAAGAAAATCCTTATTAAAGCCCAGCAATCTGTTAGATGTCAGACTAATCTGCTTAGATCTCTGGATGTAAGATGCAAATGTTTCATTTAGTTAATTAGTTGCTTTCACAGTTTATTTTAATAGTGTGATATTATGGCCAAGCAGTTTTGAAGAGTAGCATCTGGTCAGCTTATTTTATCATTACAATTGGGAAAAGGGGGGAAACACGTCATCTCATGCTGACTAAAGGTAACAAAATCTAGCAGCATGATCTCCATTAAAAAGCTGGGCAAAGCTCCTTTACTAAGATGAATTGGTAAAAGAGTCCTGTGGTCTAACTAACCAAAAATAGAAATTATTTGCCTTGCAAAGCTGTGTGATTTGGAGCACACGCAGCAATCCAGACAACATAAATTCAAGGAAGTCCTTATTAATTTTCATACAATGTTGAACCAGATATTACAACAGCATGACGTCTTAGTGAAGGAGGCCCAATTTAATAAATTAGCCTGCCTGCAGACTAGAGCGCTAACCTGCTGAAAATATTTGACATAGAGGCAAACAGCCTAGCAGTTTAAATATTATAAGTTTGAAAACAACAAAAAAAATCACTTTCGAAGTGACAGTAACTGGTTTTCTCAGTTCTCAAACACTGTTAAAGTTTTTTAAAGAAAAAAGGTGATGCTTTACAACCAAGAACATGTCACTGTCTAACTAAAGGAAAAAACATTTAAAGTCTGTCTCTACATTGGATGTGTTGTCTTTTTAGATAAATAGAGGCATTAAATAATTTTGAAGTAGTATCTTTGAGTACATCTTACACTGCAGCTGCTTTTTTGTAATTCAGATGTTCAAAAAGAAAATGAAAATGACATGTCATCATTTTCCGACTTTTGAAGAACCAACGCAGTGTATAAGAAATCACTGCATGCGGGAAATTTTCCAAGACCTAAACAAAGTCATTAAAACAGTTATTTTTACAGAAGTTTATATATCAAATACCATATTTGGATATTAACTGATGCTCTGGGGTGAATTGCCTAAACATGTGATATCCAGACTTATAAATTTAGAAAAAAAGGCCAGGAACAGTCATACTTCAATTATGGTACATTATGGGTCACTGCAGGAGGCCTATCACAAAAATATTTGTTTGTGCTTTTGGATCTATATTGGTAAATAAACAATACTACCTCTGAGACGTGTGCACCATCATGGAGCAAACACAGTCAGCCAATCTCTGCCCACACAGCATTCAGCTCACAGCCTCCTTTCAATCCCTCTGGTAAACAATTTGAATGAGAGAAGATTGAAAACAGCAAGCATCTGCACCCATACGTTCCAATCGGGTGACATCTTTGTCAGAAGATAGCTTCATATTCTCCGCTCTAAAGCACAGCCGCACCCTTCCCCATTATTACACAGATTCACACATAACAACAGACAGCCCCTGATGTGCAGAAATTCTACACACTCCACACATAGAAATGATTTTTGGCCAAGTTTCATTATCAGTTAGAAAGAATAAAAAATTTAAGCTTTTTTGTGTCACTTTATGACATCTTCATCTATGCTGTTTTATTGTTGTTGTTGTTGTTTTTATGGGGGGCATTTGAGGAGCATGTGCATTAATTCACCATACCATCACAGATGCTGGCTTTTGAACTGTGTTACACGTTGGTTCCTCTCTTCTTCAGCCTGGAGGATGCTGTGTGCATAATCACGAAGAAATTTTTCAGACCAGACTGCAGTAACATTTTCTATTTCACTATTAGTCCACCTTAAATTAGCTCAAGCTCAGGGAAGGAAACACCTTCACACAGATAGATAGATAGATAGATAGATAGATAGATAGATAGATAGATAGATAGATAGATAGATAGATAGATAGAT
>JBAMHW010000019.1:13257748-13276260 GCA_037177495.1 Rhadinocentrus ornatus
GATAGATAGATAGATAGATAGATAGATAGATAGATAGATAGATAGATAGATAGATAGATAGATAGATAGATTGATTTATTTAAACTGGGAGACGTGGGGAGGTCCCATTATAAACCAAATCGAATCATACGTTAATCTCACTGTTATCAATACAGCAAACGTGACATTTTATCAAAAGTGCTTTATTGTTTTTAAACTGTGTGAGAGGAAAAACTTTTTTTTTAATACATAAAATGACAGCAATTCAGCACAAGCTATAGTTGTAAAGTCTGGAGCAAGGCCAGCAGGACCACAGGTGATAGGATCCATCTATTTTCAGAAGCTCGGTTCATCATCGCTGGGCAGACAGAGAGGCTGAGAGACAGACAGGCAGCTCCACTGGCTGCAACACAAGACACGAGCGGGAAGGAGAGGAAGGACCCATGTCCTGTGTTGCAGCCTTTGGCCCAGCCAACAAGTCACCTTCAGCCCTGGACTGCAGCAGCCGATCCACTGTGTAGAGGAAGACATGGAAACAGAGGAAGGAAATTTGGGGCGGGGGGGGACAGATAATGTCAGTTACAACAGCTTCAGTGTGAGAAAATGAGAAAGTATTTGGGACCAGAGAACAAAATGACAAGCCAAGGGGGAAAATAGATGGGAGTAATTGAATGTAGGAAAACACAAATGGAGAGGGAGTGAGAGCATGGAAAAGAGGTAAAAGGGTGACGCAGCCCCACAGACACCACATTAATCAAATAGCCTATGAAAATGGCCCCTTTCACCTTGTGAAGAGGGTTCTGGCATTCTTAGCTATATCTTACATCAACCTTACTTAACAGGCAGGAAAAAAAAAAGCTCCTCTGGCCCAAATTGCTTTACTAGAAGGTTAATGACTACCAGTGCCACGGGCCCACCGAGCTCTGTCCACAGTATCCGTATGGAGAAGCCCTGTGGTAGAATTGAGAATACACTAAATCATTATCATAGTTTTGCATGCACTAAGACGGTAAAAACATATATATGTTGGAGTAATTCAGGTGAAAAATAAGAAATGTGTAAAGGCAGATCTTTGTCTATCATTTATGTTGGTCTCATGGTTAAGCTGTTTCATCAAAGAGCTAGAAGGCAGACCATCAATTCTAAAAGCACCACAAAGTCTATTATTTTCTCTCATTTTTTACTTGTCCATCTTGGGAAGTCTGAATGTAACAGGCGTTAAAAGGTCAAAGCTTAGTGAACTCTAAGCAGCTGTATCACAAACAAAGGTCTGGAAATGTCATGACTTCATAAACATGTCCTCGTATCTGCAAATGGAATATCAATGGTCAAAAGGACTAAAGTAATCAACCCTTTCTCTTTGACATTAAATCAGAATTTCTGATGTGATGAATTTAAGTCAGCTTTATTCTCCTATCTCTAGTTTTTTCAAAGACGCTTGCATCAGTCTCAGTGACTTCTGATTTTTGAGGCAGTACAGTTAGGCAATTACACGACTAGCTTTTCTTTGCCTAGTTCAGTGTATGAAAATGGGTCCAACCTAGATTTCAGACCACAGGGATATGAACTCAGAGGACGGATGAAAGAAGCCGAAGGACAAAGCCTTAAAAAAAGAAGGCGGTAGAAAGCCAAGGGCAGACTCATTTCATATAACTTGTATTCTATTCTGACTGAAGACAGAGCACAATTTGGAAAAATGAAATGCAGAACTTTAGGCAAAATTTCGAAAGTAGAACTTTGGACGTTTTAGAGGAAATGAACAAAGATAAGGAAGAGGTTCCTTTGATCCCCAGGGATAAGTCTTTAAAAATATACTTTTAGGAATAAATTTCTTCAACATCAACTTGGTTAGATTTTGCTAGACACTGGCTCCTTTTGTAATCAAACTCAAAGTGCCTTCATATAGAACACGTGACTAAAACAGTGGCTAGTAATTGATGGCATGTTGCTAGAAACTGCTTAAGGCAACTTAGCTGTGGTGAGAAAGAGGCCACCCAAACTCTAGCTTTAAATGATTACACGGACAGCCTTTCTTAGTGCAACAATGGCTTTACTGAAATGCCCTTTCTGAACAAAAATGCTGCATACACAGCATGCTGTTAATGGAAGCTGTAATTAAACTATTGATTTTGAGCAATAATAACTCCAGCGTATTATTAATAAAGTAAGCAATGATCACAGAGGCTGCAGTGGATATAGGCTGTGCATTCCTTCACTGAGGATTCCATCCTCTTCCAACATTTACACAAAAGAAAAACTGACAATGGTGCATTTTTCCCGCTCTAACAATGGTCTGGGTCTTCTGATCACTGTGTGATATGGTAACAGAATTTGTATTGGCAGACCAGGGACACCAAATTGCACAATTGTTTCAATCTACATGATGAATAAGTTAAAGGGAAAAGTTGCATACTCAATGTCCACATTCACATTGTCCCTGTGCCCTCTCCTAATCTATCAGTGATTTACATTAATTCATAAAATTATTGTGCAAACTTGCTTAAGAAAAGATCAAAGCAAGATCTAACAAATTCCAGTTTAAAAACGGCAGCAATCACATCACCTCAGCCAAAGTCTGATCACACGATTAAACTACTGGTACAGATAATTTTCACGTATTGAAATATGTATTAAATGTGTATGCATGCTTGGGGTGGGGTGAGCCTGCGGACTGTCTCCACAACAATCGCTTAGCTGGCTTGGCTTTTTAGTTAAGAGGCAAAAGAAAATTCTTCTTTGGCACTCACACCAGGTGTGAGGTTTTGTGTCCATTCATTAATTATTTTAAGCAAAGCTGCAAAGGGCTAACAAATAAACAAGCACCATGATAAATGACAGCCACTCAGCTATTGATATTTGCTCCCTGGATAGCCACTGAATCAGGACAAATCCAGACATTTCAGTAAATCCAGGGTCATTTATTTGGGAATATGTCAAATACACTAGTGGCATTTACCAATTTAATCTTTGGTGCAATGTGCAACAATGACAGTGCTCACATATAAAAATAGCTCTGGCACTTTGTGGTGAATGTTTGAACACTTACCTTATACAAATCTTCAATGCATGTTGGAAGAAGACTTTAGTGTTCTCCCTCTTGCTATTCTCTGGGAATACACAATCTTTTTAAAGAGACCTTAGCTGGTCCCTCCGATTGGTCCCCTCTCTTGGTGCCCTGTGAATGGCCCACTGTTTTCTAGGGTTCTGGATGCTGGGATCGTCCTGATCCAAACAAACACTGTTTGTTTTCCTCAAGCAGATTATGCATGGATGTAGTAGCCTGTACCAGCAGCTCAGGCTCTCAACTGCACACACACCAACCAGTGCATAGAAATATACAAATACACTGTACACAGGCATGCATACACACATTTACATTTGCTCACTCTGCTGTGTTCAGACAGAAATACACATGCTCTTGTTGCTTAAAATGGACTTCAATGAGTTATTTTGCTGTAAGGCATACATATAACAAATATAACAAGGCCAAATAAGTAGATAACCTCCTTTTGAGTTTTCACATGTTTCTCTGGGAAGAAGCATAGCATGAGTGGTGGAAAGGTTTGTTGAAAATAGCATAAAAGAAAAATGAAGTCTTCTGGCTTTTAGATGCACAGCTTCCAGTAACACTTAAGTGACTCAGCCCTCTTCACATCTAATCTCTATGGAGGGAGTAATCACTTCAAATGTTGAATATGAAATTGTATTTTTTCTCATAGCGTAGCTTTGCCAAACTACTAATAGTAAATGAGGTACAATTTGGAAGCTGGTGTCCTTGAAGTAACAATTCCCAAAAAGATTGAATCCTATTTCCAAACTGCACACAAACAAAATTGTTACTGATTAAGTAAAGCTCTGACCTTGTTCTTCTTCTCCCCGCTTTGGACTATTTAACTGAATTCTGGTAAATGCCTCATGAGTTTGAAAAGTATAATGCTTGTATATCTGAGAGCTCTGGAAAAAAAACATGTAGGACCAATAAATGTATATATTAAAAAGGTGTACAAAAGGCATTAACTAAGCTTTAAAAGTAGTAAAAAAAATAAAAATGGATCAGGATTACCAAAACTGGAATCACAAAATGATAGCATGCAAAAGACCATTTGCATAACACATAGCACACTAAGTGACCTAAGCACATCAAATATCAATTCAAGTGCATAATAACACTCATTACAGGAAACACACTGTTTAACTCAAAAGTGTTCCAGCTCAAGATATGTAAAAGCCTGAGTTCTGCAGGGGAATGACCTCAGATTAATGAATATCTGTGATTCACATCAGCATGCAAGAGAAAAAATGACCGGAGGGGACCCTTGAGCTGTTATAGCTGCATGACTGAGTGTGAAAAGTCATCACAAAGACACTGAGTGTACACACATGCACATGCATTTAAGTACACACACATTCACTCACATAGCATTGTGCCTTTTCTCTTGAGCTTTCTCAGCACTAATGGAGGTAGTGTTGCGTTTCAGCAGTGATAGCTGGCTCCGTGGCTGCTGCTACTGCTGCTGCGGGGATTGGCTTTTCCCTGCAGATGCTGACAGGACACTTTGGGATGTCTCTGCTCCCTGAGGTCCTCTTGGTGAAAAAAGAGTCATGTTGGCACCAGACTTGTCTCACCATGCCATAATGGAGACAGGTGTGGTCCTACGCAGTTCAATGAGAAGTGCATTAATATACTGTCAGGCCTGCAGGTGCCATCCTCTGTGAGTCAGCAGAGGACAACACTCAGTTACCACCTTAAATACTGATCCTAAATACAGTATGAGTGTGCAGGTGAAAAGTTGTAAATATCTCTACTGGGTTTATAATACTACAATGTGACAGTAAATGCCAAAATAATTTTAGGCCTCACTTAGAGTTCCGTTATCAATGTGGCAGATCTGAGGCATGATTTCACTAAAAGAATGATTGGAGCAAAGGTAAGGGGGGAAAAGTATGAGAGAAGCATGTCACAAGTCCAGTCATTCAGGCGGCATTTTGCGTCACAGCTATATTCATAGATCTGAAAGTGACAATGTCATTAAGAAGAAAGCAAAATGCCCACCTTTTCCATCACTGCCCTGGAACAATGTCATTTCGGCTTCATGCCAAAATAAACGTAGTGAGGATGCAATCGCACTTTGAGCATCATATCAACCTCACTGTCTGTTTATGTGTGTTTCTCTGTCTGACTCCCGGACGCGCAAGTCAATTTAGTCCTGCAGTGAGAGGAGAATCCCTTTATCCGCGGACTACACTTTACGCAGGGGCCGCACCGCTTGGCTATTTTCAATCTAGTGTGGAAGCGCCTGCCTGACAGAGCCTGATAGAGTGAAGATTTGCCGGTGGAAAAAAAGTGGGGAGCAATCCTTCACACTTTAGCTAACTCCATCAGTTTCTGTAAGCTCTGAATGGTCCGGTGATTTAATATCTCTTCAGTGTCTGGTGGCAGCCCCGTCTTTCCATCCATCCGTATACGACCGCACGCGCACATACGCACGCGCTTAGCACAGAAAAACTGTAACCTGTAAAGCAAATTTCAGTCGTTAGAATTCTTAATGAGAAAATATTAACAATGATCAATACAGTAAATAATCTTCACAGCAGGCTTTATGAAATTATTCTGGATTTAAATATTAAATCACAAACTCGTCTGAATCGGAGATTTACCTGCAATTTAGCCTCCTGAATAATTTTAATGCCTTATTACATATCCCTCTACTTTTGTAAAACAAAGTTAAAAAGAAAATTGATGGCGAAGATGATCACAGGAACGATGTGTTCAGATTTCTGTTTTTCAGTCAGCTTCTGGTTGGACCACAATCAATGCAACTGCTTAAAATGCTATGCCTTTAATGAAAATTTAAGTATTTTAAAGCGTGAAACCTACCTTGGACTGAATGACAAGATGTGCGCAAAACGCAACAGTCCGATCATCGGTTCTGTACGCTGGCATTGCTAGAGCAAGCGCTGTAGTGTGGCTGGTGTTGAATGAAATCCCTCTTGCGTCAAACTAAACCCCTTTGTAACTTCCCTCTTGTCCTATTACGTATTTGCTCCATTGGGCATGTGTCTGTGAACGGGTTGATTCTTCAGCCATCGGTAAAGACTACCCATAGGTGCGCTCCACAAGCTCTCCCTCCCTGCTGCTTCTCCAAAATATCCAATTTCACACCACACTTCCTTTTCTCTCCGCAGAATTCCCTTACAGAGCTGCTGCTGCAACAATTTCACTGGATCCAAGAGTTTTACACACTTCAGCAATCAAGACCTTGTCAGATGACATAGGTTAGTTTAGGAGCAAAAGAAAGATTTTTATCAAAAAAAAAAAAAGAAAATTACTAAAAGAAAGGTTAGTCTATTCTGTCCGCAGGAGACAGCAATAACGATCCAAATTCTGACTATCCTACTTGCGTCTACAGCCAGTAATTCTCCTTGTCCAATAAGATTCAAGGAACGATGACATCAAATTATAGGCCTGTCTGTTGGGCTGGAACAACTGCTGAAGTAATATTTAATTTGTAGTTGTCAAACTACATCACGAATTAATTTAAATGTAGGCTACTCATTTCTCTCTGGCCTTAGAGTGTGTTGGCGACAAATGGGACAACGGAAATAACCTGTAAAACTGCTAATAGTTTTAAAAGGGTTGATAGCTTTGCATTTTAAAGTAATTTAACATATCGTTTGATTAGATTACCATTATTTTATTCATATTTATAAGGGAGCGTGTACAATTTAAACATATATGCTGCCATTTGCTGCATTGTACCAGAGTTAGCTTTAATTTACATCTGCAGTCCTCTGCGAAGGTACATTAAAAACATTACAGTATATGCATATATGCATATAGTCCTCATAACACATATTCTATCCAGACACCGTTCACATTTAAAACAGTTTATGGAGCTGTAACTCTTTATATGGTCACTTTATAATACTATTATTATTCACTTAATATTTTTGCCTGCTTTACATTATAGGTTTTAGTTAAAAGCTAAATAAGTAGCATTGCCACCTAGTGTTTCAAATCAGAACCGCAGAAAGAAAAAAAAGAAAATAGAAAAACATGGAGAGCGTTCATACTCCCTCCCCCTTGGAGTTTCGCGCAGGTTGCCGGTTAGTGAGAGGACGGCTGTTTTATATACACTCTATAAAGGACGGAGAAGATTGCATCAGTAAACATCATGATGACGAGTGAAGATGATTCACACACAATAAGTTGCTATGCTTTGTAATGCTAGCGCTAATTTCACGCGCTAATTTGCGTTAGCATTAAATAGAGTGAAAACAAAAGCTACATTAATCAACAAATGCCACGTAACATAGTAATTTCATAAGTTTATAAGGACAAACACACTATTCACTTGGTCAAAACATCATTACTGCAGGTTCTTTTGCCGACATTAAATACCAAACGCTGCATTGTTGTTAGGCAACTTGGGGAGTCTCATATGATTGGCTAAGGAACCAGGAAGTGAAAGAGCTACAGAGTGCACGGAAGTTAGTCCGTTACAGAGGACTGATTGTTTATATGGAAGCTTCTTTTTATCAATCGTAACAAAAGAGAACGTTTTAAAGTATTTTTTACTGAAAATGTCCTAATTATTTAGCTTTTAAGGTTTCACTGACTCAGCTGTGAGCATGTAGTAAACTCAATCCCCCATAATGCAGCGTCTGCAACGTCAAAATGTTGCGACCCAACGTGGGTATATGGAAAGTACGTCGCCAGCTTAAATTGGTAGCTTTTTTACACTTTTCCTCCGTTTGAAGAACTAATCGTTCCTACGGACGCATTTTTGAGCGTGAGAATCCACTTTACAGGCTTGTTAAACTTTTTAAAGATCCCTTATCATACGGTTTTAAACTAGCATTTCACTCCATTACACGTATAATCAGGGTATCGAAAATGGAGCGACGATCAGCCAAGTTTCTGTTTGACGCGTCCCTGCTGTATCAAGAAAAGTCCCCGGAGATGTCACGGTTCTTCATGTAAGGCACTTTGCTTCTAAGTCACCATTACATTGATCTTTATTTCTGCGGCTTAACTATTTGTTCGTTATTGTTGTAATAGCAGCATCTTGACGCTAGGTGGAATAGTTCGACCAGTGGCGGTGGAATTCTTGAAACTGTGATCACAGGTTTTTCCAGATATGTTTGTCGGTTTAGGGGAGAAACTTCATGCTCAAACCTTTTATTCATTAACGATATGTTGCCACACAAAGCCGTGTTGCCGCTTGTATTGGTCCATTGTAAATGGGCCCGCCCGTAGGGTAGGGTAGGTCCAAGTATAAAGAAAAAGAACAAATGTAAACCAGCACAATACGTGTATTAATTTTGCATTGTGTGTGTACATATATATGCAGATGTGTACATGTTTATATGTTTTTTTCTCTTATTATTTAAAATTTTTTTATTCTTCATCCTGCTCCTTTTCGAACTCTATAGCAACTGTTTTTTGTTTTTTCCCCCCGAAATGAATAAATATCTATCAATCAATCAAACAGTAGCAAAAACAGATGCCAGTAGGTGTTGTTTCTATGTCCCTGGTAAGCAGCTCCTTCACAATGAGTTTCATCCAGAATGCTTCAAGTTTGGGAAGCAAAGTATTAAGGAATTGATTATCTTTGAGTATGTGGCAGCAGATTATTCCATCAGAAAGTTTTAATAAGAGAAAACATTAAAACGCCTCATACATTGGTAGTTGCAAGATCAGGAAACTGAACATCTGGCCATTGAGTTGGTTCATCTACCCATGTATCGGCATTCCTTTAATCCTACTGCCGTTGGCTTCATCTTTTTCGAGCCTTGACACTGAGGCTATCGATATAACTGAATGGCATGCTTAATCGTTTTATATGAAAAATCAGTGGTAAAAACGTAAGACTATGACGATCTGTTGCACACCAACACAGACGCAAGTCGGATTGCGGGTCAGTTTTCACCGACGACTAGTTTGTGGTCGCGTGGCTTCCGGGTTGTGACGTAGGTTTGCGCTCACCCATATTGTTTAGAACTCCTTGTATGAGGGTAAAAATGACAACCCTCCTTTTCGTGTCCCTGTTTTTGTCCATATGTGGTTCCAGACATAGTTGTGTCTTTCCAGTGGAGTGGAACGAGCCTGTCTATGTTTTCATTACACTGGTGACTTATTGAAGCTGGACAGGAGCCATTTGTGAGTCCCGTGGCAGCTCATGTGCAGGTGTTCGGGACAAGTCTGTTATATGAGGGATTAGTGTTATGTACTGAAATTGGTTTTCTGATGTTGTACCTGCCCATCAGCCATGCGAATGAGAGAAACACAAAGTAAACAAAACCATGTTGCAAACGGAGATAATGCCTCGAAGCATCGAGCCTGAAAGGCCTCATCGCCTTTCTTGTCTTCTTTCCCTAAAAAGATGCCTGCAAAGTACCAACATTTTCCTAAAATCCCAGCTGTCCTCACGATTACATTCCTGTTGTTAATTCTCTTGATTTTCATCCATAAAGCTAAAAAGTTGATTTAAAAATTGACAAAGCAGTATTATTTTTATATGTGTGTGTTTACGTAAAAAGCAGCTTCTTGCAGCGTATTCCACAAAGTGTTGATTGCAATACTGTGGTCAAAGCTGCATCAGTGAGAAATCTCCTGAGTGTGTTAGCAACTATCATGCTCACATAGACCTTTTGCTCTTTGAGGTGTACAAATCAAGACTTGAGTCCTAGACAAATTTCCCTTGAAGGAGGTTTGGGGCAACTTCCAGGAAATTCCAAACCACCATTGTTTCCTAATAAAACGATGTAAGTCAACATTGACTCCTTAAAATAATCTCCTTTGGTATTGATTTACGCTTAAACAGTCAGGCTCGGTTAATTTAGATGGTACTTTGCCTACAAAAGTAATTTTTTTCTTTTACTTATGTGAGGGTTGAAAGAGTGGTTTCTTTTGGGAAATGCTGCTTTGCATGCTTGCTATCTGGTGCCATCTGCAGGCAGTCGATGCAGACCACGGAGTCGACTGCCAAGTGGAGTTGTCAGTTGCAGAAACATTTATTCTCTGAACTGCATCTACTGAGTTTTTCTTTCTCAAAACTGCAACAGTATGTTCTATCTCTTGGCAATTATCTTCTTGTTTCCTTTTGTTTTTATGTTTTTTTTATTATTATTTAGATTTTTAGGAATCTAAGAAAGAAGTCAAGCTTCTTTTTTCAGATGTATCTAAAATATTTATTTGTTGGCTCTGACCTTCAGAAAGCTCCTAAATTGCTTTCTGGGGGGCATTAATACATCTAAAGTGTGTAAACGTATACATGCATGTGCAGAATCTTTGTGTTCCAGCCATGTTCCCATGTCCCCTTGGCTTATTTTTAGTTTCACCTGAGCCAGGAAATCTGTGGGCGAAACCATAGATGGAAACAAAAACAAATCAAAACTTAACTTGGAGTTATCTTACAGATGTGTGTGAGCTGAGTGCTACATTAATACACTGATCTGTTCCCCAGATTCCCTGGCTATGAAGACCTGTGGTATTAGAGAGCATTTTGACCATATCTAACCATGACCAGCTGTCTAACAAATCCAAATATTTGGACCACTGTGGGCAAAACCTCACTGTTTTCATGCCAACGTGCCTGGCAGAGAAAACAAAATGGCCAGCCACAGATGAAATTTACTCTTGGCTTGATATGCTTATCAAGTGAGTTTTGGCCAGACGGATAATATATGTATTATATTGTACAACATTATTGATAAGACTTCACACAATTCAGAAACTTGTCATCCAAGGCATGAGAGGAAATGTACAAACCTCAACTTCCTCTCGGTGTTTTGGGGGTTTCAACCATCGCCCCCTTCTTAGTTATAGTTCTGGCCCATGTGTCACTGGAGTGTTTGTTTCATGTGTTCACATCAATACTCATAAACACAACCCTGGAGATGGTGTTGCTGCCTTCTGCTGCTGTCTTCACCTTCTGTGAGGCTGATGATGACTGTTAGTGTGTTTTTGTGTTTAGGATTACAGTTGTGTTATCGGCATGCTGTTTCAACAAAGCTGTATCAGAAGTAACTTTTGTTGAAGGCTTTTGTGAAATTATTCTGTTGTGTGGGTGTCTGTGTGGAGGGTGGGCGCCAAGTGAGCGAGTGTTTTTTGTCCTCGTGTGTGAGCTGATGTATTATTGGAGCTCACGTTGCCAGACTGGTGAGGTTTTTTTTCCAGTAACCAGAGACCAACTTCATGGTCAGATAACCAAAATGTGGATGTTGTTTGCACTAACAATCAATAGGATGATGTTTTAGAAAAGCTTTAAGTGTCACAAGTTTTTTTCTGTTTTCTTTACACAGATCCAACGTTCATTTATGGATTTATTCTTTTTAGTCTTGTACCTGGAAAAATAAAACAACATATTAATTAATATTAGAAAAGCATATGGAAACTCAGTGGAGGCTTGTGATGGGAGTAAATTGCAATGAAAGTCAAAATGACTAGAAAATTAGATTTTTTTTTTGCCACAAAATGGGTGATTACTTCCTTTGTTTGAAATCTGAAATGTCAGAAGTGACGCCACAATTTTTTAGAAGTGAGGATTTTAACCTAACTCTTTCGTGTGTATCATTTATTCCAAAGAGAAATCAAATCTTTGTGGTGATTAAATAATTTTTTATCATTTATTTAAGAGTCTGGAACCAGAAATCATTTAAAGTTGACCTCAATTAGGATAATACTTGCTGATTGATAGTTGACTAGCCAATCAGTAAAATCACATTATTTATCACATTAATTAATGTGAAAAAATACTACTTTTAACTAATTTATTCAACAAAATGTTAAGAAAGGTAACATTTTTATGTGGTAAAAGTAAATATCCAGTTGGTCGCAGCCGCCCGTGTTTCCCTCTTATGCCGAAATAAGTTCCTGTTTGTGTTTTACATAATTGTTAAAAGACCCAGAATTCAGCTTTCTGACTTTTTTTTTAACAATTTTCCATGCAAAATTCCACCAGTTGCAAATAATTTTGGGTTTTCTTGCATGTTCTGCCCACTTTACTCCCCCCCCCCTCAAAAACACGCACACACAAACATAGAGCATTTCAACAGAGCACAATTGGAATTTGGCCTGACTTTTGCCATGACCTAAATCTTCTTAAGGTTTAGTAATTATTATTTCTTTCTTTTATTCTCTTGTCTTGTTTAAAGGCCCACTTCAACTGCAACTTTCATGCGTGTGGTATGAGATGGTCCTCAAGCTTTGTTATGATGCAAATTTATAGTGACATCAACATCTTTTTCGTGTAAAATCAGCCACATTTGTAGATGATTTTCATTATGGTGGAATGATTTATTTAACCTATGTCCACGCCTAAGTACTTTATTTATTTGTTTGTTTGTTTGCATTAAATACTTATGTAGCAAACCAATGCCAACCTTGGATCTAACATTTGGGTTGTAATGGACTACACACAAAGAAGTTCCTCCTGTTTCCTTAACATTTTTTGTACTACTGTCTCCCATTATAACATTAACTTATTTAATCTTAAAAACCTTTAATCTTTAAATCTTAACATTTTATCGTTAAAATGATTTTTTTTATTTTTAACAAATGATTACTTTTTCAAACAAAATGTTTGGTTTGATGTTTAATGTAGTAAAAATGGAAGAAAAAAATGTTCACACGTAATATTTTCATAGCTCTGTCTTTGTTTGTTCTTTTGTTCATTTTTGGGTTATCCATATAACTCCAGGAAAAACAGTTTGCACTTAGTATTTGGGAAATATTTTATTATGTTTTTTGCATTTTAATAATTTACAAACATTGCTTTATATATATATAAATGATAGTGACAGTGATTAAAACTGAAAATCAAAAGATTTAATGCAGTAAAAATGGGGGAGTGGTATAAAATATTTTATACCACTTTGTAGGAACTGCACATTTTTTTGCACCAAGGGTTAAAGGTGGCATTTTTTTTTAAATGACACAAGATCTAACTGTTGTCACCTTTTAACTTTTGGTTACAGCATTTTATTTTCTGTGTACCACCACTATAGCCCGACCTCTTCCCATTTACACCCGTCTTCATTCTCGCTCATTTTTACATGTCCTGCATTGTTCATGTTACCCTCTTAGCAGGAGCCAGCAGGCATCTTCACATGTATGAGTTAGCCCCAGAGTTTGAGACTCCTGCTTGCACATTTCTTTCTATGTCCAACTGATGACTCTGTGATAAAACCTTCATTTTCTCTGCCTTGCTTCCAGACAGCACTTCTGTCTCTAATTACATGAATACATTTTTACATTATAGGCGGCTCATAATTTCACTGTCCTCCACCCTCTTGTGTCTGCAACAGCTTACTGATTGCATCTCCCAGCTGTCAGCAGTTCATGTTAAGGGCTCATATCTTAAGCATTTATCACAACAACTAAGTATGCTCTTAAAAGGAGATGCACGACAAGTATATTAATATGATTTGTGCTGTGGAATATGTCTGCGGTGTACAGGTCCTGGGAGCTGGCTGATCATAGGAGCTGGAGGAAAATATTAAAAGCCTTGTAAGACCGTTACGCATCATTTCCTATGTATTTATGTAGTTTGATCCTTTTTCAATACTGTTAAGAATAAAAAAAAAGCTACAAGTTTTGGTTGCGTATTACAGAAGGTAAACCATCATGAGAAATCACAATCTGCCCACTTTCTAAAGAACATTTTTAACAGCTTTCTAAGGAAACTAACTAACTATTTCTGGAATTTTTCAATGTCAGTGATTCATAATCAGTTTTTTGCCTAGTTATATCCCACCACACTGGTGACCCACAGCTTGTCTTCACTTCCAATACTCCCTGACAGGGCTTCTATATAGTCTGGCAGTTTTAATCCAGTCACTGGTTATTAATTTGGAGACAGATCAGTGACTCATGCCAGTGATGACCATTGGCATGTATCTTACAAATCTTTCTGCGCCCTACAATGCATCCCGCCTCATCCAGCTGTATTATGCACCATCTCACAAATGACTGCCAGGAGCTACAGCAGCTGTCTGTGGGTCATCTTCAGATTAAAGTTGACCCCACACCCGCCTCCACTCCATAAGCAGTCATTCCCGTCTGTCCCCACTGCACGTGCAGACAGACAGCACGACACAAATGTCCCCTCATCGACTTAAGCCTAGAGCTAATTTTAGTGGGGCTTAGCAGTGGTTTGCTTCAAATGTTTGTGCAAATATCTCATTGAGAGAGTTCTAAAAGTGGAGGCAGCCCTGTGGGGAGGTGAAGCCATAAATAGTTTGAGTTGCCCTATATTGTTTTGGGAGAGACCCCTTTGCTTTTCCGGTTCCATGTTTTTTTTGGGTTTTTTTTTTTGCTAGACATAATGGGACTGGATGTTAGTGACCCCACCCCCCCTCTCGTTCTCTCTCTCACTAAATTGATTTTTCCATCATGCAATGGCTTTGCTGTTCTCACAAATGTAATTATAGTTATATAGTTAGTTAATATAGCAAATTATAGTATTTTATGCAATAATAAATATTTATACAGATATTATTTGTCACTTTACCTCTTTACTATATTAGCACAAAATTAATCAAGTTGTTGCGCACATTTCTTTTTTTTTCAATATTAAGAAAGTTGTAAACAAGATCTGTTCAAGAAAAATGTGTTTATTCATTTGTTTTGTTTTTTGTCTTTAACCATTAAACATACTTAAGTGCTACTTATGTCTGCTTTGAGTGTGTAATATGATTTCTTTCTCTTCTATAGGCAGCTGCTGCATCTGAAGGATAATGGTAAGTTGAGAGACCTTTGTATCCTTTCATTAAAAATCCTCATCTGATGTAATTGCATTTTTCATCAGCAGTGCCCCTACAACCAATAAGCACATACACAGACTGCAGTTGTGAGTAGGACTTTATCACCAGCTCGTCAAGGTTGATAAAACTCACTAAATCCTCAGCCAAAGACACAGAGTCAACAGCTGTCTGTGGCAGCCTCTGTGGTGGAATCAAACACTGTGTGAGCCAAAACCACATCAGTAGACAGGGCTGCATTTAAGCATGGCTCCTCATGCCTTCAACTAAAAAAAAACAAACAGGTATTGGTTTCTAAGGGATTTGCACAGTTTGCTCAGTCTGATTTTAAAAACAATTTTTCCCTAAAAACTGCTAATTTAGCTTTTGAAGTGTAGACGCTGAGAGAAAAAACTGTATTTTGGAAAACATGTTTTGGGAATGACTGATTTACTAAAATGTAATTTGTGTTCTGTACCCTAAAGAAATTTAGGCGTTTTTATTATAAGCTTAGTTTACCAGAGTCGTCCTGCAAATTGTAACATTTAGGGTTCAACTACTATGTCCAAAGGCAAAATGCATGGCTGATAGATTTGAAATAATCTGCCTCTTTTCTCTTTGCAGCACAACAGAATAAAAAACTCTTGCAAAGCACCTCTGTGTGCCCATATTGTTTCCAATGGCTGAAGCCCGACAATCATCGGATACGGCTGTGGCCCAAACCACGTCCGTCAGCCCGGGTGCAGAGCATCCTGCTCAGGAAGGCCAGAGGAAAACGGCTGAGTCTGGTGCAAGCAAGTCTGCTGCTTCGCTTCCAGAATTCCTCCTCAAAGCTGGTGAGAAGGCAAAACACCAAATCCCACAAACTTAGTAATGGGTTTTACTGCTTTCTAGTGCATTAAAAGGCATAAAAGAAAGAACATTCCAATAAGAAGGAAGGCAGAAATCAACACACTGTGCTTGGAGAAATGTTTGTAGATTGATGGAAGGAAAAGAAATTAGGTATCTAATCTAATCTAATAAAGGGGCAGGACAAGACCGAATTTCCCATCACAGATATGGGAAAAAAATCACATTGATACTAATTATATCCTAAGAAGCCTTTTGTTTTCTCTTTAAATGTTATTATCATCCATTTTGTTAGTTAAGTTGGCAAAATCATCTGTGTTTATTTCACAGGAAGTGTGTGTTTTTGTTGTGGGGCCCCAGTCATTACTGTCACCTTTATGTTGAACCCATTAGGCTGGACTGTAATAGAACTAGTGTAATGGAACACTGTTTTTGATCCTGTAGCCCCATACATTGTTAAAGTGCTCCTTTTTGTCTGTACTCATTATCAATGTTGTGTCAAAATGGAAAGCATATTCTTGCCATCACCCACCCACTCTACTGACAAACTCGCTGAAATGAGGACACTGGTGATGGATCATATGACCATAGGGTCGTTACCTCTGCATCAGTGTGTGGTGATTGCAGAGAAGCAGGAGCCCCTGTGATCTGACATGAACCAAATGCAGCTTTAGTTGAAATGCTGCTGTCACAATAATATATAGTGGGGTTCAATTCATGTGCAAGTGTTTGCCCCACAAAGGATTTTGAGGCCAGTCTTTAAATTTATGTATGTTGACCGGCTGTGTGGTAAAAAGATGGAGATAAGCAGGTAAAATTTGCAACAAGGAAATGCAGCAGAATGAAACAGAAAATGTACGCAAGCACAAAGGCGGAGCGATAAGCAAGGTGAGCATTAAAGGTCAAACCATGGACAACTATTACTAAGAGATGTCATCTTGTATCACCATTTTATTTTTATTTTTTTAACTTTTTATTTTTTCACATTTCAAAACGGAACAATCGGCGAGACAAGAGTAGTAATATAAAGGTACAGAATAAAGGTGCTAATAATGAAAGTAAATAAATAAATTAGTGAAGATGAAATCTTTTTGACGATTTATGTTGATTCATTTTACATCCAGCACTGTCTTCAAATTTTTTTAAGCATTCCATGAGTCGAGTGGGTTCTTTAAGAAGAGCAGAATATCATCTTCGAAGAAAGAATTTTTTTCAATCCTTCCACCACCATCCTCCATACCTTCAATCTGGACATCTTGTCTGTATCACCATTTTATACACTGAGCTGGCTGTACACTTCTGTTCTCTTTCTGTTGTAAGGTTAGAGCCAACATCTCATCAAATCCTTAACTGTGAAAGGGACTCATTAAAGGTCTGTTAGCTTCGCGCTGGTGTATAGTAAGTAAGCAATTATGCAGGAGATTATGGAGATTGGTTACATTTCCTGGCTAGTTTTATACAATGGTGGTTTTAATGTGAATGCATGGGTGAAATAATAGATTATGGAACAGGCATATTATGAGGATAAAATTGGTAAATAATTATTTGGATGACTCTGGATCAGTAAGCTCTGATATGACTTTATTTAGATTTGAGAGAACAAAATATATTACAAAATACCTTTTTATACATCTGTATAAGTACATGTGTAGTGAATATATTTGAAAAGCATACTGTTTTTTTTTTAAGAAAGCAAACTTGGACAACATATTTTGGCAAGGATCAATACTGCTTTATTTTGCATGCTAGATTATCTTATCACATTTGTATTACGCCTGTAGTGATTAACCTGATTAAATAATACTTTTATAATTGGATTGTGTAATACTTGTGATATTTATATATCGCCCTAAACATCAGGATTTTGTAGTGACTGAACATATTGTGGACAAAGACTACTCCACAACTTATGAGAACTTCCTATGTGAAGACAGCTATTTTGTCCCCATGGGTAGAAAGTGACATTTTTAGTGTGAAAACTTGGTTTTAGCCTGAAGGTTAGAATTTGATCATAGTTGGATTTAGGGATAGTGTTGGGCATTCAGTGGTGACGGTTAAGGTTGGGTTAACGGGCGAGGGAACACATTGTATTGATCGAGAGTACCCCTGCTCAGTACAAACCACATATGCGTGTTTATTTAATTTTTCATCCCCACAGAATTTAACATCCCCACAGAATTTAACTTAACAAATGATAATTTCTTACCCTCAGACAATCAAACTACTGCTGTGCAATCTGAAAGCCAATTTGGTAGAACTGAAATAATCAAGTGAGAAATTATTGATGTTTGTATTTGTTTTCTAAAATTTATACACATAATGAACTAGCGATGAACGTCTGGTCCAGCTCAATCCTGAACTAGCTACCCCGTTGAACTATTGCCCCATTGCCTTGGGTCAAACATTACTATGTTGTGTGTTGTACACTCAAGGCTTCATTTAGCAACACTCAGCAGTGACTGTGCAACTCACTTACTCGTGTCAACAGGCATCAGAATGAAGAATGTTTAGGATTACTCATCACGTGACTTTGTGATAAACCGATAGTCCAAGAAAGTCCCCCGAGGTATTTGTGCTCTTTGTTTTCATGGTTACTTGCCTGTCATGTTTTGGATAGCGAGGTGATTGGTGGGGCAGTGAAGATAAGAGGAGGAACTTGGAATGATCCCCTTTCTTTAGCTCCCTGGTAGCATGCTAATGAACAGAGCATAGCAACCAAGGCAGGAAGAAAGGCTTAAACCAGACAGTCTGAAAACAGATTCCCCTCGTGTAATCGTTAAAGATAGAAGCATTGTGAGGCTTTCGAAATTGCCTGTCTTCATTAATATGACTTTTTTTTATCGTCAATACACATTTAAAAAGGTTAGATTCAGATTCAGATTCAACTTTATTGTCATTGCGCATGTCACAGGTACAAGGCAGCGAAATACAGGTTGCAT
>JBAMHW010000019.1:13317813-13334597 GCA_037177495.1 Rhadinocentrus ornatus
GGGGCGATGGTTGGGATGCCGTTGTCTTGTTTGATGGCCCCCCCCCCCCCCCCTCCAAATATAAGGGTTGATAGTGAAGAAAAACCCATGTAGTTCTTGAGTAAATGTACACTGCAACTAACTTTATTTTGAAAATTTTTAATGAAAGATAATTGGATCCACACACTTCTACTGTCTTAATGTAGGTTTCATCCTGCTGCTTTAAATAATAAGCCTCTTCTTTCTGACTTCACTCTAATGGACAAACTATGTAAATTATACTCCAAAGACTTTATAGGCCTTCAGCCAGACCAGCCACTATGGAGTCTCAGGACCCACATAGCATAACTAACATTTTTTTTAAATCTCCACAGTCCAAAACTCCAGTCTTGGAAATTGCTGTAACAGCTTTAAAATTTATTCAAAAGTCCATAAAAGCCTTCTGGTGAGGATCAGGATTGGTGAGTGCACCCATTGTGAAGAATTTGTTGATGATATCCTGGTTTTATTGGTAACTTTCTATGTAGATCTTCAGTGGCTACTTATAAAATATATATTAAAGTCTATTTGCTGAACAATTCCTGCAGAGTTAGTGTTTTCTACTGTTGCAAAAACAAAGTCAGTCCTGATATATTCCCCAGTTTAGAAGGCATACAGAGTTGATGCAGTGTTGGTTCCTGACCTGGATAAGCTGTTTCCGAAAGGGCTGCGAAGCCCAAGAGCACAAGGTCATACTGTCAGTGACTCACTAAGCCTGTGGGCTCTCCCACTATTTCACACTCGCACTCACTCTTTCTTTCCCTAACTGACATTGAAAAGGCTTCCAGGGTAAACACCTAATTGCGCATCTCTTTTTGGTTTTAAAGCTCTCACTGCTGACCTTGATGTTGACTGATATTGAGTTATGTAATGGGCAAGGAAGGCATGTTATTTTTAAATCTAAAGAGAAAAGAGATTGTGTTTGAAAGGAAAACATAGCCTATTGTTTTTTTTTCTTTCAGTTAGGAAATAGAGGAAAAATAATGTAACAGTCTTCTTATGCAACACTTTTAAATACACATCCTGACGGAAATGTAGAGGATTAAAATATACGCACTCAGAGGCATTTTAATGGAGCAGATAATGTTTCATAAGCACTTAAATCTCCCAGAATATCATGCACTGAGATCGATCAGAGAGCAGTGATGAGCCTCATTCATGAACAACGGGATACCATGTTTGTGTGCTGCCAGCGTTTTGTTACCAGGCTAGATGTTGGATGCTACCAACCCCAAATAAATTTAGACAAAAATCTAAATGAATTCAGTCATCAGTCATGTTGTTGGTACAGATATAAATGCACCTGGCTGCTATTAGTGATGAGTACTGACTGAATTTGGAGCAGATATTACTTCTTTTTCTTTTTTTTCTTTCAATATCCATCTTCAGTTTCAGCTTAAGCATTGCATGTTTTGATGGTATTTAAGTTGGTTTTCATTTATTTAATCCATTTTATGACTGTTTTGCATCTGAGGAAGAGTTGACATTTTAGTCCAACATATAGCATTTGGTTTTAGAGCTCAAGATTGATTTTAGTCCCATTTGTAGCTAGCGTCAGCTACTCACTGCATTCATGCTAGTAACTGTACGTTAACATTGACAAATCTCTCTCTGAAATCCACCCATTGCCATTTTTTCATTCTCCCCTTCCCTGTTATGTATAATTAAGTTATTACTTATCTTCTTTATTATCAGTTATACCAGAGAAACAAGGAAAGACATGTTTCCAGATAACTGTAGCATTAATACAAATGTTAGACAAGAGGGGTGTCAGCAGCACATTAGACTGTATGACCACCACTAGTCAATTTTATAGGATAATAAGAGGATGCTTGCACTGTCTGTGGGCAGTGAGACCCAAGTAAAACAGCGTGCTTGACACTTTATTCAGTAAAGATATACCCAGGAGTGTTTGGTCCAATTAAATAGCTGCTGTAGCTAGTGGGTTGTGTGCCTATTATCACTGTCTCTGTTGTTTTCACTCCAGACTGTGGCTGTTAACTTTGTATGAAAGGTGGCATTTGGGTGATATTTTGCTCAGGTTTAAATGTGCAGTTTGTCAGTTGTTTTTTTTTTTTTTGGGGGGGGGGGTTCTTCTTTTTTCCCTTTTTTGTGTAGAAAGTAAAAATAAGGGGCAATGTTGGGGCATTTTATTTTGAATACCCAATTGCTGAGAAATGAATGAAGTCACTTCTCATGATGCTGTTTTGAATCAGCACAATAAAATCATGCACTGGTGTTTGTTTGCAGACCCAGTTCATGCATACATGGAGCATGATGAGGATGGAAATTTGGCTTCGTTAATGAAATGTAATTTAGAGGAGAACAGAAATGGTCTGCTCTTGCATGTAATTTCATTACAAAAGGAAGTCTGAAGTAGACAACATTTGCAAATGGGAATGCTCTATCTCTCCTGTAACTCTTTGTTTTAGTGACTTGTGTTCATTCATTTGAGAGCAACTACAACATATCTCAGCTTAGGAGCTAGGCACCCGTAGATACTATTATAGTTCCTGAGATGTTTTTAGAACCTGCATTACTTAGGGAAGCACTGTATTGTGTGGGCACACTCCTACAAGTGAGGGGTTTACAAGGTGATGTGCGGTTTATAAACAAAAAATACGACCCAGCTCTCTGTTCTCTATATCTAGCATATACTTTTACTATGTTAAAATTCATGGATCATAACCACTGAAGTTTGATAATTACAAGTAAAGCTTGTTACCCATCTTAAGTGGAATAAATTTGGATGTGGTTTTGAATAATACATGATGCCCTGAGGTGAAGTGGAATTATCTTTGCCTGACAAACTCCGCTGCAAGCAGACTGTGGGAATGTGCCAATTCATTTCATGTTTAAAAAAAGAATGAGAGAGAAGAATCTATGAATAAGATAGAATATAGTAAATGGGCTTATAAAACACTAATTACCTGACTGACGTCAACATCTGACATTTTACAAAACCTGCATGTGTTACATTTCAGTCCTCTCTACTGACACTTTGATCCAGAGCCATTTAGGGATTATTGTAATTATAAGCTTACATTTATGAAATACCAACATTACAGGAAAGCAGTCATAATGTGGCTCAGAGTCAGAGCCACAGCCGACTGATATTACTCTCTTGAACAGGACAAATAAAAATATGGCAATTATTTTGATTATCACTAAAGCTGCTGTTATATAAAGTTTGCATACGTTCTGCTTTGTTACTATAAATAGTCTGAGACAAATACTCTTTTTATTACATTATTATTACTTTATGTTTAATGCTAAAATATAGCCAACAGTTAATCTCTGTTAGATTTCTTTCTTTTGGGCAAAGCTTCAACACAACTAGCTTTGCATGTGAGGTACACACTTGTCGCCAACAAGATGTGCATGTAGGCTGAATGAGGATGACGCCATCCTTCCAGTATTCTTGTGTTGATTCGATTGAAGGACAATACTGTTCTATTTACAGCATCAGTCCACTTTTTTTTAAATACATTTAGACGTGATTTTCGTTTAGAAAATGTCACTTTTAGGTGAATAAAAGTCTCTAAATTTGTTGTCTATCTGTACATAATTGTTAATTATTGTCATTTAAATGTTTGTGATTTAAGAATTCACTTTGTTTTGAGTTTGAAGTTTAGATCAGCAGCTAGTGTATGGTCATCTTATATTTTACTGCTAAAATTAATTTTAAGTAGATGCACTATAAAAAGTAGAAACATGGCTTACTTCTGAGCTTGGTGTCAGTATTCTCCAAGCATTCATATTTTCCAAGATCTGTAATTCTTTTTCATTTCACACTGAAATTTCCTTAAAAATGAATAATTATGGTTTATTTTATTTTAGCCTTATAAAGCAATTTACAAACATGGACAGCACAGATGTACTAGAAATATGGAAATATACCAGAGCTGACAGCGATGATGTTTCTGTGTCAGGAACAGGGGGGAAAACTTTGAGAAAACAGGATGTGAATTATTCAGCTGTATTCTACCTCAACATACAGGTTTTGAATTTTGAGCAAAGCAGCCAGTCGAGGAATCATAGAGGGGGAGGAGGGGTGTGCACTCTGAGGAATTTTAAAGGATGTTGATAGATGTGGTTCAGCATCTTGGAGGATTCAGTGCCCCACAAAGCGAGTATAACAGCAGAGTAGTCGAGAGGGAGTTGAGATAGTTGGGTTGGATTATTAAAGCTGTGACATGGAGCTGCATAGTCTCAGACTCACTTGGTTTCTTTTTTTTCCGTTTTTTTTTTTTTCAGTCTCTGTCAGACACTTGCATAGATAGCAATAGTATTCCCAGCTGTGTACAAAGATGTTACAAGCAGGACATGGGCCTTCTAAACTTTTTCACTTCCTTACATCATGACAAGATTTAAGCTTCTTTGCATGAGTCTCTTACCACATAACTGCTCAGTTAACTTTTTTCTCTCTCATATTCTTTGTAGCTTGGCATGAGACAAACATCTTCGTATGAATGTGATGTACTTCTTCAGACCTGTTTGTTTTTACTGGTGTTGCTGTGGTAAAACGTTTTCGTTCTTAGGTGCTTGCCTTTCTTAGGCCATTTGGGTTTGGTTTGAATAAAAGTCTTGAAAGTTTGCATCTGTGTGGATAACGTGAACTAAAATTGACCTCATCCTGGGTGGAGTAAACATCTGTTTTTGTGTCACTTTCACAGATGGATTTCTGAGAGCTCAGTTTCATCTGCTCAAACAGTAACAGCTTAATTTGAACATTTATCCTTGTGATCGTGGTCCTTTGTGACAATATAAATCATCTGAGTCACTCTGTTGCTGCCCATTGTAAACTGTTCTGACTGTGGTAATTAGGGAACGCTAGAGGTGGAAGTGAAAGTGTGAACTGCACTGGTTGACAATTTCTAGTCATCCCTGAGCAGCAATGTTGAAAGCATTAAAGAAATCAGCCTCACTTGCATTTCATGTTTTATTGGCCTTTTTATACATCTCCATAGACTGAGTCCAACACTTTGGCACTTAAATGTTCTGCACTGAATGGTCTCATTAGGTAAAGCAAGCTCTAATATCCAATACAACTATTCTACAATGGTGACTTCCTTTATTACACCTATATTTCAGTTTTTTTAGGCAGTGTGTTTAAAAATTTACACTGTATAGTGTTTTATGGACTACTGTATACATATTGACAGGTGCTCTTAATATGTGTTTATTTAAACATAAAATAAAATTTCAAAGTGGACAAGGAAAGGTATACTGACAACCTTTTCTATTCATTTCCCCAGAGTCTGACGCTAACCAATCAGCTGAAGCATAAGAGCATATTGGGCCTTTAGGACACAGGACCTTAAAGAAATGGGAGCTGCATCAATGCGTTCTAGCTAAAAGATGATTATTTGCTGCATCTTATCATAAGAAAAAAAGTATTGAAGGTTAAAGTTTTGCAGCATTATATTATATCCTGAACATAAAATTCTGAGCTTGTAAACAAGTTCAATATGGACTCTTAAAGGCTATTTTAGGTTAGTGTTTGCAAAGTGAGTTGGAGGAGGAGGACACAGATATGCATGAGATATAATTATCCAAAAGTAATCAAATCATTTAACTGTGTTGCATTTCAATGGATGATGCATTCTTGGTCTTTTCTTACATGGTAATTCAAGGCATAGAAGTCATCCGTCCTTTCTGATTTGCAGCCACCTTAGCTTTGAATTTTGCCGCCTTTTTCACAGACAAACCTGTTTCCTCTTTTCTTGACAAACGCCTACTTCCTCCTTCTGTCTCTCTCAGTACTCTCTTGGTTACTTTTTTTGCCTCGGGCGAAGCACTGCAGAAACCGTTGTGAAGTTCTTGACTTTGGTTTATGATGCTGAAAGCTCTTCGTCACACAGAAGTTGCTTAGAGAAAAAAATACTGTCTTCTCCACTCAGGTAAAGCTGCTGTATTCTCAAGAAGCAGGTTGCTTTGGAAGAAAGCTAACGGCCCTGTTGGCCCTGTTGTGTCAAGTTTTCCGGGTGAGTCTTCCCGTCTTCATGGTGTTTTTACTCTTTCTATATGCTACACAGGATGTAGTAGGCCTCAGGGTGTGGCCCTTTTTGCTCTTGTGCCTCCTTTCCTCTCCGTTGTGTCACTAGTGGGCACTGGCATAGCGGTTAGATGTAGAGTAATGCATTTATGTGTAAAATACATGTTTTTCCCTGCTCATAGAGACTTGTGTGGGTTTTCTATAATTTAGCTAGAGAAAAATTGTAATGTCAAATAGCAGATGAGTTTGAAGACAGTTGTGCACTGTGAGGCCTCATGGTTTTGAGGATGGAAATGTGGTGGGAGTAGTTTAAAATGTTGCAATGGCTGATAAAAGAGCACACGTTTTTGGAAAGTTATTGCTTGGCATTACTAGGATTCCTACAAATATACTTTATTGATGAATTATATGCTTGTGGACCTAATTTAGGCTTGTGTTCTTATTGCTTCTGGCAAGTGCCTTCTTTTTTTTCTTTTTTTCACATCTCTAAATTTTCCAATGTTTTCATTATCTGGGTTTGCAGAACTTCATCCAAGTACCTCTAATTGTTTCTGAATCACTTGTTTACCTCAATTTTCTTGGTTGTTTTGCAGAGAGTCCCCTATTTAGGCTTTTCTTTTATCTTGTTTAGCAATACTCTGCAGCTCCATGGGCTCTATAGGGCTCTTTTATTTATGTAAACAATATGCACATAGTAGATTAGGTTGTATACTTGCTCAGTATGAGTGCAAAAGTTGACTTGCTGTTACCTAAGCAGGCTGACACTTGAGGTCGGTTGACTGCTGGTGGTGAGAGCTGCTGGTACCGATATTTGACAGGATATCCTGGCTCCTTTTAGGTTGTGAACAAGGTTGGGTTTATGACACACAGAGACCCGCTTAGAGGCTTGTGACCAGAATGCTGTGATCCTTAACAGTCCAACCTCTAAACTTCATGAGATTTAATTGATAAAATTATATTGTTTTGTTGTTTGTGTATGTGTAGCCATATTTGCCTGATTCTTTGCATTGTGTCCTTTTGGGACAGTTTCTGTTTCTTAAATCATTGCACTTCCTCTTCTGGTTAAGTTTTGAAGCCATTTTTGTAAAGCGTCCCCTTTTTCCTTTAGTTTCCTTCCTTTTACTGCCAACATTATGTCTTAGTCAGTGTTTTTTTTTTCCTGTGAGCTTGGCATGTCTACAGGGAAGGACTAGCCTTAACGGCTTTTAAATTCTTTCTTTTAGTGAAACCTTTTGATAATTTTTTTTTACCCTTTAGTTAAGAACCTTAAGAACCACTTGGGTAAAAGAGATCTGCCAGTGGTTGTGGAACAAATGCAAATAGTCACTGATTGTTCAATTACCTTTAAAAAAAACATTCAGTAGCATCTTTATTAGTTAAATACGTTTAATTTTACATTAGGGGTGAGGCTGCTTGTGTTTCGTTGGCAGGGCTAAGAGCAATCTAACAAAGATGTAAAACTAAAGCTAAATGTTGTGTGTGTTTCTGATATGCACACATGAAAGGTGTAACATAATCATCCTGTGTATGTGCGTAGTTGTTTGAAGGTGCAAGGCTCAGGGCAACAATACCTCTCAGTAGCTCTGCACAATGTCGGTGGTCTTTTGTGTCAACTCTCAGATAAATGACAGTACACACACCCAGGCACATCTGCACACACTGGCGCCTGCAGCTATAGTCAAGCCCTTTGTAGAGGCATCGGGTGAAGAGCTAAAATGGGTTCTTTTGAAATCTACCCAGCACATAAGCTACCACAGTCGCATCCAAAGATACCGATTTCTGCATGGACAGTTGTTCACATTAATACATCCACCTTATAAAACCCAGATGCACCCAATAAACCCAGTTTTCAACAGCATTTGAAATAGCTTTGTAAACTTGTTAATCTGGAACAGTCCCAAATGAATGTATGTCACATTATTGGATATGAGAAACCAAACATTTGAGCAATAAAAATGTGAGTCTTTTTATGTATAAAACCATAAAATGAGCAGCAGTTGGAAGTAGACTTTAAGATCCAAAATCTTTGTTCATAGACTGCAAGAAATTATGCTTATGCTTCCACATCCAGCTGTTTCAACTCTAATGTGCCTACTTGGTGTATCCCCCTTAAACTTTGTTAGAAATTAAAGAAAAACTCCAAAGGATATCTAATGTTTTTTGTGGTTTTTACAGATAGTCATTATCCTGGCTGTAAGATGGCTTTATTTTACTATTTTGTAAGTGAGCATTTGCAGGCATTTGGTGTTTATTTAAAGATAAATGTCTAGAGTCTGTTATGTTAAAGTAGCAGCACAATTACATCTATCTATGGTTTAATTACTGATAATGTTACAAATATTGTAACTATAAAGGCAATTATATTTCCAGAGCATATTGCATTACATGTCAAACCAGTGTGCTTCACTTCAATGGATGAGTTAACTGAGGCTTTTCTGTTCTTCATCGGTGCTGAGTGCTGGTTTGTCACAATGTCATTGTAAAAACTGCTGCCTCATGTTCTCTTACGCCATTAAGGCTCCTACTAAAAGGCTGCTGGAAGAGGTGGCAGTCCTTACACTTTGTTATTCTTTCTCTCCTCATCACTAAGTTAATTAAAGGCTCCAGTAATGTATTCTGTCTCATATGAAGGACATTAAAGTACTGTTAGTCTTTTTATTTCAGGGAGCGTCTTAATTATTTTTCCAGATGCTTTAAATTAAGTCTTAAATCTGTTTTATCTCATATTTTGCTGTTTTAACAAGTTGCTTTTTGTGACTTCTTGCTATATTCTTCATTTGATCTGATTCCTCTTTTCCTTTCCCTTTCTTCTCGCATTACAGCTGATTTGAACCTCACATTACACATCATGAATTATTGAGGTGAAACCTAGCCCTGCGCAACAAACCGTAAGGCTTTTTTTTTGCCTCCTTTCCTCATACCCCTTCTCTACACTTTATTGATGGTTTCATTCCTTAATTTTAAACTCGATCATCTGCTCAGATTACCGAGGGCAAAGTGAGATTTAGGTTTTTGTTTGTTTGTTTTTTTCTTTCTAATCCTGAGGAATTATGGCCACAGTAACTCAGGAGCTTGTCTCTCTGGTTACCGCAGGTTGTTGAGTATTTAATTATAAACTGATTGCAAACATACACTCATTGCTTATCGTACCTTTCTGGATCACAGCCCACTTAGGTTAGTGGTTTGATAGTTTTGCCATATTTTAATGCATATTCATAATTGTAGCTAAAACAGTGGCTTGATTATATCCCACATAAGTGTGTGTTGGGGGGACTAGCTGGTGCCAGACTTGTTATCTTTTTGGTTGAATTCAGCATAACAGAACATTAGTTGGCTTGGAAAATATAGGAGGTTGATAGAAGCACAAGATGTCAGATGTGGTTAAGAGACTACATGAATAAAGGAGTGCAAATCCTGAAAATTTGACAGTGGATTGTTTTGCAAATATATAAAAAAAGGAGTGCATTGTGTCTAGAGCCTGTTTGACCTTTAGGCAGAGCAAAAATGAAGTTGCACTCACTCACCTAAACCAGGTTGCACCGGATCTTCTGACATGATGAGCTGTGACAGCAGCTAGCTCAATAACACAGTTCCATTTACAGTATAGTGGCTATGATGGGATGTCAAAGTGACAAAATTGGAATTGACACACATACCCTCATGTTTTCTCTAGATATGAGGATATATCTAATAAAAATGCATACACACGCACACAAGAGAAAATTCTGGTTTGAAGATCCTATTGTTAAGAAGTTGTTTCCATGAGTGGTGCACGTCGGGGGGGAAAATAAAATGTTGATCTGATGAGTGCTGGACCACTTGTAGCCCTGCTCATGATGCATTGTGTTGAACCTCTGTGTCTCTCAATTACATAGAAGCCTGTTTTCCAGAGATGTATTCTTGCTGTCTGAAAAGAGATAGCTGTGTGTCCTGGTGTGAGTCCACAAGTGTGTATTTTCAATCAATAAACCTCAAGGCCATCTATCTTTGAGTCATTTAAAGTTCTCGGTAGATGATGAAAAGATGCCGGGAATATAGACACAGAGATATAAAAACACAGAATGTTTATATTGGAGCTGAAACCTGTCAGAAAAAAAATGGATTTTTAATGTGATGTTTGTAGGTGGAAACATAAATTTCTCTTTCTAACAACACCTGTAATGCTGTCATTCTGAACAAACTAGAGTTGAAATTTTGGTCTTAATGTATCATCACAGCTTTCTTTATTATTGCAGTTTTGTTACTTCTCATTAGTCTAAATGCAGATTCAACTCTCTATGATTAGCTGATATGAACAAGCATGTTATCCCAATACATTAACTGTTATTTTTATTTTTTTACAATTGTGAGTTTGTTCTCAACACTTGCCGAGTTAGTACAATTAAAGCAACAAGACACTGAAATTAAAGAAAATATCTGATATTTTGAAACGTTTTAACTTTTTTCCCATCTTTTATTGTCTAAAATAATATTTAGGAGTCATAAATGTTCGGGAAATTGGCCCAGAGCGCTATGTAATATAATGGCTAACTATCTGCATCACAGTGGATTATTGTAAGTAAAATGACTACATTATGGATAGGATTCCCACTCAGATTGATGTGTATCTAATACATCAGTCTCATACTCAAGCAAAAGTCTCACTCTGAGTGTTTCTCAATCCTGGTCCACTGCCCTGAATGTTTTAGTTCTTTTCAACTCCAGTACACCTGATACAGATTAACTGAACTGATCTTCAAGTTCTTTGCAAGCCTGCTAATGAGCCATTAAAATGAGTCAGGTGTGTTAAAGATGGACACCTCTAAAACATGCATGGCCGTGGTCCCCGAGGACCAGGACGGATCGGCAAGAAAACAGTGAAAATATGAAAGTTGCAGTGGTGTTCTACACGGTGTGTCCACAAGGAAGCAATCATCCAGTTGTCCAGTTGTATGTCAGTACTACACTACCTGTGATGTATCTACTAATCTTGTAGTCTACATACAGCAGACATTTGTAGATGCTGATGCATTGGACAACAAGGTACTGCTGTCCTCTAAGTAGAAGGAATTTATTTTATTTTTTTTTATGTGCAACATTGTGTATGAAAAAATAAAGTTCTGAGATTCTGCAACAGTGACTCTTTTTGCATTTTATTAGTTTTGACAGCAAAATATCATGCCATTGTTGCAGAGCTTACACAGATTTCCTTTAGCTTTACTATAAGTGGTGAAAACAATTCTGTCACTGAACTGTGTGTTGATATAGGCACTTTGTGTTGCTGTGACTTTTTAATCAGCAAATAAGAAATCCTACACAAACCACCGTACCTAGATTTACGACAAAATGCAGGAGGAAAGATCAGTGCACATGATTCATGTCAGGATAATAGCAACGCTGTTTTAGTTGCAAGGCTTTTTGCAAACATTTTTGTATCTACAAGTCTTTAAGGACAATAAAAGGAAGGAGAAGAGGACCCAGAGGTCAAACAATAATGAGCAAATTTCTACCTGTATTATGTTGAATCAAGACACAGGATTTGTGAAGCTGTCTACTTAAAGCAACTGCTAAAATATAGGCAGAGAACACTGCTCTGTGTTCTCCGTCTTCACTTTAATCTGCACACATTTATTCCTAAGCAGAAGAACTAGGGTATCTGAGGCCACTGTTTTAAGCTATTGTGCCATAAATATAACATAGCAGAGACAATTTAGCCTGATTTTGAATATCTGTCTTTGGCGTATGGAGACATTGTACTTAAGACCACAAGTCAGAAGACTGTCTTCTCAGTTGTATTCATCCTCTACAAACAATGAATTCCTGCACAGAAATCATTTGCAATTCAGCTATTTTACTGTAGCCAAAAGTGGTGAACCAAAAATTAGACCAACACTGAAATGCCTGGATCCATGTGGCTATAAGCACCGCTTAAAATGAGTGCAGACTGTTTCAAGACTGGTGGTGTGCATAGCTTTCATTAACTGTCTATCTTCAGTCTGTGTTGAGAAGGATGATGGTCTGAGCAGAGATGACTAACATGTTTTTGTATGTAGAAGACAAATGAGTGAATCACACATTCTACGTATTGTGATGAGTTCTTTTTTAAATTTTTTTTTATTGGAAATAAAGAAGAAGAAGATGCTGACATGTTTTCTCAGCATTAAACTTTACTTTCTAAACAAGGTGTGTACAAAGTGTGATTGTTTTAATCCAGATGTTAGTATTCAGTTGACAGAGACAATCTTGCCATTGATTAGAAGTGATATTTTACCTGCGTATGCTTTTAAAAGGAAGGTAAATTTGAAGATGTATCCCTGTATGCACTGATCATTACTGGAGGCAGAGTCTCAGGAAGTGTTTAACATACATTATGAAACCAATCTGCTCTTCAATGTGCTCATTCATTCATATTTCAGCGGCAAAATTTAAAGCAGAAGGGTTGAGTGACTCATTTTTTTGTGGGGTTGTGACAAACGTGACTTGAGTATGCCACTTAGCTTAGAAAGAAAATGCATCTGCATCTCAGGGCTATTGATGCAGCAGCTGTCATGGTAACAGCCTCTTGAATAAGGGCTGTGTGGACTATTATGGGGTGACTCACACACTACTCCAGGCCAGTTTTGTTACATATGCTATCTTTAAATTGGAACACAATCAAACAGCACTGTATATTTTCTGCAGGAGGACCCAGAATGTGAACAGAAAACAGTTTTTGTCAGTGTTTCGTGTGTGTGATGTGTGCAGCTACATTCTGCATATAGTCATGCACACATGATGTATAAATCAGTATTTCAATATTCCTTTGAAGAGTGTTCTTCCAGGGATTTGTTCGGGCTAGTTGTTATGCATTATGGATTGATATGAAATATGTAAACAAAGTTCTCCACCAGGAACTAAGAAAATCCAAGCTTACAAGATGAGCTCAGGTGCTAAATTATTGATGGTTTTTCCAGTTGGTTTGGGCCATATATCTATGCAACATTTTCCACTCGATAAGAGTTTGCACTGGCAGGTTTCATTAGACCCCCTGCAAGCACTAAGAAGTGGTTTTACTCGGCTCTTACTGTATGTTTCAGAGCAGCTGTGATTTGACTGTTTGTCTACCATGGGAACTGTGACTGTCTTATTTAAGAAATCCATAGGGTTTTCAGGCCAATTTGACCTGTCTGCTACTCTATCAGAAATGCTGTTTTTATGCCCTCTTAGGAGTTCTGTGCATGGGGACAACAGTTGGAGCTGCCTAAGATCACAGGTTCAATGCTGGAGTGTAACTGCTTGAAACAGGAGCAGGTTTTGGTGTGTTTATACACTGTTTTGATTGTGAATCTAGACAATAGTGTGATGTTATTGCATACAGAAAACTCTTAACACTTTTCTGTCCTTTACCACAAAGTGAGTGTTCCTCAAGTAGAGCTTAACTTCATCTGGGTAGGATTGGATATTTTTGGCTGTGCCAATGTTGATATATACACATTTAAAAGTTTGAACATGTTGATCATGCATTTTTTTAAAAAACTACCAACCTACTAAGAGGGACAGTGTTTTCTGGTAGACATACAAGACCCTGTTTCACATGGGCTGCTCAAAGTGGGAATGTACTTTGTTCTGTGTGGGAGCTCATTGTTGTTTCTCCCTTAAGCCAGCAGCAGAGGTAGTCACAGGGATGAACTGATGTTTGTGTAAAAGGGAGAGCCGACATGGTGGAACAAACCCCACTGAGGTTGTTGTGTTGCACATCACACCTCTGATACCAGAACAGCTGCTTACTACTTAAAAGCACATGCTGCAGCAGCACACGCTGTTGCCACCTCAGCGAGATTGTCTCGAGACTAAGTGACTTTTCAGGCTTCTTTTGCAACCCCCCCCCCCCCCCCCTTTTTTTCCCCCCAAAAAAACCTAGAAAAAAAAGAGGCTTTTGCATTGCAGACAAAGAAATGACAGACATGCAATTGCAGCTCAGCTATCGCCTTTAACTAGTCTCAATGGCTATTTTATGAGATAATGCAGAAGCCATTAAAATGGGTTTTAATCAAAGCAGATCAACATCCTGAAAGTTCCTTAAAACTGATTGTGGGATAATTTACATAGTTATTGATTTATTTTTTTTATATGGACATTTACAGACTATTTACCATATGTTTTTTTCTTATTTTGGGAAGGAATAAGGGAATTATTTTGTTTTAAGGTAGAATATTTCAGCATTTGGGTGAATGGTGTTAGAGAAGTAAAGAAACATAAAGGACTGACCCCACAAACAATGCCAGTCTGAGATGATTATATTCATATGCTTAAAAATGCTTCACGTCATCATGTAACAGTTTTTCTATTAAAAGCAATGAAGGTGACATAATGATGATGTCCTCTCATCTGAATTATTACACAATTTCTGTATGAAGGGGGGTTTAACAACGGACACCCTGTTTCTAAATGATTATCAAACTTACAAGTATATCAGGCTAATTTATGATTTTGTGTCACTTGATTCATTTATTAAGACTTAAAGTTCCCCAAATAAACACAGAAAACACTACGCACACATTTTTTAAAGGTTGCTCCCTTTTTTCCATGATGAGCAAATTTGTATTTGTGTTAAACTGGAGCATAAATCCCATTTCAAGTTGAGGAAACTGGGCTGAAGAAGAAACTGCATACCTGTGATCTGTTTTAACTCTTGGATAATGGGACTAAAGTGCAGCTCATGCCTTCAATCTCAAACTGTTGGAACTGCAAACATGATCAAAAAGACTTTTCAAACGGAACTCTGCTTACGTCAGAGGAAGAAGCTGCTTGCTTAATTTTTTTTAATTCTTTTTTGCCAAGTGAAGATGAATATATAGCAGTTTTGAAAGACATTTATGAAAGCTCTAAAACTGAGAAGACTTAATGTTCTATGTGTACTTACAACAACAACAAATGAAATGAGGTAAGAGGACAGATAATAAAACTTAAAAAGTCACTTTGGTTAATGTAATTCTTTTTCTGGTCGAGGTCTGTATTTGCAGTTAGTACCATTTTTAGTGCCCAGATATACTTGAAAAGTCTCGCTGTGTAATATTTAAATGAAAATAAACTGTTTATCTGCCAGCATTGATGATGCTGAACTCAGACTATCTTGGTTTTGATGATGTGATGGGTTTACTTGGTTGTTTTTTGCACATGATTACTTTGTTTTTCAGCTTCTACAGGTGAGTTTATCAGTTATGTATGAGCTGTCCCCCCCCGCCCTTGTGCTTTGCACCTATGTCGTATGTATTTTTCATCACTGTGCTTGTCAACTTGCTCTCATCAGTCATATACTATATCCTCAAACCTCACCTGAAAAATCTAGGTCTAGATCTTGACTAATGTGCCCTATTTTCTGTCTTTTTTTCTTTTCTCTTTTCTCTCCAGTTCTGCAGGTTTGGATGAGCAAGCTCCAGTAGTGCCAAAAGAGGTGTGAGAAAGCAAATCTCACACCAGACAGCCCCCCGGCAGCCATGCCGCCACCGGCAGACATCCTCAAGGTGGCCATCGAGTGGCCGGGGGCATTCCCCAAGCTCATGGAGATAGACCAGGTAGGAACTTGAGCAACAAGGCTTATTATGAGTACACACTACTGTCCTTTAATTCCACCAAGGCATACTGCAGATCCGTCAAATAAAAAGTGAATGTCTTGTCTCAAGGTGAGAGTTAAGCATATTTCCCCTAAACACAGTATTGCACAGTAATCTGTTGTATAAATATAGCTGCAGCTCAAAGTTGCTGGATGGATTTGATCATGGTATGGTGCAGCTTTGGCATTGTTTTCAACATTTAATCTAATTTGTGCAAAGGAAGTGCCCTTAATGAAAGACTAATTACGATAAATCAACTATTAAAGCTCCAAAAACACAGACACACTGTGACCAGGGAGCTCAGTGATTAGACAAAGTGATAAAGATATGTTATTCCAAATCAACCTGACATTGAGGTCATGATTGATGCAGAATAGAAACTATCCATTTAGAAAATGTCTCTTTTGATAGCATTTACATGTTGAATTCAGTGCAAAAGCTTTCCATCGCTTTTCTTGACACTGACTTTTGCCAAGTCAAATGTGATGTATTAACTGATAGTGATTTATATTAATTCTGAACAGGATCCAATTTACTTATAACTCTTAGTTAGACTTATAACAGTCTAGTTAAAGGGCATATATAACCACAAACAAGCACTCTGCCATCAGTTGTCAGTAAATGGTAAATACACTATGTGTTTTGCACTTTTCTAATATTTTGTTTTATAGTACAGGTCTAAATCAACCATTTGCATGCATTTCCTTATTATGCACACTCCAAAGCAATGAACACATGATGAGCTTAATCTATGTCATTGTGTTTTTGCTATAAATCTAAATGCCTAATCTGAATGTTATAAGATATAGGCTGCAAATAAAAGTGGGCTACACTGGACATTAACAAATAATGCTAACATTCTACTTACAAACAGAAATATACCTTTACTAATAGGGCTGCACAATATATCGAAAATCTACTTTCATCGCAATACTAGCCTTTGCAATATACTTATTGGAACAACTGTCTAAACTGCAATAAGTCGTAGTACCCATTTGCATATTTTAAGGAAGTATTGTGATGCTGTTGCAAACGCTGCTGAGCCGTCATGCTCTGTGTGCTTCAGTGGCAAATCAAATGAACTGTTACTGTCCTGGATACCTGCTCTAGATGCAAACGGCTGCCGCACTGGAGCACATGAAGTGAGCATTTTGATGGCGGAAGGTAACGAGAGGACCGAGGAAAATGTGGAAGAA
>JBAMHW010000019.1:13334697-13347798 GCA_037177495.1 Rhadinocentrus ornatus
GTTTCTATTTTATTTCTAGTCTTTAGGCTAAAGGACACCATAGTACATGATTGTGTTGCTGACCAAATAATTTTTTAAGAAGAAGAGTTACAAGAATCTAGCATTAGCTAAAACACTCTACTAGCGTTATTATAGCACAAGCTATGAAGTTCAGCAGAAAAATGTGCCTGAGAGTTTTGCCAGTGCAGCTCCATGTGAGAAGACATCAAAGCAGCAGCTTTATTTATTTTATTTATCGCAGGTTAATTTATTGCAGCCCTATTTACTAAGTTTGCTGATTTTTTTTCTTTTTTTGAAAATGTGTTGCTACAAATGAGTAATGGCTTTGAGGGTTTACTGTACTCAGCTCATGTCCATATTTCTTGTAAGCAGATGTTCAGTGTTTAACAAACAGCAAAGAGCATGCAAATAAAATAATTTGTCCAAACAATGACTATCAGGTTTGCTGTTTGATTACACATACAGCGTGTAAAATGGCCTTTTCTCTGTGTTTGTGACTCACAGATGGGCTAATGACTGTACAAGCTATGAGTCACTGAGGCAACTGTAGCCATGATTGCCCTTCTCAGTGGATAACCCACTGAATGAGGAGCTTACGGAGTACACGCTTTTGGTTGTGCCATGACTTGCTTTAAGCACTTCAGTGCAGATTGAAGGATGTGGCTTTTGTACTTAATAACCCCCTTGGCACGCTTCATTTCTAAAATTCAAATTGTCTGTAGTTTGTTCTGTCATGTGACTTTACTTCTTTAAGCCACCTTTCCTCTTCTTCCACCTCCTCCGCTTTTCTCCAGCTCTCTTATCTGTCATCTTCCTCTTGTTTCACCTATTTGTTGTCTTCTCCTCCTCCTCGTCCTTCTTTGCTTTCACTCTCATTCATTCCCCGTGCTTACTCCTCCTCCTCCTTTTGTTGTGTTGTGACTGTGAAACTTACGCTGTGCCTCTTCTTCTCTCATCCTCCACCACCAACCCCCTTTATTCCTTCCCCCCTCTGCATCACCTCTGTACAATAGACCCTGCAGTAACATATGGCTGTCTGACTCATGCGATGGGGAGTGGGCTTCTGCTGCTGTCTTGAGACCCAGAGGAAGAGTGTGTGCATGGGTTTGCATGAATTTGTGTGGGTTTTTAACATGGGTTCAACCTGTCTCATGTGAATTATATGTGCAGTCTTTGTTTGTGTGGTAACATGCCACTTTTAATGAACGTGCACTTGTGTGTAACAGCTTTGCATGTTTGTACTCATATCCATGGGATCGGGGCTTTATCTGTATGTTTTTGATTTGTCTCTGTTTATACTTCTCTGCAGTGTATGTGTGAGGTATGTCTGCTTCTGGCTGTGTTTGCATAAATCCAAATCTCTCCAGTGCCTCATGGGCTCAAAAGTCCACCATTTGTGGAGGAATGCTGGGGAGTCGATACAAGTGCAAACAATTGTATGAGTGGTTTTATTGCCGTTGTTAAATCATAAATACAACAGAAGAACAGAGATTAGTTTGTTGGTTTTTGAATGGAATGACAGGACTGCTTGCAGACAGGACGGAATTTGATTCAGAGAAGACGGGATCTACATTATTTTATAAAAGTAAACAAACAGAATGAATCCTTTGGTCCTGTATATTTGGCATGTAAGGTGGGCCAGTAGCATCTTTATATGAAAGAAAGCATTAAAATTTCTGTGTTGATGGTGCAGACAATTTGGCTTATCATTGCAATTGTGTCAGATAGGGGATGGTGTAGCATGACTTTAAAGTGACACTACTGTTTTGCGCTTTGGAGCCCCCTAATGAAGCTAATTCGGCATCTGTCTTGCATCCTTTCTCTGGCTGATGCTGACTTGTCTTATCTCTTGCTCTATCATCCCCTCTCCTACTTTTACTTGCTTTGTCTGATAATGTCTTCTGGAATTGCTTTGATGAATCAGTCATGGTGCGTGTTTAAAATGGCCATTGTGTTGATATGCATTTACTGCCGTGTGACACAAGACCGTAAAGCAAAACACTGCTGTCATGTGAGGCATTGGGCTTCCCCAGCCTGCAGGGCAGTGACGACTCCTGGAATGTACGTAATGAATGCCAGTATGATATCAAAACGAGTCAAAAGCACAGATTTTAAGGGCGGAAAGTTATATAGTGTTACTTCAAATTTCATTTACTATATAATGTGCTATTATGCTGTTTAATGAAGCCCTGGTCTTCACCTTTGTATCTGGTAAACACTCAAGTTGCTGTGAAATGCCGTAGAGTTATTTATCTAGAAAGACAGTTAGGGAGAGGAGGTAATGACTAGTGTGAAGTGAAGGTAATAGTAAGGGAGAGGAAAATGTGGTGGTGTGGGGAAGATAAAGCGTAGGTAGAGAATGGAAATGTGGAGGTTTTAACTTGTAGAAATCTCAGGTTTTCTGACTGAGTTTATTAATCTACTCATAATGAAAACAGTTGAACTTGGAAATACTCTGCAAACAGCTATGTATAGCATGTTTGTACCATCTATTATTGCAAACCATTGGTGTTTTAATATGTATGTACACACATTTTTTGGATGAGCGATTAGGTGATGAAGCCATGTTTCTTCTGAATGGCAACTCAGTGAAATGTCACTAATACACATATACAAATAGAAACGGTGACTCACTGCTCACTAAGAAGAGGAAAAGTATTCAACTGAAAAAAAAAAACATTTTGGAAGATGGAGACAGTTCACATTGAAATCTGGAAACATGCAGTCCCTTGCTCTGTTGTGAACATAAAATCACAATGATTGACTCTTGGTAGGCTGGGTTCTCAAGTAGCCAATGAAGCTTTGATTAGCTTCTTAAAGTTGTCATATACTATAAAACTCTGACTCTATGTTTCTGATGCTGACTGTGTGCAGTTTAAAAATGGAAATGCTCAGCCATACTAAGTGCTTAATGCAATAATAACAAGTCTTGTAGGTTATAGAAAATCAGAATGTAAAGAGAGTGCAGCTTTAAACTTTATTGGTTTTCATTTGACTGCTCATTGCTGTGATGGAAGATAATAAAACTTGCTAAAATATAAATTACTTAGACACAGTTCTTGACACAAATCAGGAAATATCTGGTTAAAGGAAAATATTGCTGTGCATGTTAAGTTTTTAAGCAGAAGGCAAGATAACACATTGTCACATCACATATTTTTCATAATGTAGGATTTTAATGCTGCGGTCTAAAGCACCCAAATAAGTTAGACCAGAAATAATGAGATGCAGTTGTATTTAACTACCAGCTAATGTGTGGCTGTATCAGTATTGTTAGTACATGTGAACTGTTGCACGCTCTCATTTAATACTAAATCTAGTCATTTGATTCCTTTACATCTTTTGGCAGATGTCCCCTGATATAATCTGATAATATGATCTGTTTTACTCTAGATGATACTTTTCCTAAGTAGATATTACAAAAGTTGAAAATACTTTCCACCACTTCGAAGGTGAAATATCTGCAAACAGTTTCACATACATAGATAATGAATGTAAGACATGGTCAGCATTTCCACCTCAGCAGTAGGATAAATACAGACTCCTGAAGAACAGCCTGTCATTGTGCCAGTCCTGCTATATAAGATAATTGCAGCCCACTGAATATGACCTTTGTTTTAGGAGCTTAAGTCTGAACTAAGAGCTAAATGTAGTTTTGCTTCTTATCCACAGAAAAAGCCCCTCTCAGCCATCATCAAAGAAGTGTGTGAAGGGTAAGTCTGCACAAATGTTTGTTTTTGCATTTGAAAGTAATTCTCCAAGGGCCTCTTGGGAAAAACCCATTTTTTCTCTCGCCATTCTTGAATAATATTAGATTAATCTAAGATGCTCTACCCTTAATACCAATTATGCAAAGTGTTTCTCTCCATTTGATGCCTTGTAGGTGGTCCTTGGGGAACAATGAAAACTTTGCTCTGCAGATTGCTGACGCGACAAATTTCTACATTACAGAAAAGGTTTAGTTATCTGTTTCTAACAGCAAACAGCAGTATATATGATAATGAAAAACAGGCTTTGAGTGTTAATCTGTTTGTGTCTTGGCTATTCTCCACAGAATCGCAATGACATCAAGAACGGTGCAATCCTGCGCTTAACCACCTCTCCTGTAAGTTTCGGGGGTTTTTTTGTGCCTGCAATAATGTTTTAAGTGTATGAATCTTTTTATCTTTGTATGTGTTTTGTTCTTTTCTTTCTCACCCTGCCCCTCCAGCACCAAACTGCCATCCAGCTTCATGAACGAATCCAGTCTTCGAGCATGGATGCCAAGCTGGAGGCACTGAAGGACCTGGCCAATGCTTCTCGGGACATAACCTTTGCACAGGAGTTCATCAACCTAGACGGCATCTCTCTGCTCACTCAGATGGTGGAAAGTGGGACTGAGTAAGTTCATTTTCTGTCTAATTTTGCTCAACTGGAACAGTATTTTCCTTCCCATTACACATTATCTCAACTACCTCTCTGTAGTGAAGGTGATTTTTCATTCATACATTTAGCTTTTTGATTTAAAATTATTAAATCAATCCATAACACTGTTACCTAATCATATTTTTTTACATACCTAATGTAAATGGTAAGTGGACTGCACTTTTTTAGTTTTTTTGGTCACTCAGAGCTCTTTTACACTACAAGCCACATTCACCCATCCACACATACAGCCTCTATCCATCAGCCACATACATCCATACACCAATGAACACCTCGGAGGCTATTCGGGATTTAGTATCTTGCCCAAGGACACTTTGAAATGTGATGTGGTGAAGCCTGGATCGAACCTTCAGCCTTCCAGTCACCAGAAGATTGCTCTTCCTCTTTTGCCCGATGTGATTTGTGACAGCAGCGTTCCAATCCTATCTATTTGATTCATTTATGTTCAGCTCAGTATTCAGGTGGAGTTCTACACAGATCTGAATCTCACTGACACTAAAAGAATCTTTGGATTTGCACTGCACACTCTGACTACTGAAGTTCAAGCCATTCAAAGCTGCTCATTCTCATTAAACTAGGGTGCATTTATTTTTCTGCTGTCTAGTGATACAGCAAGTTTCTCTGTAGATGCCTTCTGTACTTCAGTTTGCTGTGGGGTTTTAAGGATTCACTGCAAAATGGGGTACTTGTGTGTGTGTGTGTGTGTGTGTGTGTGAAAGAGAGAGATGCACTCTTTTCTTTATTAGGGGAGCTTAAGTGGAGTAAGTGAACCATTTTAGGTTCCTGTGAATCAGCACTGCAGACTGCAGCCATGATTACAGTGCAGTTGAGAAACCTCAAACATCTGCACATCATGAGGAGACTTAAGAAGGCTAAACTCCCCTGCCAGCTTCTTCTACAGAGGAGGAATAAATGGAACCCAACCTAAAACATCCTAAACTGGCTTGAGATTTACATGATCCAAAACAGGAAGACTCTGTAGTGATGATATCTGAGGTTAGGTTAAAAAGAAAGAAAAATAGGGTATTTCTCATAATGGCTGTGAAACTCTAATTCACAGAACTGAATTAAATTAAACAGCAATTATTTTTGTCTTTGACATGACAACTAATTTATTCTTTTTGGCATTAATGTGAGAAGAATGAAGAGAAGTACATCTATGCAACCTTTGATTGTACATCCACGATTTAATGAATTCCAGTTTTATTAGCAAAAGTCATTAAATTTACATTTCGTCTTGAGACTAGTGGTTAGTGATCACTAAAAAGAAATATGCTGCGCCACCACAGCTATCATACCCTGATTATGGTGTAGCATGCTGACAAATTGCAGAGGAAATAATATTCTGAGATTTCCTGATTTGTTTTCAGATCTGATCAGGAGAAAATTGCTAAACCCTTCTTCTGCTTGCTTAATGTCCACTTCCCTGTAGATGATACTGACATTAAAAAGGTTCAGGAGAAAAGCAAAGTAGACTAATGAGAGTCTGCTGCTTAGTCTCCTGAGGTTATGTCAACTGGATCCAGAGCGAGATTGTCACACTCTGAAGGTTCTTTTCCAGGTGTGGTTTGGAGAGACCAGCTTGTGAAGGAAATTATGGCTCCTTTTTTGCCGTTTTGTGTGTTAATACACCCAAAATGAAAGGAGAGCTGTGCATTGGGTTTTAACTGTTCAGCAGATTTGAATACTCATTGTATGCATGTGTCCCTAAGCCCTGGAGACCGTCTCCTGTGAAGGTTAAAGAGAGGACTTTTTTTGCTGGGGTAATATTTCTTAGCTGTGGTAACAGGAGAGGTGAGAGCAAGTATGTGTGTATCCATGCATCTGTATAATGTGTAAGTGCAAGAAGTCAAAACCCAGAGAACTGCAGCCCAAGTGCATTAAAGACACACACACCAGCTAACATATGATGCAAACGGGCAGCGACCAGCTGTCCAGAACATTTTCTGCTTCATGTAGTTCTCATCATCCCAGCCTTTTCCATAAAGAGAAAACATAGAAGTTTGCACCTCACTCGTGGAGTGAATGCACATTCACACCATGTCAAATGTGGCCTTTCTACAGCTTCAGTTAAAGTCCAGCCAGATTGTGGAGGAACTACAATCTGATATGTGGGAACTCACTCTGATCATTTCTACTAGATTTATAGATTAAACAATAAGAAATCTTTGAAGCCTCTCCTCATATTAGAATAGAATGTTAAACGATTAAATATTTGACCCTGCTTAATCTTACTGCAATGAGCTTTTACAGCAGCACTGATCTTAACATCACTCTGTTCTCAGCTCTTTGATTAGATATGTTTTATGTAAACTACCATCAGTTATTCAGCTTGGGAGAGTTTGAGGGTGGTGTGTGTATGTGTGTGGGAGAGAGAGAGAAGGGCAAGTGGTTCTGTTCCATTTTCATCTTAACAAAAGAAGCTTGTGAAACATGGACATGCAGATAGGTATCTGACACAAACACATACACTACTAATTAGTGCTCCTGCCAGCCAGTTTGATGAAGTGTAATTATTTAAGAGACATGATGCTCCAGACTCCTGAGGGCAGAGCTGTTCTGTAATCTAATGTTTCTGCCAGAGATGAGCTGTTTTCATGTGGAAATCAGTTGTTGTGTACAAGAGCTTCACCAGTTAAAGGCAGCTATCGACCTCTAGTGATAAAACGTGGAACAACTGCCTTTCTTCCTCTTCTTCTTATCTTTGACTTGTTTTCTTAGGCTTTACCGGATCAAATGAATGATTTAAACTAGTACAGTTTTTAAGAGTAGAGTTGAATAGGTCTTTTGTTTAAAGTGAATTAACAAATGTAAAGAATTCTAAAAATTCTTCTTTCTTTTCCTTTTACTGGTGGTGTACCTGTACATAAAAGGCACCTGCCTATTTGCATTAGTCAAAAGGATTCATGTTATTGAATTAAGTGATTCTTTCTTCTTCTTTTTTTAACTTGTCCTGTCCAGCATCATGGCAAGCAATCTTATTGTTCTTTCATGTTCCAGCAGCTCAGAATGTGCAGTGCAACTCCAGCTACTTCATTAGGAGGGAGGGTTTCTTTTCAAATGCTCACTACTTACTTGGAGTGGTATCCTACCTTCCTCATTTCTCCAGGTTTGAAGCTATTTCACCCCACTTTTCCTATCTCCACCTTGATTTCATTGAGGTTTTATTAGTCATGCTTCACCTGACAAATAAGATGAATATTTCTGCTTTTTGTTTTCCTGACAGCTGTCCAGCGAATAGAGATGTTTGTAAATTATCCTAAAACTGCACCTGTAAGAATTAGTTCTTTTTTATTATTATTATTATCATTATCTGTTTGTAACTGCAGCACACTACTATACAATACTCCAAGCCGCTGAAAATGTAATGGTGTGCAGGACTTTGTTCCTTTCTCTTTCTCCGGAGGTCAATATGTAACAAATACAAACTTGATTTTATTGTCTTCTTTTCTTGAGCTTGCTCCTTGTACATAAAGTTTGTAGCGAAGCACCTTTTCAGCTGCTACTGCTTTGCATGCTTCCAGCGTCTGAGCAGGCTTACTGGTCAAAGGTGTTCACAATGAGTAAGTGAATAAAAACATTATGGTTAAATAGTAAATGTTTATGTTTGAGCTTTTGCAATAAAGAAAACTTTCAGTTTACGTAAGAGACTGCACCTCCCAGGAGTCTGGTCTCTTGCAGGGATGTTTCACAGACTGTGATGTGTGTTGTTTGCTGCACTGTACTGGCTGAGACTTTAAGTTCATGTTGTGTGTTTCCCACCTGTGACACCAAAGTTTCTTAAATCTTTGCAGGCGCTATCAGAAACTACAGAAGATTATGAAGCCTTGGTAAGCCCCTACCTTTCCCACCCCCCACCCCCCCCTCACTCCTGAAGGGTAACGTTATTGGCTCTTTGCTCTACTTAACCTGCTGGTTCAGTCTGCATGATAAAGACTGACCTCGGTGCCATACGAGGTTTTTATTTATTTATTTTAGCACAACCATTAACAGGCTTCTGTTCTAAAATCAGTCTTGCATTTTAATTTCTTGCATGTGGTTTTGGGCGACAGAATAAAAACCAAAAATCATTTCTACTTTTCACCACAGTCTAAAGAAGGCCAAGATTTATTTCTAAAATATACAGCTGTGAAAAATTCATTCAAACCAGCTAATTGTAGTTTTCATAATGAACGGTTTGGCATTGCAACATTTTTATCTATGGTAAATGTCAGCGCTTACCCTGAATTAAATCTTGGTTTCCTTGACAATATTGTGCAAAAGGTGATCGGGTTGTCTTTCATTCAGCTGTCGTTATTCAGCTTCCTTTTGGCCGCCAGTAAATAGTCTTTATCACCACTGCGGCATCCTTTCAGCAAGGTTTTCTTTTTTTTGATCTGCTTCAAATAATCTATCCTCTAGTTTCAGTATTCAACTATTTAAAACTGCATTGTTTAGTTTGTCTAAAAGCCGAGTACCATGTGCAAAAGCATCTTCATTTTTCAGCTGTGGGCTACTAATCTCCATACTTTGACTATTCACTAATCATCTACCATGCAGCAGTACATGATATTCTGTTGTTTTACTGCTTATTTTGAAATATTTTTGTACCCTAAGGGTCTTTCCTATAATTTTAGATTTTTCTGATCTGATGCTGAACACCAAAGGTCTTTCAGTCCTGAAAATGAGCTTTAAATCAATTATATAACTTGATTATTTTTTTATTTTATTTTTTTTTTACTCAAACCTAAAAAAAATTTTTATTTAAAACATTTTGTTATTTAATTGTGCTTGATTACAGCTTCAATTTGATGCAAGTGATAATGTTAACATGAAGGATGAGCACACAAATGGCTGCATGCTGCACAGTACTGCAGTGGCAGTTGTAAGCAGTAGAGGTCAGCATTGTGAAATCTATTCGTGAAACTATGAAACAACCAAAATCTTTAACTTTCCAAAAACGGCTGATAAAAGAAGTAATCTCAGTTTCTTTCTTGCTTAGAGTAATGTGCAGGCACAAGCTGATCCCTGGATATCTAATAAAGTTGTTCCAGCAGTACCACATGAAGCGGCTGTTTAATGTGCTTTGGCTTCCTGTGAATCTCTAAGCGATTTATTTCTCCTGGTATTTGTGTAACTGCATGATTTCACTCTATAATGTAGCTTTCTGGTCCTGATTGAACGCCGCCGGGCTCCTGCTGTCCCTCTGACGGCCTTTGCTGTTAGCTGACAGCCATTCTGTCTGCGCTGCATCTCAAACCTCTCTCCCATTTCCTCCTCTCTCTCTGTTTCCTTTTATTTTCTCTATCTTTCTGCAGCAAACCAGGTTGCAGCATTGAACGTATGTTCATCTGCACCCTCTCTTCTCCGCCACCTCGTTATCTGTTTCTGCCGACCGCTCATTCTTTGTTATGTACTAAGCCATCTGGGCTTTGCAGCTATTAAATGTTTCCAAGCCATCTGGTAGAGAGAAGTTTCCTATGGTTTGTTTGTGTGTCTGTGTGTGTTGTCCGGTAGTTTTGGTGACCTGCTGTCCTTCACGCTGACGGCCTTTGTGGAGCTGATGGATCACGGGATTGTCTCCTGGGACACTTTCTCTGTGGCCTTCATCAAGAAGGTCAGCCAGAAAATTTTGCACGAAGCAGGGCCAGAGGAGTGTGCACTGATGATGCTGTTATCATAAAGGCTGAAAAATTTTCATATGATATTCATAGCCTCTAAAATATTTAATTTATTTCCTGACTGTTACAAAGCCAACTATTTGAATGTGCATTAATACACGAGTGTGTTAAACATAGAATAATGTTTTGTATTTGTAGAGGCCAAAAGAGTTTAAGAAAAAGTCATTTTATAGATTTATTTTCTAAGTCTGATTTCTTTAGGCCATGAAAAATAAGTGTAAGATTTATTTTTTGTATGTAGGTTTCTACAGAGTGTTGCAATAAATTATTCAACGCATCTCCTTTGCTTTGTTCTTTCTCCAGATTGCCAGCTATGTGAACAAGTCAGCCATGGACACAGCAGTGTTGCAGCGCTCACTGGCCATCCTGGAGTCCATGGTGCTCAACAGCCAGGATCTTTACCACAAGGTGGCACAAGAGATCACTATTGGACAACTCATCCCACATCTTCAGGGGTAACTAGATGAATCAATGTGTGATCATTAATTATCTTGACTAGTTTTTCATAACACCATAGGGATAAATGCATTTTGGATCACAACATGTAATAATAAAGTACTTATTTTTAAATTTTTTTAAAAATCTTTTATTTGTATTCACTTTTTTTTATTGATGTTTTTTTTTTTTTTTACAGGACGGATCAAGATATTCAGACTTACACCATCGCAGTCATCAATGCTCTGTTCCTCAAAGCTCCTGAGGACAAGAGACAGGTGAGGCATCATTCATTCACTTTGGTGCTTATTCTGTATACATCACTTCATACTGCATTCATCAGCATTTTTGTACTGTAACAGTATACTAAATGTAAATGTCAGTATCTGTTTGCATGTCTAAAAAGTATTGGAGTCTGTAACATTTCTGCCGTTACAGCAGTAAAATCTACTTGTGACGAAGTAATAAAAAGTCCATCTTTCTTTTTTTCCATTCATCTCTGGCAGAGAGATGTTTTTGCTCCATTCCTTCTTTGTCTTTTTTATGTCAAGCATTACCCTGTAGCCAATCACATGATCCCTTACATCAGCACCACAGGGTCCAGTGGTATAAATAATGAATGATGCCAACCCACGGCTTTTTTGTTGCACTGCACACAGAATGGATTTCACAATACATTCCAAGATAGGCACACTCTAATCTTCAAAGGGGTTTCTTATTTTTTGACATTAAAAAAAGTTGTTTTATATTTGTTTATTTTATGTGGATCAAATTTGTGTGTTGGGTTTGCACAACTTTCAGTGAATTCATTTAAATGCTATCTGACGGCCTCCTTTAGCTCAAGTTAAAGCCTGTGCAGTAACAAGCATCTGTGGAAACTCATTTCATTTTTGCAGAGTGACAGTTTTGAAATGCGATGCTAAACACTTGTAGAACTTTTTTTTTAAAATATGTGAGGGTTAGCGATACAGTTTTGGTCTTTGGTTTTTGGAGTATTTTCCTGCAAGGACAGAAGATGAGTACATTATGTGTTTGCTTGTGCGATAAGGACTCAAAGAGTAAAGCTTATAATTCCCAAGTCTGTCACTGTTCTGCTGACTCTGCCACCTCCTCTTCCATGACAAAACCACAAGCTGCACCACTGACAGTAATAATTTATTTTCTAACATCCTCTCAGACCTTTTTTTCCCACCACATTCACTCACTCATCCTTTCTCTGTCTCTGACCTTGTCTCCTCACTGCACACGTCATGGTAGTTTGATGAGCACATTGTGGACATCCTAAATTGTCCCCTGACAGTAAGTGCACCCTTGATTAGCACACTTTGTAGTTTGCCTGTGAAGGCCTCATTTAGTGCATTTAGAGTATCCCTTTTTTATGACTTTCTTATATTTTAACAACCTGTCGCTGCATACTTTGCAGTGGCTGTTTTAGTTTCTTTTTGGCCATTTTAATTTTTCATGATAGCATAGAAAATCTTAAGTCTTTTATACCTCAGTATGTTATTGCGCCTCATGTTGATTCTTTTCACTTTCTCCCTGCTCTTCCGAAACTCTGCCTGTTTTTTCTCTATCTCTACTGCTCTACCCTTTTCTGGCTCACTTTACAGGAGATGGCCCACATTCTTGCCCAGAAGCAGCTGCGCTCCATCATTCTCACTGTAAGTTGAGCTATGCTAATATTCTCCTACAAAAAAAACTCCTCCTGTCTGTCTCTTTATCTGTGTTCAGGTTGGTTTTTTTTTAACCTCTAAATCCAACCTGTCTTTCACGTGCTCCCCACACCATCCAGAATGTGATTCGGAGCCCGACACCCATTAATGATGAGATGGCACATCAGCTGTACGTGTTTCAGGTGCTCACCTTTAACCTGCTGGAAGACCGCATGATGACCAAGATGGATCCTCAGGACCAGGTGTGGACTGAGAAATGCTGGAATGGCAAAAAGGACAAAATTGTTATTGTTATTTTCAAAGCAAATAATGAAAAAAAGAAATTGTAGTTTGATCTTTTAAGATCAAGTTTATATGTGTTGTTTTCTTGTGACAATCTCGAATAAATGCACTTTAGTTCATATGTAGCTTTACTGACTTCTTGATTTAGCTGCTTTGCAATTTAGTTGAAAAAGTTAACATTTACTATTAATAATAAATTAGCTGTATTTTTATTTCACTTTTAAAATCCACAGTTGAACTATTGAAATGCACATGTGAAAACAACATTGTTTAACACACTAAATTATTCTTTAAATATTGCAATTAAACATGTGAAGAACATACCTCGCTGGCTGCACACTGTCACAAGGAAATGAATTGGCTTAAGCAAAATAAAAAAATATTAGAAGAACCAATGTGGATGTCTTCCACATAAAAAGACTTCCACTGCCTCAATCCTTCTGTCATCACAACAGGGAACGTAAGTTTGGTTCCATTACAAATAATTTCCCAAATAAATCACATCCATAATACAAAAATATATAAATATAAAAAAGACATATATATATATATATATATTTATGTATATATGTCTTTCTTATATCTATATACTTTTGTATTATGGATGTGATTTATTTGGGAAATTA
>JBAMHW010000019.1:13347898-13358431 GCA_037177495.1 Rhadinocentrus ornatus
AAAATACTGAAAATAAAGAGAAGAAACTAGTGAACACACTAGAGTAAATAAAAGCGGCTAAAGTCCACAATATATTACTATTCATCACAAGTTTATAGTGTTTTCTACATGACTACAACAGTTACATTTATATTACTCTACAGGTAATTAAAAATGTTACAGGTCTTCTATAAAAGCACCTGCAAAGAAATAAATGTTCCAATTATTGAACTGTACTGAAGTTTATTCCCCAACACACAGAGTAAATCATCTGTATGCTCTTATTGGATGAGGCTGGTGGTATTTTTTACTTCTGCAGTGTTCAGCCAGTTCTCTAACGAGAGTAAAATAGTTTCTCACTGAAGAACACAGCCCAGATAGAAATGGTTCAGGGCTGCAGCTTTAATAAGTTTTTCTCAGACGAGTAAATCTGTTGGGCTGATTTGGCACTAGAAGTTTTTCAGACAGATGGACTGTGTAGTGTAATCAAAGTACACTACGTTGTCTGTATTATGACATGTTTTTATTGGTTTGTGATCAGCTGAGGAGTTTTAGATCACACAGTCACCACAGTCCCTGGTTGGAAAGACAAAACTTGTTAGGATCACTTTATAGCTGGTTTTGGCAGGCAGGGGTACAAATAATATTCTAGTAAAATATTTTTGAGAAAGGAAATTTATGACTGAGCTGAGCCTGATGCATTAGAAGTAAACAATCGTTAATATTTCTTTAGCTGCTTGTTGGCAGCTTTAGTTTATTTGACCAGAGAGATATACTATTGTTAATATTAGTATAAAAGGTTTGGTCAAGTAATAAAAAGCAGTGCAGAGAATTGGCTGTTTGTCACCTCGCCTTGGGCACTGAAGGAGCTGAAGTATTCTTAAATTATAAAATGGTGAGGCAATCTGGATTTACACTTTAATATTCTTCTCTGCATGTGTAGGCTCAGAGGGACATCATCTTTGAGCTGCGGAGAATTGCCTTCGACGTGGAGTGTGAGCCCAACAACAGCGGCAGCATTGAGAAACGCAAGTCCATGTACACCCGCGACTACAAAAAGCTCGGCTTCATGGTAAGTTACTTTGTGACTTTGTGAGTACGACCAACAGGCACCACATCAGTGGTGCAAAGTAAACAAAATGTGTTTCTCTGTGGCTTCGTGTTAATTGTTGACTTTTCTTTTAAACACATTAATTATAAAATGTTTATTTTACTACTTTGTTCTTTTTCTTTCCCTTCCCCCTCATGTTTACATATTTGTGTGATGCTGTGCTGTATATGTGTGACTTGAGTTGTCTTTTGTGTTTTAACTGAAGTTTAAGAGGCTCGGTGCAAGCCTAGAGCTGTTCCAGTCCCATTTCAACTCCCACTGCTCTGTGCTCAGTATAGATAAGGCCAATTGGGCTGCCTTGCCTCCACTGTGTAGAGTAAACCCAACTAAGGAGCCTCTGACTGCTTTCTCTGCTTGACAGCCTGCAGACATACACACTAATACTCAAGCTGTAAATCTTTGAATAGGCCTTATCACATCTTGGATCATTTGTTTGCCTTCAGCTTTGCTTTTGTAAATATCGTTGCAAGTGCTGAAACATATTTCACAAATTCATAGAAGAGTGGGAGTTTTCTTTGAGAGGTGCACAAGCCTGAATGTCTTTTTTTGTTTTAGTCCTGTAAGTCTGATAAGGCAGATCTCAGATCGTTCCATTCCTCTTTCATCGTCCACTTTCTTTGCTCCTCTTCCTGTCCAATATCCTGTGTCGTCTTTTTGGGCTTGAGAGGAGCTGCAGAGTGATGTGTGTCCACATGTATCCGCAGCATTGATCAGGATTCAAATTAACTTACAGCAATTATCTGAGAGGAATGAGTTATAAAATAACAAGCAATATTATTCTTAATATCCTATAGAACATTTAGATCTTATGGGAGATAGCTGAATGAAAGCTAGATAGGATGGTTTGTTATTCTAAAGCTTGGTTGTTGCAATTGGTGTAGTTCAGAACTGAGCAGCAGGAATTAAAGGAGTCAAGGGATTTGGGAACAGTCTGCTCTGCCATGTTTTAACCCATCTGATTAAGCCTTAGTCAGGTGTGTTGGAGCAGGGACACACTAAAAACCTGTAGGACTGGGGCCCTCGTAGGACCAAATTAAGTAGCTCTGCCTTAGCAAGTGGATACTGTCAAATCTCTACACAAAACATGCTTTTGACCATGTGAAGTGAATGAACAAATACCAGCTTCAGCAATATCAATCTTTGTGTCTCAGCAGCTGAAAACTGATTAAACTCTGCATGTGATTGTGGGTCGCTTTCCTATTTATTAGACTAGGCCTAAAAGAAAATAAAGATTAAAAAAGTGGAATTTTTCTATTATGTGTTTCACATGCCTCAACCTGCTCTATTGTTTTTTTCAGAACCATGTCAATCCAGCTGTGGATTTTACCCAGATTCCTCCAGGCATGCTGGCTCTGGATAACATGCTCTACTTTGCCAGACACCACCAGGACGCCTACATCAGGGTAAGCACACACACTTCATGGTTATTTCTGTGCTGTTATATCTCTCATCTTCACCTACACTTCGTACCAAGCACTTTTCCCCAGGCTCATTTATTTGTAGTTTCTGGTTTATTTGCTTTTCTTTTCTTTTTGTTTTCTTTCAGCTAAACCTTTTTTCCTGAAGCTACTCAAGACAACAGAAGCTGTTAAATTCTGTTCTATGCGAGTCCCATAATATTAATATTACAGAGAACAGGATTTTAAACTCCTGCTTCATACGAGCGGACTGCCTGTAACATCATACTAAACACTGGCTTTGAAGTATTTAGTTGACAAGCCTTATGTGCAATTATGTTAATGTGTGACTCCTTTTTACCACACCTGAAATTTAGGAAATACATGTCTTGATCGTGCCAGCTCAGCGCTGTTGACTAGAAGAAGAAAGCAAGCCTTTCATTTTCTATATTAGGCTGTACAGGCTAAAAGGATTGAAATCTTTTTGTTGTGTTGCCACCAGTCTCATAATTTTCTGTTTATTTACTATTATTTATTAATCTATTCTTTAACTTCTATGCAGATAAAGTCATAATGACATAGTGAAATAAATTTCTATATTCAACCACAAAGCACTCTTCAAATGCAAAGCTGGGCTACAGCATTAAATAGTTCACTCAGATATACGAGTTATAAACATCTTGTTACAGTGGCACCTGTCAAGAAGTGGGATAGATTAGGCGACAAGTCATTGTTGGAGTAAAAGCTGACATGTTGGAAAAAGGAAAACAGGCCTGCATAAGGATCTGAGAGACTTTGACAGAGGCCAAAGTATGATGGCTGGATAACAGGGTCAGAACAACTTGAAAATGTCAAGTCTCTTTGAGTGATTTTATTATGTGTTTTTCCAGATTGTTCTGGAGAACAGCAGTAGAGAAGATAAGCATGAGTGTCCATTTGGCCGCAGCAGCATCGAGCTGACCAAGATGCTCTGTGAGATTCTGAAAGTAGGCGAGCTTCGTAAGTCTTTATCTCACACACGCACACAATCTACACACTCTGTACTACACTCTGTACTGCTCAGAAAATCTACAATGTGAATATATAGACTGAAAAACTGTATTAACCATACAAATCCATGAAGATATGAAAAAATACAAGCATCTAGAAATCCACACTAACAAGTACATGCAATCTCACCCAGTTTAGATGGAAGCAGCCATTATGCTCAGTAATTGTTCTGCCGGCGGTTCATTATGTAGTGATGCACCTCGCCCCCTCTGAGCCCTTTTCAGTCTAATATACCGCCTCTGGGAGGCATGCTGTGCAGAGAAGAGATACAGTGCCTGCATCCACTCCAAATTGATGTGCCCTTTTCATTTGTCTTTATTTGTTTAAAAAGGTGAGTTGGTCTCAGTTCTGCTCCAGACTGACCCCTGCTGCTCCCTGTAGGGAGGAAGAAAGCTCGGTTTAAGTTGGTGTGCCCTTTTCCTCTGTTCATGCTCCTATTTTGTATTTTCTGGGGGATTTAGACATGGCTGCATTGCAGTGGTTTCTTTTTACGTTTAACTAATAATGGCATGAAAATCATGTACATGTCTGCCTTTAATGGACTTTAATGCAAAGGACTCATCGGCCATTCGTATAGCTGAGAAAGATTCTGCTGTAATGCATCATGTCTCCACCGTCCACTCTGTCTTTGTCAAAATCTGTGCAAACAGAATGGATTTAGAAATGTATTAACAGGCACATAGGCCTTGACCAAGAGAGATAGGCTTTGTGATTAGAAGAATAAGTCTCATCTCCTGTGGCCTCATCTAAACACGGAGCCGTTGGGTCTTTCAATAATTTTTTTACCTCTTTAATCTTAATTTTTTTGTGAGTATTTTTTTTATGAAAATGACCTTCTGATCCTCTTTTAGTTGACTTTAATTGCAGTTCTGCAGTTCCCCTTAAAAATAACACTTTAATTTTATTCATATAAAAAGCATATTAAACAAGCAATAGGGAAATGTCTGTGCCTTGTAGGCTAATGTTTAAAGCAAAACTTTTTGTTTTTGCTAGACTTTTTGTTCAGATTAACAAATATAAACAAAACATGCAATTGGGCATGCAAATTAAACTTCAAAACTGTAAATTGTGTTTTCCTTTTTATAGTAATCTAATCTAAAATAAAGTTTGCCCAGACGATTGGATTGAGATACTGAATTATTATACTAACCTTGACTTGTTGTTCTGAGCCCTCTCTATCGCCAGTAGCTGAATAATGTCCTCTTTACTGCCTTTGTTAGTCTGGAAGACTAGCTCTATAATAAATATTAATGATGTGATGTAGTATGTTTATGTGTGTATTTGACAAACTGAGGTACAGGTAAGAATTGCTAAGGTGAACCCATAACCTGCAGAGGTATACCTACTTAGGAAGTCATATTGTACTGCTTTAATAACCGCACATACAGCTGATTAACACATAATAAGAATGCCTTATTCAGAAGTGCAGCAAACATTGGGACAAGAATGCAAAGGAAGTACAATGAAGCAAATCCCTTGAAGGGAATTACTGGATGCAGGAGGAGAGAAAAGAAAATATGGTAATTTATTTTATATTTACTGTGTCCCAAATCTTAATCTTCCCATCCATCTCTGTCACAGCTTTAGCAAATATTTTCACATACTCTCAGCCTGAGTATTATGTGCATCTTATCTGTATGGTAGGGAGCTGCCATGTCCCACAGTAGTCATAAACTGCACTGCATCTTCCCATGAAGAGTGTTAAGTGCATTTTCATGCATAGCCCATTAGCCCTGCGTGTATAAACACACACTAATGAATGTATGAGTTGGATGAATGTAAAATGGGCCAGGCAGGTGCTGAGGGAGTAGCAGAGAGTCATTAAAGCTTCTTTTGTGTGTCTCTGTATACATATATGAGTATGCTTGTAGGAGCTTGAGTGTGTTTTTCGTCCACACTGACACGGTCATCATTCAGTTGACCTTTAAGCAGAGAAACCATTAAACACCTGACACTAGTGAGGATGTTGAAGATTGCGTCTGTCTCTCTGTAATGTTTTAGCAGTTTTGATAGTGTCCTATATAAGTCAGAATACTATAGTGCATTATTTTACCAATGACATGAAGCGTAACACTGACAGCTCAAGACACGTTCTTCCCACGATGATTGAGGACGAAAATAGGAAGAATCATATTGACATTTGTGAGCTGCTTATTTGACATTTTTATTGTCTGATTATAACTTGATCTTGACTCAAACTTAAATTTGAACTTTGATCATACAACTTAAGATATCCAGATAAAGATACCCCCCACGCCCCTTCTCTTGCTCTATTGTAGTGTCTTTGAAATTCTAATGACTATTATTAAGGTTGGTTTCTCTTTTTAACTTTTAAAATCATACAGAACTTTTCAAAAGCAAAATGCATTTAAAGATCCATAAAAAGTTGTGGTTTTTTACTTGGAGATCACTTCATCTATGCTAACCATAACTACGTATGTTTTATGACTCATGTAGATAGACTAAAATGCATTTACATGTTAATAATCTCCTGCCACAGTTGCAAAGCATGAAGAGGAAGGTGACTGAGGTACTTGTATTTTCTAAACCTTGTCCAACAAAATGGACACACAAAAAGTATCTCCATTAATGTCAAACGTTAGGAAATAATGTCTGTCTGTCAGTTTCTATAAAAACAAAGTAAATATGATGGTGCTGAAAAAAAAAATATATAGCTCATTTTCTCTCTGAGTGAAATACTGATTCGGCTCCAGGACTCAGACACTCTCTTCTTCCTTTTTTTTTTCTCTCCGTCAAGAGAATGAGACACAGAGGGATTCTGGATTAACTAGGACTGTTGAAGTTTCCTTTCTGTTCCCCTTGCCTCTATTGTCTCGCTATTGTTTTTTCTCTCTATCCATGCTTTTGGGTATCCTTTTTCTTGGCATCCCACATCTCTGGATCTGAAGAACATCTGTCCATATTAGACTCTTAATCCTTTCTCATGCTTTAACGATCTGTTTCTCTCTTTCTTTTGATGTCATCAATGTAGTGAAAATACCACCGGTCCACACACTAGTGGCATACTACCACTTTTTAGATCATTTTGAGGCTATTTGAAAATATGTAATGAAAGATGTCACCGAGCTCTTTCATGTTATTGCTCTTTCTTCTATTCTTCTTTTCTATTTAACACAATCTATTCATCATATCCGTTTCTTGTTATTCTTGATATCTTTTTGCAGATTTAATCAGAGGAAGTGAGCTAAGATTTAATTAGCTGTCAGCACTCCTGTACTCTGCATAATTCATAACACCATGCAGGTGTCACTCTTGCCTTCTTCTATTAAATTATACCACATCTTTCACTCCCTCACATTTGCTGATGCCCCGTTTCAAATTCCTAAAAGATTAATTGTCCCACGGTGTTCCTACTGGAACATGGGGCTTAATGGAATCTGCGTCTTTGAGGCGCCAACCCACATCTCCTCCAACACCCGCGTTTAATGCTGGCCCATGGAATATTTATGAAGTTATTTAGAAAGGGCCAGGCATGGTGAGTAATGGCCCTGTTTGGTGATTCACAGTATGCCACCTCGTTGCTATGATGGAGAGTTGGGCGATGAGGCACGGCAGGTAAGGGCAGCGACCCTAACACCCATGGCTGCATTCATTCATGAAGGCCAAAAAGAGAGCAGACCCATCTTTGCAAACACACACATGTAGTCACACACATGAAGACACATGCAGGTCTGGGCTGACGACATGACTGACAATAGAATGTTTCTAATTTCCTTCCATCCGAAAAGGATGAAAGGAGAAAGAGTGATATGTTCAGCACCATGGACAGATCCCATGAATGTATTAGCTTAGGAGTGTATGTGATTTTTTTCATAAGTCATTATATGATTTATATATATTATTTTATTAATATTTATGCAATCTGCATGCAATCTGCATTTGTCTCTTTTTTAAATGCCTGAGTAAGGCAACTCTTTACCACTAGAGCAGCTACAGTGTGTGTTGCCATTTAATCAAATAGCCTCTGGAGCTAACTTCATATTGGTTTTAAGATTCTTATATATATATTTATTTATTATATATACATGTTTGTGCAGAGATGTGAAAAGTCAAAGATGTCTGCCAGCACCTATTTTCTTTGGCATTTGTCAACTTTTACTTTGTTCCATGTCTCTTTAAGAACTGAAAGTATCCTATTGTAATTAGTTCCAGCCCCCTCTGCATATCGTGGGAGAACAGCTTGATAATTCTGTTTGAACTGTTATTTTATGCCACAATAGGGTAATGAGGTTATCTACAGCTTAAAGCCCAACCAGTACAGCAGTTTTAAGTCTGTTTACAGCTCTCTCAGCTATACCTGCAGTGCATAAACCTCAGTACACTTTACAGACAAGCAGTTGATGGTGTGGAGTCGAGCCGTTTTCTTCACCCATAATAATAACTTCCCCAATAATCCAGTAACGGTAAAGCACTTGTATGGCTAATTAAGGATGACTTGTCCCATACCCTTCTTCATATAGGTGTGTGTGTGTGTGTGTGTGTGTGTGTGCAGATTGTCCAAACACGACAGGTGAGTCAGTCATCCAATCACATTATATTGACAACTCCTGCTGTAATTATATTACTGAGTTGCTTGCTCTGGTCCTATGGAAATGGAAACAAACCTACCCACATGTGCACACATATGGAACCCTTGAGAAATGCCTCAGTGTAAGATTGAAATATTGTTTGGACTCGTCTGAAGTGTGATATATGGTTTTGACACACCCCAGACATGCACAGTGCCAACACTAGTTGACTTGTTTTAAAATGACATGCCTTGTCTGGGTATACATCCAAACTAAAGATGAACTGTCCAATAATCTAATTTCGAAGGAAATTTTGGGCAGTCAAGAAATTAATGCCAGAAAGACAGTTGGGATCTGTGAGTTTTACCAGCATGTACAGCTAGTGTCATCAACAAAAAACAAAACAAAACACAATAACATTGGTCGATTTAATAGTCTGATATTGATTAGTTTTACTTTGATAGAATTATTTGCTTCTCCGACCCACAGTCATTTTCCTGGTATGTTGACAAGTCATTACATTTTCCACTAAGAATAAGATAAATAAACTTTAGCTTAAGAGCTAAATGTGCCATTTAAAGCTGAGGAGTTTTTATGAAATATGAAGGAAGGTTATATACTCCTCTTTAAGCCGCTTCATCCACTAATGAAATATCACTGGAATCTTTCATTAGAAGTCCAGATTTAAGCATTAAAGCATAATTGTTAATGTTAGCTGAACATTAGCTCTAAAGCTGATCCTTCATTAAATAAATTCATAAAGGGTAGAGTTGTGAATCCCTCTGGAAATCTCCCTGGATGAATTATGAGCAGAGTGGAGGATGGCAAGCAGAGAGAATTCAGTCTGAAGCGGAGAATTCAAAGTATCCTTTAAGTTGTGACATGAGCATCTATTTGGCAGTCACCAGCGACTTCACACAGTTGTCAGCTGCAATCTCGTGTTAAAGGCAGAGAGCATTCTTCACTGTCTTTCACTCCGTATCTTCAGGCACTCATCAAATTAAGGTTTTTCAATGTAAGGGCACACATAACAAATGTGACCATGCATTGACCAGGTGCTGGGCACGTTAACGCGCGTTAACGGAATGATTAATTAACGCCTTTAATTTTTTTTTTAATCGCGCGTTAATTTTTTGGTTTGTTTGTTTTGCTGGCTGTGATGACAGAAACATGCAGTCGCGTCTCCCTTTGTGTCTGACGTAATCGGGAGAGAGCGGGTTTAAATAAAATAAAGAGACGTTTTCTGTCTGGAAGTTAAGAAGAAAAGAAAAAAAACGACGTTTCTTTTTATCTGTCCAAACCCACGCAGATGAGCAGAACATCGTGATTTTTGGACGGGAAACGGCTCCCAAAAGACAATGAGAAACTTTTTTAGCAAAGGTGAGACATGTTCTCTGACAAATTTACAAACATGAAGCATGAACTGGGACTTCTTCTGCCTCGGTTCGGTAAATCTTGGTCATAGCGAGATAAAACTTCCAGCTACACACACCTGACGCTACACCCGGAAGTCCAGATGTTAACCCCTTAACTCCCGGTAGAGGAGCTAACAATGCAGTTAGATAATTTCTAGGCAGAAATCTGGATAATGAAGCACTAAAGGTGCATGGATTGTGCATATTGTGAATATTTCTCTCTCCTCACCATCTGGAAGCTGTGAGATTGTAATCCTGCTTTCTGTCTGTTCACCTGATGCTGATATTCATTATTGTTCCTTCTGTGTTTAGAAGGAAGCAGCTTCACAGCTTTAAATTCATCCTGCTGACTTTTTACCTTTTAGTTAGTAAATCCTGAACATTTAATCCTTCTTTGTCATAAATATTTGATTATATATATATTAAGAAATATTTTAACTGTTGCTGTTTAAAGAAAAAACTGCAGCTAAATGTGTTTATTTTTTTAGTTCAGGGGGCCTGCAGCCTTACAATCCAGAGAGCCATTTTTCCCTCAGCCAGCTAAATGAAACTCCTTTAGAGCTGAAAATGCTACGAGTCCTTTTCAAAAAGGCAACTTAAGATATATATATATATATTTTTTTTTATTAAGAGCCACCATAGGATATTTGTTATTTTATTGGTTTTAAAATAAAGAATAAAAATAAAACCTTTATTAAAAAAAGAGGATAGACAGACTTTATTCTAAGGGATGTAGATATTTGTGGAAAATGATCCAAAGAAAAAAAAGTCCATAATTTCAAACCTAATGACAAGAAAAATAGATTTTAAATAAATAGATTTTAGCCATTGTGGAAGGTTTGAGACCCCTGATTTAGTGTTTGTAAACCAAAATTTACTGCATTTTCTTTATATAGCCAAAGGCTATATAAAATGTCATGCGATTAATCGCGATATATATATATACACACTGTTTAAAAAAAATAAAGGGAACAGTAAAATAACACATCCTAGATCTGAATGAATGAACTATTCTTTTTAAACACTTTGTTCTTTACATAGTTGAATGTGCT
>JBAMHW010000019.1:13358531-13372724 GCA_037177495.1 Rhadinocentrus ornatus
CTGAGAAGTGGTCTGTGGTCACCACCTGCAGAACCACTCCTTTATTGGGGGTGTCTTGCTAATTACCTATAATTTCCCCCTGTTGTCTATTCCATTTGCTGCATGTGAAATTTATTGTCAATCAGTGTTGCTTCCTAAGTGGACAGTTTGATTTCACAGAAGTGTGATCGACTTGGAGTTACGTTGTGTTGTTTAAGTGTCCCCTTTATTTTTTTGAGCAGTGTATATATCTTTTTTATTTATTTATTTATTTTTCCTTTCATGTTTTCATATTTGGAGTTGCTGGGAGGCAATTTACAACTCTCCAGAGACTGTGGAATTTTCCAAGACTTTACCGGTAGACAAACTAAGATCATCAGCACAAAGTATTTCATTCTAGTTTTCATCTCCCCATAATCACTGAGGAATAAATAGAGAAGCACTGATCTGACTTATAAAACATTCAAAATGAATAAAGCTTGTAGAGGAAATGCTACTAAACCAGTTAAGACCAGAATCTCAGAATACAAAGCAAATAAGTAACAGTTAGTTATTGAAACACTTTTTATACAAGCATTTTGTATTAATTCTGTTCTCAGATGCTGGGGTATTAAACTGGTTAAGCCTTCTCACCATGAGAGAAACATCGCTTTACTGCTCAAAAAAGAAAAAAGTTTGACTAATTTTGTAGTAAACCTTTGACTTTGATGACGGTGATGAGCACGTACTTGGCCTCCTTACAAATTGGAGACTACTTTTTTACTCTGTAGTTAACCAAGTATAACACTAGTATGTTACACTCTCTAGGTCTCAAAATTCTTCTTGTATGTGCAAACGTTATGTCGGACTTTTTACAAGACGGAACAGCATCATGGTCAATGTTCATGAATTTTCCACTTGTGATTTAATGCGAACTTTGCCTATACTGCTGAGAGTGTAACGACTACCCTGCTGAATAACTATATGATAATAGGATTTCTAGATTGATTTAAACATCTACATTATGTTTTGAAGAAAATATGGTGTACTGCAAAATACCTCTGGTAACATATCTGTGAATGACTGTAATTGTCAAAAGAGTGGGCCTCTGTGTACCGTTTTGTTGTATGAGCACATATATGAATGTTAGCTTAAGTATTTCCTCTTTTTGGTGATGATTAGTCATTCCTCAGTCTGCATTTGGACAGACTCAGACTGTGGATTTGTTTGCATAAGAATGAGCCGCACCATCTAAGATATTCCCAGATTCCTCTAACATGGGATGTATTATAGTGCATGGTGAAGCCCTATATTGATAGCGAGTTGTGTTTAATCTATTAAATAAATGCAACCTCTGGCCACACTTACACACAAAACGTACAGCTACATGCAAACTGTGCAAGCTTTATTTTATTCTCAGAAGAGAAGAAAACACATTCTGCCTAATTTGTTTGATGTTCGTCTCAGTCCACAGTACTGATGTATTCCCTACATGCACCTCCATCTGTTACTCTATTCTTCCTTCCTCTTCTGTCCTCTAATTCATCTTGACTATTGTGCTGGACTCTGCATACTAAAATAGTATAATTATATAACCAGAAACCATGGATGAAATAAGGTTTTAACTTTTCTGTATTTACATCCTCACCTGTGTTCTCATCCCTGCTGAAATGACTTGCTCAATAAGTGAGTAAATGTTAAAAATATTTTATAATATACATATATTTTATCTTTTTAAACTACATTATATATCTTTTGCATAGTTCTTTTTTATCTCTTTTTCCAAAGCAGAGACTTTGACCACTGACCCCTTTCTGGCTTTTTTAATTATCACTAGCTTCATGGTGGAGATTGTGAGATTAGAAGAGCAAGCATTGCCTGTCTGCCTTACTGTTTTGGGACAGATCTCATAAAAAGTTCAGCATTAGCATTTCATGCTTCAAAGCCCCTATGCTTTAAAACCCCAGAGGCATTACATGTGAAAGCTACACATCAATCCTACAATATTAGCTGCTTTATTATTAAGCTGAATTGTAATGCTAAGCTTTTGTTATAGGAGTCACACACAGGGAGCCATTATAATGGCCACTAACCAGATATATTTCTGATGTATTCTCCTTATGTTTTGGACCAGTAGATTAAAATAAGCCCATGGTGAAGGTCCTCTTCCTTTCAATGAAACTGGTTTTTTTTCTTTCCCTCACAATTATTCTGTGGAGACATGTGGAAAATTTCTACATGGCAGATGGCTGAAAACAATCTGCAAAATGTAATTTATTCCCTGTTAGATCAACCATGTCAGTCGAAGGAGCACTAAATAGATTGCTTTGCCTTGATGAACACTGTAAGTGCTAATTTCGACCAGCGTTAAACCTAATGCTCATTACTTGTGTCTGGTTAGTGATGCTGTGCTGTTGTTTGCTGTAGCATAAGAAGCACACAGTCAGCCTGCTGTGCTTTGCATCTCTCTGTACCTGCTGCCTCTATATGCGCACACGCACTGACTAGGCTGGAAAGATGGGGCTGACGCTGCTCAGTAGACACATGCACGTACAGAAACACACTCCTCTTGTCACAGTTGGACATGAGGGCATGCTGTTATTGTAATTAAAGTGAGGATGGCACTTTCTGCTATGTATTCATCATGTGGCGTGGCTGCAAGGTGACTCTGAGGGTTGTTTCGCCCACTTTGTGCACACACACATCCGCACAGTACACAGCAGACCTTGACAGATGTCAGGGTGGCATTCAGCCCACATGTGCCTCTCTGTCTTCCTGTCACCCATGCACATTGGCACTCTAGTCACACAACTGCACACACATGCTTAGTCACCTCATGTCATGTACAGGACTTTTATGTGTGGTCACCAGTTGAGTAATTAGCCGACGTTACTGAGCCGTCAGAATGTTAATGATAAATAGATAAGAGGTGTTTCACGCTTGCATTCTTACACAAAACATTCATTGCTCATTTACTTAAGAGACACACTTGTGACCTCTGACTTCACCCCAATAAATGCCAGAGGAGGGAATAAAAGGAATGTGTTTATGGCCTTTGGGCGGGCTTGCCTACATGATGAAATTGGGTGATGTTGCGGAACATAACATGTTCCGGCGATCTGGTGACAGATTATGACGCAGTTGGGTCATAATGAACAGGTTGAAATCACAAGCAAATAAAGCAAAAAGATAAAAACCTATTAGTATCAGCCTTTTAATTACAAGTCTCTCATAAATCTGGGGAATTTTTAGCAGCAACATTATTTTCTCTTGTGGCTCCTCACCTGACATGTCTTGCAACGTAAATATATTAGTGTTATTGCAGTTAATTTAGAGGAAGCTATATACACTTTGTATGCATTTTCACCATTTAACAAGTATGTCAGAAATATAATAGCATAAATAAATTATTAAAATGGTTCCACAAGACAGTCAAGATGAGCTCTGAGAAAAGCAGAAACAGGAATCATGACAGAACACTGGCAAAAAAAAAAAAAAAAAACGGATGAAAAAAAGAAAAGAAAATAGACAAACAAGAAGCGGTGATGACGTGTTGTAGGTGGGCCGTCCAGAAAGAGGAGCGGATGGTTATTAAGAAGTAAATGTCTGCTGTGGATCATTTATGTGTTACAGTATAATGATCTAACAAATGAGAGAAGAATAGAAAACTCATTCATTCCTCCAGATTCTGATGAGTCTGAGTAACACCTGGCGGAGATGCAAAGTCACACTTAATAATGATGTGTTGAATGCTCTCCTCTTGTTTGCTTTGCTGTGGGCAGATCAGCCCTGTTCCATATCAACTGTCCAATATATCACAAACAATGCTGGAAGTATCTAGTTGTAGTCTTGTAAATAGTGATTCACAGTCTTTGTTAAATCTCAGTCTGAGACCAGGCTAAGACTTCAAACTCTAAACATTTGTCTTTTGATGTGAGCAGGTATGAGCAGGTAGTTTTCTAGAGTCTTTTGCAAATCTTTTCAAAGTCTTCTGATGTAAGCCCAGAATAAGAAGTAAAATTTTTCTATCAAATTTAATGATCTGTATCACCATGTGTGATTTTTGTGGGTAAACACAATGATACAGCCTTATTCCACAGCCATAAGACATCACATTCTGCTGGCCCATGTGGGAATACAGTTGAGAATAATTTAAACCAGTCGTCACAGTGTCCTGTTACCTACTTTATGTGGCATAGGCACTGAACATCTGGCTGTGCAGATGGATGAAATGCATACAGGACAAAGAAAACTCATTAGAGCCCGTTTACGGTCCACCCAGATTGTCTGCTGCAAACCCATATGCTTTGCCAAAAAGAGTCATAAATTGTGACTTTAATTGAGTTAGAGTTCGTATCTACCCTGCTGCTTTATGCTGTGTTGTTCAGGTACAAGGAGAGTTTAGTGTGCATCTGTGACACTTATGTCTGGTCATCCATCCTTCTCTGGTGTGCTGCCAGTAGTTATATATGATCATGGCCTGGTGCAGTTTAGACATATCTTTATTATTAGCTAATTATTAAATTTAATGTAGTTGTGACAATAGAAATTAATCACTACTAAAGGCATATTTAAAATTTAATTGTTTAGACGATGTAGATAATGATTTGATTGTTTAAATAAAAGGTGATCATGGTGTCAAACCTCAAGACAAAGGCTCTTCTTCTGTTCTCAAAATTTCTGTTAACTCTTACATAGAATTATTTTAAGGGACAATGATTGAAGGAAGTTTCCTAAAGGCTCCCAGCTGCCACACACAGACAAAATGAAGGTTGTCACACTAGTGAGGTCATGTGCATGATGTGTGTCAAAAGTATTCATCTCCAATAGTCAGATGTGCAGACTGTTTTGCTTCATCATTGCACTTTACAGTAGCTTCAGTGGCAGTCAGGGGAATGCTGAAGCGTAGCTCTGGCTGAAAAGAGGAGAAAAAGGTTGATTTAAGCTATAGTTACCTAATCATGGTAACATGACTTTGCACTCAGAGTTCCATCTCCATTCAGGTGGATAATTCAAAGTGCTTTCAAGCAGCAGTGGGTATGATTCAGCTATGGCATTTCAGTTTTTCAGGAAGCATGTTCAGAGCTGGAAGAGGAAATACTAATTTGTCCATTTTTCCCCTCCACATGCTTCACACTGCAATACCTGACCATTTAAATATTTCTTCAGTCCTGAAGGCTGAGTAAAAAGCTTTTTGTGGTGCATATTAAGTAGATGACATTCAGCTTTTCATTTACAAATCGAGATAACAAATGCAGAAATTGTAGCCTTTTCCGTACAAGGGCGAAAAATGAATGTGCTACAAGTCTAATGTGCTGGAGTTGGAGCTATTGGAAACATTGTCTTAAACAGCTTTTTCCAGACTACAATGAGATTTCACCCAATCAAAACTGTGTAAAATATATTTGTTTGAAATTTTCAATAACTTGGTTATTGATTGGTTGATTGATTGGTTGAGAAAATGTATTTGAACATCATGACAAAATATGAAAACCAAAAGGGAAATAAAACCAAATAAGAAAAAAGACAAACATTTGAAAGGAGTGGGTGGAAGCATAAGCTTATTTAATCCAATCCCAGTAAATTACAACCATTTTCAGTCATTATACCTTAGTCACACTCATTATTGATAACTAGGCATCACATCATCTTATAATGAAACAATAGTGATAATAATACCCAGTATATACATCAATATCTCCTTTAAGAATTTATGTTTGTCAAGGAGCTATATAATCGTACTAACGGCTACAGTAACAATAGTAATACCAATAATATAAAATAATAATTGCTTGAATAATGGTATTACTTTTGCAATCAATAACTTTTTTTACAGATATATAAATGCTATCACAATCAGTTTTTACAAGTAAAAGCTGATTTCACCTCAACTCAACTTATAGACCGCAGAGAGAAGGATTGAGTGAGGATTATTCCTAATCAATGTTCTACTTAAGGTGTCTCTTCCTTGATCTGTAATCTTTGCTGCCAACTCTAGTCCTCATTTATAAAAAGTTATTCATTCCATTTTCCATAACATATCATATTTATCACCACAGTTGTCAATAAAATACTCTGGATATGTAGTTTTCTTTGTCCCACTTCTTAGTTTGTTTAATATTTCCCAGATTTTACTCATTCAGCATTTTCCTATAATATGATTTTTATTAGTTCTTATTTTGTCTGTTAACTTATTTTCACTTACTGCTTATTTGCCACAACCTTGCTGGTTCAGGACTTGCTGAGCCTTCAGAGACGTAATAAAAGTGTCTGTGAGTCAGCATGCCTTGCAAACCCTCAAGGGGGAGAAATTTCTGCAGAGTCACTTGAGATACCTTGCTGTCTGTATTTCCCGAATGAACCTAGACATGTAATTCCCTTTTCCTTGCCACCTCAGGGCTTTGTTGGTGCCATCAGTAAACAGCCTATTAAGCCCAGAGGTCAGTCCAAACTTTAACCTTCCCAACTAGCTTTGCCAGTCAGCCAAAAAAAAACAACACAAAACAGGTTGTCTGATTATCATGTCCGAATTTGTTTTTTATGTCTAACTTTTTTTATTTTTATTTTTCTGTCCACTGATTGATAAGCAGGTAGTCAGTATTTGTTGTGGCTCATCTTCATTAGTTTCCTGATTGACTGCCAGGCCCAATCCCACCCTATTCTCCACCTTGTTCTCCCCTTAATCTTCCATCCTTCGCTCCAAATCAAAGCCTAGGTCACTGTGTCTGTGGGCTGACACTGTGAAGTTTCAATTGCTGCCTGACCCCTTCCATCCAATTTCATGGCTGTTTGTGGCCAGCCAGTGCCCATGCTGCTTCACTCTAAAACTCTTTAAATGAACCAACCTCTGGCTCAGGGCCGCCACTCATCTCAGCAAGATGAGTGGGAGACGAATTCATTTCAAATGAATGTCAAGCCTCGTTATTATACCTTTTCAGTTTTGGGCACTCAAGAGCCCAGTCATTTCCTCTTCCCTCTCATTCTTATGTCAAACATGCTCTCACACAAATGTTTAAAATGACATGGCTTGATGCTCTTCTAATGCAGAAAATAAACCACCTCTGGCTTTGAAAAATGTAAAAATCTTGAATTAATCCAGTTGGAACTGGTTTATGGTCATAATTCATCTCACGGGAACCTTCTTATATTCAACGAGCAGCTACATTTTTCAATAACAGTCTTGCTTCATTGGAGCTTTAATGGCTTTTTTCATTAGATGGCCTTTAAGCACATCAACTTTCTTTCATATCTGTAATGTAGAAACAGGTCTTTATAAGATTGCCCCTCATGAGATTCATATGATTGTTTAGCTAGTAATTTTAAACGTGGCTCTTCAGCATACACAAGTCTTGTGATTTTATTTTTACAGCTAACGCATAAATCAGTCTAATACAGAATATTTAAGCATTAGTTAGTCGATGACTTTATCTGTTGTGTGATTTCAAGCTATGAACAATATTCCTTATTTGTTTAATCGAAGCGTATACAACGTAAAAGTACACTTGTGTATCCACACACATCAGGATATGTCAGTGTGTGGATATCTGAAAATGTATATGGGAACGGGCAATAAATTTTGGGATCCAGCTTTAGGAATAGATTTATCAGGTGTAAATCAAAGGGATCCAATGAAAACATGCCTCCTTATAAAAGGTATTGAATTAGACTACATTATTATACTGTGTGGTACCCGCCCTGGTGAGTTGTACAGGTAATGGTGTATCTTGTATGGGTAGAGCCAGGCTTTGGTGATTGCAGGACCCTATTTTCACTCTCTCTTTGATCTTGAAGTCAGAATTTCAGGCTCTTCTAGTAAGGTTCAACTTCAAAGCCACTCAATTTGGAATTGCACGCTTGGCATCTTGACATTCCTCAACCAACCTCTACCTTAAAATTTAGAATGGCTGTTCTGTTCATCAGCAGTAGTCAAAGCTGTAGGAAAAGCCTCGTCTACTTTTTTTTATTGATCTTTTTTTAATGTATTTTGTACAATTTCCAACTTTTAGTGGTGGACAAGTCACTGAGTTTGTAAGCAGAAAATACCACATGAAGAAATTCTAACACATATTGCAAACAGCTTAACTCCAAAAAAGAAACCTCAAACATTTTCTGACTGGAGGGGTATGAAAGGTGTGCATGTGTGTTTGTCAACTTCTTTTGAAACTTTAGAAACTGAAAACAGGTAACCTTCTGCTTCTGTTGTGTTTGCAGCCAGTGAAAATTGCCACGACTTCCATCCCATGTTCTTTACCCATGATCGCTCCTTTGAGGAGTTCTTCTGCATCTGCATCCAGCTGCTTAACAAGACTTGGAAAGAGATGAGAGCCACAAGTGAAGACTTTAACAAGGTATGCTCCTTAAGTTTGTTTTTGGTGTCAGAGGTTAAAAAAAAGTTACATTTTCTTTCTATAGTACATGCAACAGTGACTGGGTTTGTAGAACTGTTTACACACGATTTGTTTTATCATTTCCTCCATGGAAATCTTTTCCATTTCATTTTTCTCATTTAACACATGAAAAATTTGAGAGTTGTGATAATGGACTGATGGACAGCCGGAAAAAGTGCAAATATATAAACAATTAAGAGTGCTTAAGTACTCATTTAAAGTTTGGATTTGTATGTGCTTTAACGCAACATATCATAATTTTCTGACCTTAAAACTCTTCTGACTAAATGCTTAACAATGTTTTTGACTCGTTTTGATGTCACACTGACATTTATTATGCGCAATCCTGGAGTTGTTCTTACCCTGCAGTGTCCTGGGGCTCAGAAACCACACTTCCCAGCCCTCAGCATCACATGACATTACGGCAACATTGTGTGCTAGCAATTGAATATCATTATACTGGGCGTTTTGAATGTGGCTAATTGCTGTGCTGGACAAAGCTCAGGGAAGAAACAGGGAAGTAGGTGCAGAGAAAGTTTCTTTAATCTTTTATGGTAATTGATGAGTATGCTGGATGGATATCAATAAACATTAGTTTTATCCAATGATGGAGCCATTGATTGAGCTCCCATATCTTCATGAATAGCTCAGTGGAGTTTGGATAAAGATGACAAACTTGCTGTAAGCTGGGTAATGTTGAGTCAGCTCACACAGGTAATTTAAATACGTGCACAGCCACACAATGATTGTAATGAGGTGTTTATAGCAGCAATTGTATGTTGTGTAGTCAATTGGGCATCAGTTGTAAGAGGCAGCAGATGCCCTGCACCGTTTTCCTCATTTGTCAAACAAAGTATGATTATCTTATGTTATCAAATGCCAAACAGACCAACACAAGCTATTAGCCGCTCTTTTTTCCTACTGATTGTTCAGTCTTGTATAAATGCTTACTAGCATTGATATTCAGGAACAATGTGTCCAACCAACAATGAGCCAGTTCTTACTTCTGCACTGCAGGTACTTTCCTCTTGCTCCAATAAGTCCCCCACCACATATTGTGATGTGTTCAGGTGACACTGTAATTGCTATTCAGCTTCCAACATCCACAAAATAAATGTTGAAGAGTCTATTTCAGTTTGTAAGAGGAGTGAATGATAGCCATGCATCAATAAAGCAAGTATGGTATTCCTGATGGGTAGTGGTGAGCGCCTTGCATGGCAGCTACCGCCATCAGTGCGTGAATGTGTGTGTGAATGGGTGAATGTGATAAAATGTAATGCGCTTTGGATAAAAGCGCTATATAAGTACGGGCCATTTGCATGGAGCTTCATTAGCCTTTTGGTATCCTAATAGGTGTCAAATGACTGAAGACATCAGTATAATTCATTTTAAAAAGAACTTGGCACTTAAATACAACTTTGTAAAGAAAGTCAAACTTTCACAAAAGAATTGAGATGATATTAAAAATATATTGTTTTCAGACAGAGCACTTCTGACCTAGTGTGAGAGGCAATAAAATAAATAGTGACACATTGCAGTTCAGACACAAAGGCAAATCCAGTCATCCTGTGTAGCAGTTGAATAAATACAGAATCCACCCACAGTTGGTTGATGTCGTCACCATTTACTGTGTTTTCAACTCAATAAAGCTTTTAGTAGTGGGATAACTTGACATCATGACTGTATTGTTAGTTTTATGAATTAACACTTAGAAAAACGTCCTTGACACTGTTGCACAGGGCATTTATGTAACTTTATTGTGAGTACTGTTATCATTAAATAAAATGCTGAGTTCTTTTAATAGTAGGAGTGATACAGGTATCTCCAATTGACATTAAATAACTAGCACATCACTACTGTACATCCACATAGTTTATCTTTCCAAAGAATTCTACACAAATGAAGTCCTGTACACCAGGAGCTGCTCAAACAAAACAATTTTGCTAGTTTTGCTTGATTAGGGATGGTTGATGCTTCCAATCCTGCTTTCCCCTAACTGCACAGTCTCATCTTGAGAGTTTAAATTCAAGCTGTAGCTTACTGATTGTAAGACAGTTTGGTCTCAAGGGCTTCACATCAGCTACATGATGCATGCAAAGCTTTTTCAGCCTGTTTACAACTCTGAGTCTTTTTTTTGCATTCCTTGTGAACCTGCCTTTTTGGTATACACTGGTTTGGTAAACAAGAATCAAATTAGCTAAAAAGTTCTTTTTTTATCACTAAAGATGAAACATTAGTGTGCTGTTGAGAGAAATAAAGTCAAATGCTCCTTTATAGATAAGTGCTGATTAATTTGTGGACACCGGTTATTAATGCTCCTCACCACTGTGGATGTATTTGCTTGTTTAATTGTTTCCAGTTTGTCAAGCAGGAATGTTTCTGCTCCTGTCAGCAACATAAGAAGTTGTAAGTCAACAAAGTGGCTTTGTAAAGGCTGAGTCTGTTTCTTAGACGGTCCAGTGCTAGTCTGTGCTGTAAAAGTAAACTGGTTTCCAGCTATAGTGTGTAATTTAAACACATGCCATTGAAAATGTCATGCTCATCCATTAAAGTAAGGAATATCCTCTTTAGAGAGGATGCGTCTTTATGTGGGTGGATAATAAGAGGGATCAAGGATTTTTCTGAAGGCGTCCACTTTTAAATACATTTGTTTTCCGTGCAGCTTCTGCATTTGCTACTGACAGCACTGATGTGTGAAATACTAAAACAGTTAAGATTTTCTCAATGTCTTGACGTTCACATTGCTGTAGACTGAAGGTGTGTGAGCACGTCTTAAAGGCTGATGGCTGTTTCAGTGTCTGGTTCTACATGGTTCACTGAGCATCTGCTCAGTCTGCTCACATGCACGCACACAGGTTCCTGCATGCATGTTTGGTTAGAAGAGAGACACAAAAACCTAAATAAAGTTTAAAATAATGTTGTTAAATCTGCCTTGTTGCTTTTTTGAATCTAGTGTTTAGTAAATGATAAAAGGTGTGTCTGTGTGTGACGTGTTTAATGGAGGCTTGTCTGATGCTCCCAGGGCACTGCTTTGACCGTCAGCAACAGTTTCTCCTGTTTCCATAGCAACCTCTGTTCAATTACGTCTGCTGTGCTGCACTACTCTCTACGCTCTATTTTGGTATATTGAAGCCACTCTCTCTACATGTGTACACACTTGTGTTTCGGGTATGTTTGCGCTCAAGAGCATCTATCAGAGACTCAGACTTGTAAGTCTGCCTGTCATCCCTTCATCCAAGCGTCTGTGGTTAGAGCGTCTCCTCCTAGTCTTCCCCACAGGAGGAAAACAAGCCTTCATCTTTGTCTGCTCAGGACCTTGGAAAAAAAAAACCTCACCAATGTAGCGGCTTGCAGCCACTCACAATACCCCTCCTCCTCTTCCTCTTCTCTCAACTCTCCCTCCCTCTATGTCTAAGTCTCTCTCTCCCCCACACACACACACACACAATTATCATGTGATCCACTTGCTGTATCACCATTGGTGTCTCTGATCGTGGCGTGTGTCCAATCAGTGCATAAGCCCAGAGATCAACATAAGCGAAGCAGAGCAGTCTGGCTGATGCTCTTAGAGTCACAAAGGGAGGGAGGAAGGTAAATTGAGAGGCAGAGAAAAATATTATAGTAGATGGATAAAGTTTAATAGATAAAGATTTGACAGATTTCAACTTAAAAGAATGTACTCAAATAGAGAGTCAAGCAGGACACCAGCAGGAACAGAAAACGGTGAAAGAAGAGAATAAGCCTAAAGAAGGTGTTGCACGAGCTGTGTTTGCAGAGGAGTTTTTTCTTATTGTTGCAACGCTAAAGCTAACTGTCCACAATAAGCTAGACTGTTCTTCCGAGGAGCCATCTGCTCCTTACATCCTTCCACACATCCTCGTCTCCTGTCGAGTACTAGAAAACTCCTTCTCTGGCAAAAGCACGAGGACTCATCCGTCACTGTGGAGAGTATCACACAACACTTGGAACCATGGAGGTGACATGTAAGTACTGAGATTGGAAATGAAAATCAGAGACGGGGAGGTGGTAGTAAGGGAGGAAGAGGGACTGTTTGTGTTGTTGCCTGGATGCGGACGAGGAGAGCGGTGGAAGGAGGGAGGAGGATCGAGAGAAGAAAAGGCAGTGAGAGATGGAGAAGATGGGACGGGGCAGAGTGGAAGATAGGGAGAAGGGACAGATGGGGCAGTGTTGACTCGGTGAGGCGTAAGCAGGTTAGACCCAGATCACAGCATTTTTATTAACACACACTCAGTCACACAAATTTAATGCGCTGGATTAAAATTTCACCCTGTTCCACATACACACATTACACCCTAGGCATCATCTGTGTTACTGTGTATGTGCATGCATGTGTGAGGGGGGTTGGGCTTTGTCATTGTGAATGGGATTACTCCACATCACCATTACCCACTGTTTGTCACCAGAGGAATTCAGTGTCATTACTACTGCTCCCCTATAATTCACACTGGTCTTTCCCAGCCTTGGATGAGCTTCAACCAGTGTTTTAGCAGGAGGGGTTTGACACAAGATTAGAGTAAGGTCAGATCCAGACTGTGGAGCAGGAGTCTGTGAAATACTGCCAGTACCTGATTTAATTTGTTTTGGACAAAACCAAAAAACACTGCTTTCACCTTTTTTTTATTTTTGTCTAATTGGACATGCTTCTGTTCTAAGGAATTATGTGTTAGCAGTAAGGTGGTTTACTCCTCTTTGATTTGTGTCAAAACAATAAATCTTTAAATCAATAATCCAAATGACTGAAGATTTATCAAAGACTGTAAGTGGGTTTTGGCTTCAAAGCTTCAGCTGGGGTCTACCCATGCTGATCAGCTTGTGCCTGTGTGGGTTTTCATCAGGGGGCTGCAGCATCCTTACACAGTTCTTACACATGCACGCCAGGTTAGTTGGCACTGAAGTGGAAGTATGTGAGAGTAAGTGTGCAGGATTGTTTGTCTCTGTGTGTGAATAATTGGGAATGAAGTTTTCCTCACCACCATCATCTAAAGCTTGGCTAAAAGAAGTTGCTGGATATTTATCTATATAAAATGCGTTGTTTTAAAAGTGTAAAGATATAAGCAGAGGGTGGCTAACTTAGTTTAGTGTAAAGACTGGAAACAGCCCGGCTCTGCCTATCTGCACCTCTAAAGGTCATAAATCATCTGCAACTTTAACTATCTGTTGGTAGGATTAAGCGTCTAAGCAATTTTCAAATTCATCTCTTTACATTTTTTGTACCAGAAGGTTTCTGTTTTCTGTTTGTTGACAGTTATTTTAATCAATCACATTTGAGCAGTCTTTGGCCACATGCAGGACTTTGCAGAGACTTTGAACCTGGTCCTGGATAAAAGCCTAGCAACTGCAGTGACCCTCTCATCCACCCTCAAAATCTAGTAATTATTTAGTTACTATTGCCGTGATATTTAAAACCACAGTTCAAATAAGAATTAGTACTGAAAATAAATGCAAATGATTTCTGAATGTGTTCTTTAATAAGGAGAGAGTTCTTCTACTTTTCTAGGTAGTCAGCATGAATGTACGCTAGTATGAGAGCCGGCACCCGAGTTTCTGGTGTTTGCCATGTTCGGATTTCAAGAAACGGCTTCGGACAGTTGGTAAAAGGGTTGCACACATTTACATATGCCAGCAACTGTGACTGCTGCTGTCCTGCTTTGCAATGAAACCAAACATGTATCATGGCACAGAAAACTTGCACCTCCCCCACTCCTCTTTCTCTCATGCAAGGAGACCTGCTGTTGTATTTTTTCGCACTGGTTATTATGTATGTACATATATGTATGTGAGTGTGTGTATATATATATATATATATATATATATAGATATATATATA
>JBAMHW010000019.1:13377486-13393759 GCA_037177495.1 Rhadinocentrus ornatus
GGCCCTGCGATGGACTGGGGACCTGTCCAGGGTGTACCCTGCCTTTCACCTGAAACACTGCTGGGATAGGCTCCAGCCCACCCCGCGACCCCTAATGGGAACAAGCGGTACAGATAATGACTGACTGACTATTAAATAAAATAAATAAACTAAATAAAATGATAAATCACTGTGGTGACTTAAACAAAAAAACATTTGATTCTGCATAAAGAGCTGTGGGAGTCCTCTTCTAGCCTCATTCAACATCCCTTATTCTCGGTATGTCTCCTGTATAGTTCCTGCCAGAAAGAAAAATGCTTGAAATTCCTTTTTAACTTTGCAATGACGTCTTTATTAAAGAGCCAATGCATAATGCTATTACTATCATTTGAAAATTATAGCAAAAGGTTAAAACTCGGCACAAAGGGGCTTAATCATAGCCCAGAATGCTGCTTTTTTCACAAGCCAAGATCCTCATATCAACTTTTGTCTTGTCTGTCAAAGGGGATTTTATAGATGTGCTCTTTCTGAGTCACTGATGTTTTGCATCATCTTCAGTGCCAGTTAGATTTAGATCACACTAGAGAGGCTTACAAATGATCAAAAATCTAAATGGTTGAAATCAATGGAGGAGGTCATTTTTACATGATATCAACTGAGGAAACTAATCTAGCTAATGATGACCCTTAGCTAGGAAACAGACTGTTATTGCCACTTCTAGGCATATTTGTATTGTGAGAGATAATCCCTGGATTAAATTTTGTAATTAGGTTACAAAATTCCTTTTATTTTTCTGTCCTCTTTCTTCTTTCATTTGTCTTTCTTTGTGCTGTAAACTTCATAACAGGCCTTACCAGGTCTAAAACAAGATGGGATGTCATTTATTTTTCTGGCTCTGTCACTGTGTAGCACCAGCTTTGCCAAAGGATGGATTATGTCCAAATAATTTTTTATGATTTTAACACAAACAACTCTGCTGATGCTGGATAAAATAGATCCCATCATGTAACTGTATTGTCCTATTTTTCTTTTCTGGTGTTGGACTGAGGGTTACAGAATTCAGTATGTTTCATTTTCACACTGTCAAACCTTTTGTTTAATGTTTCCACACCTGGCTTAGTCTGACTGAAAATATTCCAGAGGTTGGCAAGTTGATGAGTAATCTACTTGCAGTAAAAACAAAACAGCAAGAACATTGTTACATAAGACTGTGTTTGGCATCTTTGCTGGGTTTTTAGCCTTGTTTAAATCACACCAATTACAAGAAACTTGATAAATGTCTCCACTTTATTTGAGGTTCTGTAAGTACGTATAGAAACACCAAACATCATCCAAAGCTTGTATCTCTTATGATAGCGCCAATGCATTGAGTAAGATGGCTTGTACAGACTGTAAATGTATGCATTTGATCAAGAACAGAAGAGTAAAAATAAAATAGTGTACAAAAAAAAATGAAACAAAGAAAATCGTTTTTTTTTTCTTTCTGTCACCCAAGTATGATTTGATCCAGTGAATCAGCTTTGCAGGGCAAGCAGCAGCTATTAAAGAGTTTGATCCATAATCAAGGCTGCTTGTCACGTCTGCCATCACATCATCTGCAGCAAGCGGAAAAGCTCTGCTTGGAAAGAGAAATGCTAAGATTATTTTTATAGCCAGATATAACATTTAGTTTCTCAGCAGGATTAACAGACCTCCAGCTGCCCTCTGTTTTCAGAGGAAACCATTGTTAAAGGTAATTTTCTGTACATTAGTTGTAATTACTCTCAGCCAAGTCCATTTTGTTTCCTGGCTGAGTGCCTTCACAAAAAAAATATATATCTTTAGGTTATATTAATGCTCAAATTCTAATTGTACAGAATGTAAATCACTTGTCAAAGTGCAAAGCTAAGTGAAAGCAGCTGTCATTGAATATTTCAGCTTAGGACTCGTTCTCTGGAGGCTTGAGTATATGTGCAGAAGGATAAAACGGCTATAGGAAAAAGTCAGCTTTAATAATTATGTTAAAATCAGTCTAGTCTAATAAAGTAGTTCAAACAAGGATTTACTTCTACTACCCTGACTAATGAGTATAAGAACCTCATTTCACTTGTTGGTTTTTCTTTGGCTTTGGATTCATTCAGTGATAAGTGCACAAAGTATTATTTGCAAAAACTGCAGGTGATACCTCTCCCAGTCAGTTCTCATTCTTGCCACTGTGCTATGCTCATAATAAATGTGCACTGGACTGTCTGTTTTAATAGAAGAGTTGTGTATGTCTCTTGACAGTTATAAAATACTTTAAGCTAATTGATCTAGACATGCGTGATGTGTCATATGTTTTGCGTTTGAATGCAATCCTTTTTGTATTGTTACTTCTGTGTAACACAAAGAGCCCGTGAGTGGGCTGGATGACTTGGAACAGCGCTCATGTCATGCTTCTGCAGACACAGCCAAGTTAATGGTATTAGCCAAATGGGTATTATCTGCAAGTGATACCAGGACTTAACCAGCCACCGCTGAATTCTTCTGCTTAGCTCTTTTTCTCTTAAGGTTCAGTGCACCAGACTGGATTACAGGCTCCAATTCAGTGGGGGAAAAAATGTATCAATGATCTTTTTAGAAAGGTTTTTACGCTCTGCCAAACACACACAAAATAGTGGTTCTAGACTTATCGTTAAATTTGTACCCCCACACACGGTCTCTGTCTTCATTTTGTAAGTCTCCTGCTTCCATGACAATGTCATCTGCCTTTCTGATCTGTTACACAGGTAATGCAGGTGGTGAGGGAGCAGATCATGCGCGCGCTCACTGTCAAGCCTAATTCTTTAGACCAGTTCAAGAGTCGTCTGCAGAACCTGAGCTACACAGAGATCCTGAAGATACGCCAGTCTGAAAGGATGAATCAGGAAGATTTCCAGTCCCGCCCCATCTTGTGAGTGATGTACTATTGTCAGTGTGTGAAATCCAAATATTGTAATTGCCTGCTTTTGTCAAAGGGTCATAATGTTGATCTGAAATGTTTCCTTGAAGCTAGATATCAAGATGGCAACCAGATGTCAAACTTAATATCAGTTTACTTGGAGAAAAAAAGCTTTGAAAAGAGACTTGGAAGATCTGCTTAATGATGTTATTGTTCACTCTAGTGGTCTATTTTATACCATCCCTTATTAGGTATACTGACTCAAATGAGTACATACTGTAATGTGTATCTACAAAAAGAGTTTTGGTGCTTAATATGCTGGTAATTGTTTCCTTTTCCTTTATTCATTTGTCATCTAAGTACCTACAACTGGCCTAAAGCAGACTGCACCTGCTTTCCTCTCATGATTAATTTATGTATTAAATTCAAATTGTCTGCGAATGGCATTACCAGTGAATACTCCATTAACCCTCCAGCTCATTATGCACAGAGAGCTAGTTGATCATGAATGCAGGTCCTGTAATGGAGAACATTGTTTTGTCCTTGCTATTATTAATGGAGTAGGTAGCACTGTTGAGAAATTGCTGCACTCAGAGTCCCTTTGAACAGTAATCAATGATGAACTAAGAGCTTATTGAATCAATATTGGGAAGGTAGAGACCAATCTTTGGCAGACAGTTAATCCCAGTGGAAAAAATACAATGCAAGCTGAGGATGGAGGAAAAGGTACTTTTAAATACTGAGGCATTTAAAGGTTCTTTTTTTAAGCTGTATTTATCACATTGAAACATCCAAAGACAGCTTACAAACTTACTTACCTGTTTAACATTGGGTGTGTATGGCATTATGGTACAAATAGCAATTCAGCTAAATTCTCTCACCTAATATCAGGTTGAAAGGCGATTGATTTTCTTACTTTCTAAATGTTAAAGTGCTGAACATCACAGACTTGTGAGCCTCTCCTCAACAATGTGAGACAATCAGACGTTAAAATTTTCCACTAATCAATACAGTAGAGTCGTGAGTGGGAACATATTGAGCCAAGCACATCCATTTTCTATCAATTAGAGAGAGAAGTTTGAGACACGAAAGATCAAGAGAAACTTTCAGGGTGTTGGATCAGAGATGGTTTCTTTTGAATATAGTCAGTTTCATGATTATTTCTAAATTTAGACTTTGGTGAATTTGGTGATTTTTGACAACAAAAAAAAAGGCAAATTGACTTCACATAAAGCAAGCAACTCAGAACAACTAAGAGTATGCTTACAAGAAAATTCATCTTTATTTTTAATGCCTTTTCTTTAATTCATTATTCATTTCATTACGTTTATCACCTGTACTTGACACCTGTGTTGTCATTTTCCACAAGAGCTATACTTGACATCTTTCACCATTTAACTTCTATGTGAAATCTTCCGTTTCAGAGCTCTTCCGCTAAAGTACAACACTTGAAGTCCCTGCTATTTTATGCTTTTGCTTGGAATATTCAGTTAAAATTGAAACTGAAGGTGCTTCCTAAGAAGACAGAGTGTCAGTGTCCTCTAAAACTCTCAGACAAAAGCATACTCATCCATGTGCAGCCTCATCAAAGTGGTACAAAAAGTGGTGAAGAAGCGCTGTCTTCATCCGTCCTCTCCACAATGAGTCGTGCCTTTCCCCCTAGCTGTTCCTTTGAAGATGTCAGCATGAATGTCTGACCCCAGATTGATGTAATGACTCGAATCACCAATGAGGCAAACACATAGGCAGAGAGGACAAGCTGGGGGAAAGAGAGCCTATGAGAAAAAGAGCAAGGAGGTCAAAAATGTGACAAAGAGAAGACTAAATACAAGAAAATAAACACCTAAAATTCTCTTTAACTAAGCTTGGAGAATAGGTGGGGAAAAAAGAAGTGTAAATTTAAAAGAGAATTAAAGCAACCAGATTGATGGTGGGGAACAACACTGCTCGGGCTGATAATATACATAATTAATGCTAACTGGTGCTCTGTGCATATACATCACACATACACAAAGATGCATGAATAAATAAAAGGCATTCAAGCAGAAGCAGCATACATTTTCACTGATGTTGCTATGGGATGCTGTTTAACTCATTTATAAGTATATGCACATTTATGGATTTGCATTTTTGTATTCAGTGTCTATACCGCTCTGACAGTCATTGTCCCGGGGGTTTGGCCATTTGGTGACTGCTACACAAGGATTTCACTTCTATTTCCTCTGGTCTCCTAACATAACACCTTGTGCTTCACTGTCACCGGCCTGCCACTCTGGGTGGGTGTGGTTTAAAAAATGTAAGTAATCTTCCCAATTCACTCATGTGTTTTTTGCTATTTTTTTACAGGGAGCTGAGGGAAAAGATCCAGCCAGAGATCATGGAGCTGATCAAACAGCAAAGGCTCAACAGGTTGTGTGAGGGAACCTGCTTCAGGAAAATCAGCAGTCGCAGGAGGCAAGGTGAGAGGAGCAGTTTACACAAACACACTCAAACATTTGTACAAACTTGCAAATCAATCTTTCTTTCACCTTCCTCCATTGATTTCAACCATTTAGGTTTTAAACAATCATTATCCCTTTTGCTTTACACATACACACACACACACACACAAGGAGTCTTCTGTTTTCCATTTTCTTCCTCTGTTTATTCTTTACCACCATAATTCCTAAGTCTTCCACCTAATTCCTTTTCTTCTTGAAAAATCCCACACGACATATTATATCAGCAGGAATCTCTGAAGCTCTTAACTGCTGTGAATCTGCTGTTATGATCACTAGCACAACTTTTCTAGTAAGCCTTGCAGGGAAACAACAACTTACTTAAAGCATTACAAAATTACAGTACACATCTCTCTATTTGGAAATGCATGCATAGTCTCTCCCGCCCTCCCCCTTCCCCTGCCTATAGATAGTATGTAAAGACATACAAAGACAGGTGAAGCCAAAACAAATGCTTTTGAGATAAATAATGTGGGACCAACAGGCTGCTTTACCCCTTAGCTGCAGTGTGAGGTAAACATGACAAAACAGTGTATTACCTTCTGACATGTGACAGTGTTGTAAAACATCTTGTTCACACATTTCCTGTCCTGGTTTTTAACTTAATGAAGTTTATATATTGATGCATTTCCTTCTTTGTGACACAGTCGAAAGGAGAGATGGAAGAATAGAAAATGAAAATCCAGCAGTCACCCTAGATTTGAGCGCATTCAAATCATTCTGCATAATATCGTATTTCATACTTGCTGTCAAAAGAAAGAAATCAAGCACGGAGCAGTGGAAGAGGATAAGAGAGGAGCAGCAGTCACACTAGCGAGCCTGCATAATGTACTGCTCTTTGTTCAGGGAGAATTTAATCTGCTGGAGACCTGATCCCTTCACTCTTCTGTCCTCCCTTTTTCTCCTTCCATCACCCCTCTCAGTCACCTCTGCTTTTGTCTACATATAAAAATGCATGAAAAAAAATCCCAGAGACAAACTCAGGCTGCGAGTCGCTTTGCTGCCATTAGATGACTGCTACCAGACGCCCTGCATCTTCTCCTTTTTACAATAAGTTAAATTAAAACTAGTAATAGAGGGTGGGGTTTTTTTTCTCCCCTCATCAATGTATTCTGGCATTTTAGAGCTTAATCACAGTTTGTCTTGGCAGCTGTCATCCAGGCATTGTCAGAAAGGAGTTATAGAATCAGGGAGACTGTAATAAAAAATAGAAGGTGAAAAAATGTTCAGGTGGAAACCAGCAGCCTGATTAAATATCTGATCATCTTAACTGCTTGCGCTAGGCTAATTTATGCTTGTCAGGCTCTTGTGCAGCACCATGCAGGAATTGGGCTCATATTACCATATCATGGTTATTACTTCAGAGATCTTAGAAAGCTATTTCAGAAGTGAAGATGCACACACTCACCCAGTCACATGAATACCATACAGAAACAAAGGCGCATTAGCCAGACTTGCACTTAGTAGAGAAAGCAATCCATGTGCATGTCTGGATTTAATGTAGCTCACTTGCCAGCAGGGTTGCATTGGCTTTAATCTGCTGCAGCAACACACGCCATCTAGAGTGGGGACTCTTCTTTCTTATTTTGTTTCTCTTTTCTTTGTTGGTTTTTTTTTGTTTGTTTTGTTTTGGTTTTTTGTGGTCGTGGGGAGGGTATGTCTCAAGTCTTTCTTCAAGTCTCAGGTTAAGTTTCTATTAGACGCATGAAATTACAGCTGATTTAAGTCCTTAACTTTGAATTTTCATTTCAAGGGAAGACACTTTGCTCTGTTCACCCAATTATTCCATTGTAATAACAGAGAAGTAGCCTTTTAAATTTTAACAGTTTTGATATTTAGATTTTATTTCATGCAGCTTGACTGGCCTTTGTCTTCCTCCTCCTACAGAAGACCCTAGCTGTGACTGACTTTGCCTCTGAGGCCATCTTTTTATATGGAGTTTTCTTTGCATCCTTTTCGTTTTAAATGTGTGGATCTGCACCATCTTCATTATGCTCCCCCTCATACTCATCTCTATTCCCTCTACATGTATGTGTCTACCCTCCTCCTCCTCTCTGAGACTTTGTTCTCACACTGATCCTCGTAAAGTATGTGCATGCATTAAAATGTGATGAGCACTGTGTCCTGCAGACCTTAAACAAGCTGAATTAGAATAAATTGAGCCCAATAGCAGTTTTAACATACACTTAAAGTTAAGTTAGAGACATTAAATCTAAATGAGTGGTGCAGTTTAGTTATTTGCACACTGCTTAAACAAACGTTCCTGATGCTTTCTTGTTCCATTAAACTCTCTGCTCAAATGTTCCTATTTTACATGAATAGGTTTTACCCTTTCATCAACGTCCCACAGCATATTGCATGACTTCTTTTAAAGAACTCCATCCTGCAGGGACATCACACCAACTTAAAATATTAATTCAGCCAACTCCATTGCTGATTCATTTTCTCTCCGTGTTATAGGCTGTCTATTTCAAGAACGCCTCTCTTTAAAAGTTTATCCTTTTCAAAGTTGTAAAGAAAAATAACTACATGTACAGTGTAGATCACAGCAGGTGACAGCAATTTTGTCTCAGTGAGGTGTACCTTGTGTAAATATAGCAAATTTGTCTCAATTGTATTGAATCTATATCAGTTATTTAAAGTGATACAGGAATGAATTCCAAGCTAGAAATACAGCATTCAGAGATGCACTGCATCTGTATACAAACGCACATGAAGATACAATCAGACATCCTATCAGTTAAACTGACCAACTAATGGGATTCTCTCACATCACAGTCACCAAATCGATCTATCGCTCTGCTCCTTGTGGACTGATGCCACTCTGCACTTGGCTCACATCACCTGTCTGTTTTCAAGAGTTAGGATTTGGACTGTGCACATGCCAGGAAGACCTCCCCAGTGTGTGTCTGCTCACTACCGGCTGAGCTTAGTGCTCAGCGTGGCAGAAAAGATAGTAAAGAACATCAGGCTGAGTGCAGAAGCTGGCGGTGCATGGAACAGTAACTAGCACTTTATAGATATACATCAGTGTGTAAAAGCCCTGAGCAACCCCTCAATACCTTATATTGAAAATACATGCAGTGATTTACTGAAATGTCTAAAGATGAAATAAAAGATAATGTATCAATCCCAAAGAGAAATTGCAATAAATGGAATAAAATAAGATGATATCAACATTTATCAAAAGATAAATGGAAATAAAATATACGTATAAGGCAAAAATATTTGTACAAATCCAATGAGCTTGAGAATCATTTGACCACCTGTATTTTTTCAACCCATTGTGAACACTTACACAAGATTTCTTGAAACTTCCTTAATTAGTCTTCAGGAATAGTTCTCCAGGCTTTTTGAAAGTCATTTTAAAGCTCCTCTGCCGATATTGGCTGCCTTTTGTTCTGTTCTCTGATCCCACACTGCAATAATGTTGCGGTACAGACTCTGAGGAGGATTCATCACCTAGACCTGCTGCCACTGGTTTTCACTCCAGTTCTCGTCTCATTTGGCATGCCTCAGCCTTTTTACCTTCCTTAAGAATGGCATTATATGCAGCCAATTTTCCATGGAGACTATTTCTGATGAGGCTTCAGTGAACTGTGGACAAAGCAACTATAGGACCAGATGCACAGGGTTTTTTTTTCTAAAGAACATCACTTTCAGATTCCATTAATCTGTTATAGAAGTTTTTGGGAACTGCCACATTGCACAACATGCTGAGAAATTCCAGGTTTTCACCTAATAGCTCTTTGGGAATCATCTTGTTGTTCTGTTGGTTGTTCTGTGCTCAGTTGTTATTTTAAGACACAACACTGGTTTGTCCATTTTATTTAATTTGAATGTATCATAGGTCCGTGTTAAAGTGCTAGTCAACATACAAGAAACATTCCTCTGATAATGATCAGGTACAAGGACTGGAATGACCGCGTCATTCAGCATGTGATTTTAGGCGTCTCAGTATACATATCACGCTTTCCCTTTTGACATCTGATATTTTGACCATTTTTTTTAACAACATCCACATAACAACCACCAACAGTTTTTTAAAAGGTTATTTGACTAAAACTTTATTTAAAACTGCCTTCATCTTGGTGATTAGAGCACATCTATTTATAGGTCCTCCCTCTCTGTATTGCTGTGTGCATATTAGAGCCAAGCTCTCACAACAATTTGGTTGTTTAATTGCTTGTAAACAGTTTCATTTATTTAATCGAAACCCTGTTGTAAAACTTGAAAAGTTGTGCTTTTCTATATTAAATTTTCATCATTTTTTACTGCTGGCAAAGAAAGTTTTAGGATCCTGTGCCTCTGCTAAGCATGATCAAATTTAGTTTCATAAGGTTGGTGTGAGACTTTCTTGTCTTCGCTGTGGTGTTATTTGCTGGTGAGTGGCTGTCAAAATGATGAAGACCAACAATCTGTTTTACCGCCCATCATGATTCCTCCCTCATTGAGAGCATCATGGCCCATCTGTGTTTTCCTCAGGGCTGTTTTTTTTGCTTGTTATTGTTGTTTTGGTCCCTGATTATTTTTGCCATGTTGTTTCTTTTTTTTTTTCCTGCTGATGACTCATGCAAATCCATATCTTGTGCCAGCCACTGATTATCTCCTAAGTCCTCTAAATCTTTTACTTCCTGGTGTCTGTGTTGTTGTTTTTTTCTTCTAGATAAGTTTTGGTATTGCCGTCTGTCCCCGAATCATAAAGTCCTGCACTATGGAGATCTGGAAGAGAGCCCCCAGGGCGAGGTGCCACATGACTCTTTACAGGAAAAATGTGAGTGTCACGTGAACTTGTTAATGACCTTTAAAATAATTAAACATATCTTTTTATTGCATTCCCTTTGACAGTTCACATTGTTTATTGAAATATGCATGTTTACATCAGCCTATTAACAAAATGTGCATAGACAGCTGTCACTTATAGTGAGATGTCTGGGGTTTTTGCAGTTTTACTGGCGAAGGCAGCACAAAACTGGGTAGAATTTTAAGCTTCAATTATTTGGATTAATCAGGTGCCCACCTGAGATGGCAAAGTTTTCACATGGTAGTTTTTTGTTTCTGTTATAATCTCACATCTGTCCTCTCTGCAGTGCCTGTGGCTGATATCAAAGCTGTTATCACTGGCAAAGACTGTCCTCACATGAAGGAAAAGGGAGCCCTGAAGCAAAAGGTGCGTGTACGTGTGCGCATGTTTGCATGTGCAAGCGCGTGGGTGGGTGGGTGTGTATCCCAGGCAAGAGAGAGTCTTTGTGTGTGTGATAGTTGCATAACAATATGCCAGTTACATAAATTCTGCTTTGGGAAATAACACAATAACTTCCAACTCAGCGGCTCTGCACAGAGACATATGTAGTCATCTGTGGCTTTGTGTTGAACTAAATGAATGAATAGTCCTTCAGTTGTTGACAAAAATCACACAGGAGTCACCAGAACCATGCTGACATCTTGCTTTTGCTGTTTCAAAGAGACTAACATATAGGCATGCACTCTGTGGTGCTTTAACCAGGATGGAAGAGCCATCTTGTCTGCATCTGTGTACACTTCATGCTGTAGTTTACTTCTACGCACCTCTGACCCCCACCCAAGGGACTCTGATATATTGGATCCTGGATAAATAGCCTTGAAGACAAAGAAGTGAACTTCCTCCCTTCTTTGTCTCCTTTATTACCTAGTCAATAAGCACAGGTCTAAGAGAATGACCTGAGGGGGTCCTGTGGGATGTCTAGCAAGCCTGTCCCAGCCTTCTGAATGAGAACATGCGCACATTTCATTACTCACTGTTACAAAGCCCACCAAAGTCACCTCTGCAGGCTTCAGAGCAGAGCTGGCATGTTGGAGATTTGTGAGACTGTGGTGGGAGGCTGTCATTCTTACAAAAGTACACATAGCAAGCCACAATCACTTCAAATACATTTTGGGGATTGTGATCTCATAAGCATGCACTCGGGAACATATTTCCCTCATTTCACTAAGTCCTTGTGAGAAAACGGAGCACCTGTACTAGGGCTGCTTAATTATGGGGGAAAATGATAATCGCGATTATTTTGATTGAAATTGAGCTCTCGATTATCTAAGACGATTAGAGAAAGAAAAAGAGCCATGGGGACAATGAGACTAAAGAAATTTCCTTTTCACGTTAAAATCCATTTACGGCTCTATGGTGCGGCTTGACCGCAGGTCCATAGTGGTGGCGAAACATTGGACTGTAGCTGCGTCCTTCACAACACTCATCATACAGGGCAGGGAGAGACACGCGGTTAAAATACTGATGAGATGGCAGTGATGTCGTTTGTCCAAAGTGTTGATGAGTTTCTTAAACCCCGGGTTGTTCACTGTGTTAACTGACCACTGGTCTTTGACGAGAAAAAAAGTTGTTTGTTTATAACGCTTGTTGTTTCTCTGTGTCTCTTGGAGCTGGTGGATTATATAGCCGCAACTCAAAAATTTTTTACATTTTTCTATTTCCTTGTGTTGCGTCGTAAGCCCCCGTGTGCACGTCTACGTGAATGAGCGCAACATTTCACTTGCACAAATGTCGCCTGTCGCTTTTCTGGAGGAGGGCAGCGTTTTTAGCCTCATCGCGCAAGTTCCATAGAAAATTAACTGTGGGGGGAGTATGCAGCAGAATGCAGCAATGACAGACAACTGAAAACAGCACAAGAGTAAACTGCAAAGGAGCTAATAATCAGACTATTTCATTTTTATGATCATTGAAAACCCAGATCGAAAATGTGATTAAAATTCGATTAATCGCACAGCCCTAACTTGTATCTCATCTAAACTCATATGCATTTTAGACAGAATTCCACAAATGAGTGAAGGCTATATTCAAAGTGTGGTGGATGACAGTTCTGATTTTGTGTGAGGAATCCTCTGCATCTGAAAATCAGATGAAGATTTGTGCAGATTTTTTTTTCCTTCAGGGGGGAAAACAGCTGTTGTGGGGCAAAAGAAAATTAAATGAAACGGTACTTCATTTAAATTTCAGTGACAGCAGACACAGCTGCACAAAAGCTGCATTTAATTATTTTACAAGAAGAAGCAGACAGCAGCTAATGAACACAGTGTTATTACACTAGACACAAGCAGAATTGCATTTAAGATTATAAACTTAGAAAACCTGAAATGCTGCTAATGCACTTTGGGAATTGCTTTCATTATTTCACTTTTTTGCTTCTGTGGAGACTCTAGCTGTGTCATCAATCTTCAACATATTTTTTTTTCTTTAATAATGCTAGCTTGACCCTGACTGAAAAATCTCAGCATATACGGATTCTCAAGAGATCATGTGAAGGCATTCCTAGTATCCTCATAAGTAGCAAAATCTAGCGATTACCATGCCATTAGCATTTAGTTTGCCGCCGCCTCACAGAGCTGAAGCATTTCACCTGTTTCACCTTCACTGCATCTTTTCATCTCTGAGTCCCAACCAAAAAAGTCAACCAGGGCTGCAGCTCCAGCCTTGCCATTTAATTTACAATTCATTCCTCACACTCAATTCAGTTTATGTACCACAGTAGGAAAAATCATTTTGAAGGATTAGACCTGAAATCATATCATGTCCCATGAATTCTCAGCCCTTCCAGTAACGCCCCTCAAGACATTTTACATCACCTTATATTTTGCTGGCACCAGATGGTTAAAGTGTAGTTGATGCCTCAGACGGTGATGAGGTGTGAGGAGAAAAAGATTGCAGGTCTTTGGAAGAATTGTGGCATAAATATCATGTTATTTTTTTTTTCCCTTGCACCCCTTTTTTCTCTTACTTTTTAACTTCCCACCCTGTCACTGTGCATCTCATGCTTTGCACCATTTTCTGTTTACCACTCTGCTTTTCACCCTGTCCTCTCTACAGGAGGTGTTAGAGTTGGCCTTCTCTGTCCTCTACGAGTCGGACGAATACCTAAATTTTATTGCTCCTGACAAGCATGAGGTAAGCCAGCAGAAGCCGCCCCTGCAGTTGTTCAAAGTGCCAGACAGAATGATCATGTGTGATTGCACAGAGATGGGTTTCTCTGAGTAAAGTCTATATTAAGTAAATGCATTATACTGGCATATACACTACATGATCCTGTCTCTATCTGTCTTTATGTATATGCTCTTACACCCATACATGTTAGGCTTAATTATAAGGATTGAGAATATTCATATTACATGACTATTTTGTGATAGCTTGGAAACAGCTCTAAGTAACAAAGTTAACAGCAATAGTCCATGGGGGATTGGTAAATATAATGGCAGTCTTCATGCTTTTTATAGATTTCTGTTATATATCATTCACAGCTAATAAATATCTAATGCTTGAAGGATAATTCACATAATTAATGTTGCGGTTTTATAAAAAAAAAAAAAAAAAAAAACTTCTTTGAAGAACTTACAAAAACACAGAAGTTTGTTTTTTTAGGACAAGAGAGTAGAAGGTGTTCCTGCTTCATTTCTTCTTGGTCACAGTGTACACAAAGCTTCCTCCCTTTGTGGTTAGCTTTTTTATGCCTGAATGACTGGAAGCTAGGTTTTCAGCTGTCAGCTGCTTTCGTTGTTTTTGGAAACATGTCATGCTCTAATTTCCTTTGTGCATTTTTTGGCTATGTGGTTTTTTTTTGGTGGAGGATTTGTTTAAAATTTAAATCTTTATCCATCTCTCTGCAGTACTGTGTGTGGACAGACGGTCTCAACGCTCTTCTGGGAAAGGAGATGACCAGCGATTACACCAAATCCGACATGGACACTCTGCTCTCCATGGAGATGAAGCTTCGCCTCTTGGATCTAGAGAACATCCAGATTCCTGAGGCTCCGCCCCCGATTCCCAAAGAGCCTAGCAACTATGACTTTGTTTATGACTGTAACTAAGACGTATGACCCCTCTCATACCCCGCACTTTCTGTAGTCACTGGACCAATCCTCCTTTTCTTATAAACTGGAACAAGAATAAATAAAACCATATGATGTAAAAAAAAAAAAAAAAAAAAAAACTGTGGCTGAACAACGACCTTATTGAACTATTTTCCTCTTGCTTCTTGTTAGACCTTAATAAGAGTGATAATGGTGCAGATTAATCGTTGCACTTGAGGGACTTAAAGTCAGTGCACATCAGGTTGTCATGGAGGAGAGAGTATATGTTGGGTCATCCTACGCCGCCGTCTTTACTCCTGTGTCTAATGTGTAAAAACATTAACTTCTCCTTCTCCTTCTCCTTGACACTCCCTGTCATTTTGCTTCAAGTTTGTTGTAGACACTTGCTAAGAAAGGTCATTTTATATACCTTCATTGTTGTCCATTTATGTTTATTTTGTTGTTTTTCCTCAGGGCTTTTGTGGGGAGGTTTGACAAATGTGGGGATCAGGATGGTGGTTGTGTAGAGCACAAGCAGGGAGGGGCAAAGAGGTGGGGGTTTTTTGTCACCTTCTCTGAAGATATTTATTCCTTGTCACATTCCCAGTAACTTACTTTGTGGCAGCTAAATGATTTGCAAAAGGCTGGATTATATTTAAGGACCACTTCTTTTTAGAAATTGCCTCTTCTTTCCACTTAGTCTTACTAAACATAAACTGAAGACTGTTCAAAAATGTTGATCCTCAAAGTCCAGCCACTGTATTACAGTGAAAAGCCTCTCTTTGGAATATTGGTGTTGTTATCCCACCGCTGCTTATTGCTTATTGTACACACCCACACTGTGGCTTTGGAATGAAACTGTAAAAGCACCATCATTGTGAAACACACTCGTCTCTCCCTCATTTGAGCTCCCATTGTAAAGACTGCTGTACAAAACATTCCTTAGCAATATTTGAGCTTATGTTTTGTCATTTATAAGATGATCATTTAGTAATTTTAAAATTGCAAACAGCCAGGTAAATGGTATTTAAAGGGAAGTTGATTTTATTTTATCTTTTTGTTTTAGTGTGAATACCTAACTATATGGCCACAAAATTAAGAGTTTGTGTTTTTTATTTAAAAACAGATCATGGTTGTCATTTCTAGTATGATTTATATATTTCCCCTTCCTATTTAATGCCTTCTATGTTTTTCTTTAGGATTTTTCAAAGCCCCCCCCCCCCCAAACTGCTGTTTACATTAAAGACTGGGAAAAAAGAAATGCAACGATTTACAAAGTTTCTTCTTCATTTATAAACCACACACATTTAAAAGGAGTTTTGACAGTATTGTTTAAAAAGCTTATTTTTGTTTAGAAGCCACAAAAAACATTGTTTGAATCATTTGTGTTGATGGACTGACACACTTTTACAGTTCAATAGCAATGATAGATCAAGACTTTATCATATAAGCAGCAAAAATATGATAAAGTAATGGGTCTTCCTTGAGTCCCTTGTATTTCTCCAGGTTCTCGTGTTCCTTCTTCCATAGCCATTGTTGGATATGGCTACATTGATCACTACGGCTTTCCTTTGCTGCTTATCCATGATCACAGTGTCTGATTTAATTTTCTAGGCCTTTATCTGGAAGTCCTACAGGCTCTTACCCTCTCATTCTCCACCAGCTTGGGAGGAGTTTCCCCATTGTGATCTAAGGTTCTCCAGTCCACATTCAGCAAAGATGTTTCTGTACACTATGCCAGCTACTTAGTCATGAATTTTTTTCCTGCAAGTATCTTACACCCTACTGTGAGGTGCTGGATTGTTTCAGGGGCTTCTTTGCATAGCCTGCACCTGGGGTCCTGCCTGGTGTGGTAGATCTGAGCAATGAATATTTTCTTCCCTGATGGCACAGGCATATTCCAATATAAAAATTCCAGGATTTATCAGGCTCTAAGACGTACAGAGAATATGAGACATCATTTTCACACATGGATTGGCCACCACAGACTCCAGACCTGAACCCCAGTGAGAATCATTGGGATGAGCTGGAGACAGCTTTGTGCAGAGGTCGGTTCTCCCCCATC
>JBAMHW010000019.1:13394507-13404836 GCA_037177495.1 Rhadinocentrus ornatus
TATATATATATGTAAGCCACAGTGCATGTTTGTTATGTGATGTTTCTTCCTCCCATATGCCTTTCCAATGTTGTTCATTCCCCATTTATGGCAGAATTTTGGGCACCCTTGTGAAGTGTTCTGTAGCAGAGTAGATGAGTAATAGCTGACCTGATTTTTAAAAGACGAGGACACTTTTAAAATTTTAAACATCAGCCTTTATACTCTCTTGTTTGCTTTGAAACGGAATAACCGAAGATAAAAGAGACTAAAATAATGTTTGGATACTTTTCATGCTCACTACTTTGCAGCGTAGTCTAAACAGTTTGTAAATGCTGTTTGTAGCATTCCTGAGACATTTTTCACTCTCTTTCTTTTTTGGGTTATTTTTGGGTTGGCTTGCATGGGCTGCACTTTGTGGTCTTTTCACAGATTTTCAGTGATTTTTCTACCAGATTTTCTACACAAACCCATGTTAATGTAATCTGTTGTAGTATTTAAAGGATGATCAGGTTATTCACAAAGTAAATTTTTTTTTAATTATCTGTTTTGTCTTCAGCCCTGTGATGGACTGGTGAATCGTACTGGGTGTACTCTGAATATGACTTTGCCTATAAATTTTCTGTTTTAACCTCATGAGTGGATAGGATTATTTCCAAGGATCACTTTTATTTAGGTTGCATTAAATTAAATTCAAAATAATAAGCCCCATCAACCTCTACAGTCACACCATTATCAGATAGAATGAAGAGAGAGAAAGGGGGGTAAAAAAGCCTGAGTTGTCTTACAAAGAGGCAAACTCCCCTATTTTTTTACCATCTTCACAAAGGATCCCTGTTCACCACCTCCTGTCCTGCTTACCTGGTCGATGCCTTTTTTATTTTTAACTTCACAGAAAAAAATGGTAGCATTTAATATTGTTTCACTTCCAGAACTGTTATTTCTCTTACAAAAATATCTGTATTTTTAAAGTTAAAGTTATATTTCTGATATGCTGAAATGGGCAGAAAATTAAGTTTACACATTCAACACTGTAATCTGATAAAATCACTGCAAAAATCCTTGCATTTTAATATGGATTCAGGATATTTATTTCTTTACACGCAAGTCAGAGCAATCTCATACTTTGTGCCACCATTTCCTGTCTGATGGCTCTATGTACCATCCAGCCCTGGAACTGCCACTGAGCTCCATGTTCGGGGAAAGATTGTTTTCTCACTAATAAATGCTGAAGCTTTGATACTTATTAGAAATGTAAGTCTGTGGCCAACAGCATCTGTCTGGTGCTCACTTGGGCAACGAAGTAAACTCACTCCTTTTTTCCACCCCCTAGTCTTTCATCCAGTCACGCTCTCTTTCACTCACACACAGCCGGCAGCTACTTCAACAGTCACACCTAAATGGCTTTAGTCCTGCGAGGGAAAGCTGGGATGTGGTTTGTGCAGAGGACAGCCCATCTGTGGAGAAGGATTACTCACTCAAGGTGATGGCCCTGATGAAAGTGTCTTAGCCACTACTGGCAAAGCTGATGTTGGGTTTACCTCTGTGTTGCATCACCTCCTCTTTTAACAGGACTCAATAAGAGTTTGGAAACTGGGGAGACATGCTGCTGTGGGATCTTTCAGCAGCTCAGCGGTTCAGTTGCCTTTGTTTTATCATAATATCATAATATGACTGATTTTATTGAGGCCCTTTTTACTGCAGAGTCCTTGTACTTCATTAATAATGTTGACTGAAAGGAAGCATATGTTTAGTCAAATCCAGTATATATATCATTCAGCATTCACACACAGGCATGCATCATCCATTATTTCTTGACAGGATATAAAACTTAGATCAAAACATACTGAATTTTTTCTGGTTTTAATGCTGTTATCTGATGATTTAAATATCAGCTATTCCCTTTTCTCAATTCATGAATTGTGCAATTCTTCACACTATTTAAAAAATATATATCATAAACTAATATTGTAAAAATCTCATTTAGCTACATTAGTGTTGAGCCCCTTCACTTTGTACTTTATCAAAACATTTCTGGCAACAATGACCTTTTCCAGTCCTCTTTGGAAATGAACCCACAAGCCCACGCCCATCTTTCTTTCTTATTTTAATAATGTTTTTCCACATTCTTCTTGGCAAGGCAACCAGGTTGGATAAGAGAGATCACTGCAGAGCATGTCTCTGAAAGTCTTTTAAGAGATGCATTGCTAGGTTTAACTCCAGATCTTGACAGGATCACAAAGCTTCACTGCATTTTTGGTAGTTTCCTTCATGTTGCCGTTGTATTGGAATACTACATTCACCCAAACCCAATCTCTTGACTGCTTTGGAAAAGGTTTTTTCATTTCTTAGCATCAGTCTTTTCCCTCTACCCTTATTGGTTTCCCAGTCCTTCTAACAAAAAAAAATGTAAAAGATCCTAAACCATGTTTGACTGATTGGATGGTACTAATGATAAGTTGCTGTGAAATTCCCCATAGATGTTTGGTCACATCAAAGCATTTTGTTTCTTGTGAGTCATTCAACTATCTTGGTGAATTTGATACTTGAGGTGAGGAATAGCTTGTGACTGGTCACTTCACCACAAACCTCTAATTAACAGAGGCCTAGACTAATTTTATACCACTTCTAAGGTATTTTTAATCTCCATAAGAAGGTCTGGATCATTGCAACAAATGGCTTGATGATGACTTTTAATGCTGAAAAAAATCCTCAAAATCTTTGCCTTGATACAATGCTAATAGGTTTCATAGCTTGGCTTTTCTACTGATATACAGTGAATCTTGTAAGCAAAGGTAAACTCCAGTTAAGCCGTAGTAGCATCTTTAGGACCTGTGTTTAGAAACATATATTTAACAGCAAGTCTCTAACTTGCTTGAAATATTGGCCCAGATTTCTGCACTTGACCCCATATTTGTGGGAGAAATTTAATAACTTATACTCGTTCACTTTCAGATATGATAACCTGTTAGTTACACAGCATGTATATGTGTGTGTATTAGTGAATATGTATAATTAGTTCTGTTGGGGAGACAAATTGGCAAAACTCCACGGCAAGTCAAAATAAGCTACTCCTTTTGTCTTGTGTGTATGAGTGATTTTGTGTTCTAATGCACTTTCAATAGTAAGAAGGAGAGAAAAGGACTTGGCTGACCTCATTACAAGTTCTCAAAGATTTCATGTAGTGTGTGACAGCAGCCTAGGGGCTGCAGCCAGCAGGGTGCAGCTCTTCCTCGTCCAGTGAGAAACACTAATCAGATAAGATTAACAATGGAGCTGATTACATGGGCATGCATGCAGACTTGTCTGGTTTTTGCACCCGCTGGCATTCATTTGATAATGTTTAAGGGTCAGTTCAGACAAACACATTAACAAAGTTGTTCCAATTAAAACTTTTGACAGAGAGGTCTGGAGTTCATCCACAGCAACTTCTTTGGAGATGCATGACTCAGTTGTGTTTTTCTAATCAGATTTTCCATTACTCTGAACCTAAGCACCCTATAAAATCTCATTAGCCTCCACTTTACAGCAGCATTGGATGTGTCCGCTGCAGAAATTTCTACTTAAAAATAGTTCGTTTTTTTTTTGTTGTTGATTTTTGTGATATGGCTGAACTAAAACTTTAACCTTTGTCCTAGTTCAAATTGATCTTCTACTTCCAGTGACTTGAGATCAGGAATAATTTAATACTGAATCACTGAAGTGTCGCACAGTTTTGTCTCCCGAGAAGGTTATTGACAACATGTCTCATCATAACAAATCTGATGACACCAAAACAGCAAAGAATGTGAAAACAAAGCTCAACTTTTCCTGCGCATCACTTCTACCAACTCTCAGCTCATTCTTTCTCAGTCTTGCCTTGCTGAAGATATTTGTCTAACGTGGAGCTATCAAAGGCTGAAAAGAGAAGTTCTGTTACTCTGCTGCTGGTGATGATTGGAGAGGCAGATCCAGATCAGATTATACAATTTCTACTGCATATAAAAACAGAGTTAATAGTGCAGAACGGTACAATCAAAACAAAGTTATTGATGGTTTATTTGCAAATTCTGTCAAACAAATGTATAATATCAGGAAGAGGAAGGTGGTTTAGACAGTAGGGCTTCTACCAAGAGTTATACAGTCTACCTGGGGTGGTACATGAACATGTGTAAAAAGATTCAACTGGATGAGTGACAGCCTTATGGAAGCAGTTATATAAAGACAACCAAATCATTCATTACTCTGGGGATCATGAAATACTGTGCAAAACCTCATGGTTACAATAAATTTGTATTTTATTTTTGAGCTAGATAATTGACTGGCTGAAATGTAGTCACTATATGCTCACTGTCACACTTCTAGCACATCAGCTGAACTCTTTTCACTCCGAACAGGCAAATAAGCATTATACTTCTCCTCCAGCTGCAGCACCTGGGGCTGTAGGCAAAGATTATCTGGACAAACTTATTGAATTAACCCAGGACAAAGTGGGAATCTGAGATTTAGATAGATGTGTACAACTTTGAAATTGATTTCCATGCCTACTCAGCAGTTAATATCTTAGCTATTTCTAAATGTATAAGTCTGGATCTTTTGTTTTCTGGTGATACGACACTTAACAGACTGCTGTCAACATTAGGAAGTATTAAATAGGAACTAGGACTGAACTAAATCTGGGCTACGATAGATATATCAAGATTTATTCATTCTGTATCACTGAAAAACTGTTGGAAAGCAGAATAAGCCAAGTTTATTTGTGTCACCTAAGGCCACGTGTAATAGTTATTAACTTGGGTCAGGCTAGAGGGACAAGATGTTCTCTCAAACTTGTAAACAGCAGCTGAGAAAATGACCTCACCAAAAATGAGTTGTGGAGAGTTCATAATGTTAGACAAGGTAGATGAGGAACATTTCCAAACCAAAGTTGCCTTTCATGAAGCCTATTTAAACTTGAATAGGTAAAAAACTTTTTTTTTGTAAGATGCCCTACATTTTCCTTCTAGTCATATTTCTTTGTGTAAGGAAATGTACCTGTCAGGAAGAAACAAAACCTAACAGCTAAAATGGTCCCAGACTCGTCTGTCATCTCGGCCTCTCCTTTTTAAATTTATTATATACCTATATAGTATATTTTAGTCAAAACCTACCACAACATCCTCTTTTACATCACTAGACCAATTTCATCAAAACCTTTTGCTCTATTTTTAAGAAAAGCAAACTGAGCTGGTGAGCACATCATTAAAGAAATGTACGTTTTGTTGATCAGGAGCTAATTTTAGTGAATGCTGATGCTTCTTGATGTTGTTTGATGAATCCAGGGTTTGTTTCATATGGGAATTCTTAAATCATTTTTAATCTTGGATCACTTTGAAGAGAGTAGCACTGAAAAAGCAGATGAGTGGGACTTCCACAGTTTTGAGGGCTGAGAGGTTTGGTTCCAAGTTTTAAAAGTCACCATTGCCTGGGTCTGACTTCGATAAAGAAGATCTGGGAGGGAAATTAAAGACCACAAAGTTGGTTGTGTCCTGGTCCCTGTGGTGCCTGACTTGGACGTCAAGGTAATGGTCAGCTTTGTTTTACTTGAAGATACTGCAGGTGGATTTCTGTTTCCTTTCAGGTATAGCAGCTGTATGTCTGGTTTTTCCTGCTTAGTTTGAACAGTTGGTGTGGTCTATCTGGTGTCTCCTTGTGTCTGTTTTCTCCTTCTCCTATTGTCTTCTTTTCTCTCTTTCCTTTCTTTTTCCCCACCCCGCTTGTCAGTTTTAGCATTAATATGTAAATTCAGCAAAAGTCAAGTTTAAAAACAAAGAATAATACTTAATTATCAAGAGGGGGAAAACTGCCCCAAATAAAATGAGCATCAACTGTTTCTTTTCTCCAGAGACGGGGCGGTTCTGGAAATGACAAGCAGATGTTGCCCAGATGGTGATATTTTGCCCAAGTCACATCTTATTTTTTGTTTGGATAATGACATTAAGTTAGAAATTCTTCTCATCAAAGTCTCTTTATTTTTTTTCCCTTGTGTATTTTTTTTGTGTGTTTTTTTTTTTTTTCACTGATTAAAGATTTTTTTCCTCATTAGGTGTGTTAGAGACACTGACGAAGAAGGAAGAGGATCCAACTGGGGCATTTTTTTTTCTCACTGGGTTGTGTGGGATTGAAAGAATACCAACGCAAGCCAAAACCAGCTACTTGTGTCTATATTTACCACTGCAGAGCCTGCAAGCACCTGTATGTGTAGGACGACAGCAAGCATATGGCTTCAATAGCTAAATATTGTCAAGACAGCTCGCCGGGGAAAAGGTTGAAGACTATTGTCTCAAGTAAAACTCTATTAAGATTCCCTCGGAGCTTCCAGTCAAGTGTTAGACATCTAGAGTCTGCAGAAAGATTGAGCTCTAAAGGTTAAATGAAGCTGAAGCAGCAAAAAAGATTTAAAATAACTTTAAACATCTCTACAATGCAGATTTGTCTGTTTTACTTTTCAAGTGAAGCACTCCAGTTAAATTCTAGGACCCTCGAAATCACTTACAATATTTTAAGCCCCTTTTCTTCTTTAAAGGTGGATTTTGAAGCTTTGAGCTTTAAAAATCATCACCAAAAGGCAGAAGAGTTCAATCAATCCTTTCTCCCCACCCTATACACAGCAGAGAGAAAAGTTTTTTTCCATTAAAAAAAAAAAAAAAAGATAGAAAGAAAACTTATAGGCTTAGTATTGCCAGGGGCTTGACTGTGATTTTTAATTTATTCATTAGTGGTGAACTATGAATCTTCTTGTAAGCTCCACCCACACTCCACCCTCTCTGTCCTTGCTCAGTCTCCACTGACTATGCAAAACACACTCTGCTACATTTGAAAAGTCAGTAGGTCTTACTGACTTTCTGCCAAGGAGTCATCACTGGAGATGTGGCTGTGTGAGAAGTCTGACACGATGTGCAACAACCATCCTAAGAAATACTTACTTCTCTGTTTGCTTTGTGTCCCAGGGAAACAGCGGACAGCCTGGAAATACAGGAACTAATTCCTGTGATCAGACTGTGGGGCTTTGCAATCTCATGTCATAACTTTTGTTTATGCAGATTTATAAGGAGATGTGGTTCGGTAGACTCTATATGTACAGAGTCCTATCTCAGAAACTGAACATGAGTGTCATTGAACAAGCAAAGTTGAACAAGGGGAAATTTTTAACTAATGGATATTTTAATGAAACGTCCCCAGTTAATCATCTAAACTTAGACTGTAATGTGTCAAGTTTTTATAAATGACTGCATATGCAAATGAGGCCTATGTGGTTATTTGCACACATTTACTGAACAAAAGTAAAGTCTGAACACTGGCTACTACTGGGTTCAACACTTGTTATATTTTGGATATAAATTTGTCAAGTTTTTATACAATTTTAATATTTTTTAAATTAGGCTAAGAGTGAGATATTAGCAAACTCCGTAAATACCTTCAGAATTTAGACAGCAACAAACAAACAACAAGGAGACTTGTAAAGGAAGAAAAAAAAACATAAACTATTATTAAGCCTGGTATTATTTCCCCTAATCAGTCTTATTAGTTACAGAAGTTTGCTGACCTCATCCAAGACATCTTGGTACACCACACCAGAAACAAGAAAGGAGTCTTAATACTAGTTGGATTAAGCCAATGAACAACCCTGCATCGGTGCATTTTGATTCCTTGTCATAGCTTATAGGACAGAGTAAATCTGAATAATTATTTAAATAGTTTTCTGACTGTGTTTCTTCCCAGCATAACCCCCCATATCTTGCAAAGTGCTAATTAGCATAAATGATGACACCTGTGTGGTGAGCAGGGCCTTTAATTATCCAAGTAGTTCACATTATAATATTTAATGCTCTTTTATGAAATGATTGTTTAAAATCTATTTAAAAGTATTTCTGCATTTCCAAAAAAGCAAAAATTTTAAACGGCAAGATTCAGTAACGTGAATCATTCATTAGGAACCATTTACTGTTTTCATTCAGAGGCTGTAAACAGAAATATTTCAAGTAATTTACATTTGAGAATTATACAATCTGGCTTTATATATATATATATATATGTGCAGTAATTACAGGCCAAGTAGTAAATTACTTATCATGAAATCAGTAGGAACAAATTATACAAACATTGTATTAATTGGTATGTAATGAAATCAGATTAATGTGTGCAGTCAGGCTAAAGTCACACGTTTTCCTGCTTCAAATGTGACAGAGGGATGAGAGTTTCTTTTTCCTGAACCACAGAAGTCTTCATACCTAAAATAAATAAATATATTTGTATTAAAACACTGTTTTAATCAAATATAGTAACTATATATGTGCAAACTGTTCAAATAAGGAGTCAGAGTGCTGAATATTAGAGATTATATTCATCCTTTTTCAAATGTCTTAACTGTAGGTGAGAAATTACATGGATCACGATAAGGTTTAAATTCTAAACACATTTACCAGTGTCAGTTTTGCTGCTAAGATGCTGATGTCCCAATACTTACAGTTTCGTGTATCTGCTCCAGTCAGCCTGGCTGAGGGATTGTCTGGTCACAGCCATAGCAGAGTTTAAATGAGCCAGAGAAAGCAGCAGGCTTGGTTGGCTGGAGGCAGAGTGGGACCAGACACACTCTTCCTACACAAAATAGCATAAATCAGTCACATTGTTTGAAGTTACACACACAGTTTAACAATCCAGCTCCACGTTAGCCAATGAGCAGACCAGCAAAAAAATAAAAAATAAAAATACTGTAACTAAAACAGGGATCCTCAATGCTGGTCCTCCAGAGCTGGGGTCCTGCAGGTTTTAGAAGTTTCTCTGCTGCAACACACCTGACTGAAATCAATGAGTAATTAGCAGACTTGTGTAGAGCTTGATTGGGAAAGCTTCTAAAACATGAAGGACCAGGATTTAGAATCCCTGATCTAAAATAACAAGACAGAAATACTAAACAGCGACGGAAACAGCTATGCAGAGACCTAGAGATAAAAACAAAAACAAAACAAAAACAGCTTTTACATGTTTTTCTATCAGCTGTTACTTACATTGGTTCTCCTGCAGCTGTTCTTTATATTATTAATGTCTTGCTGAAGGCGCTCCAGCTGCTTCTGGCCAAGTTCTTCGTATCCAGTCTGGATGGAGGACATGTAAGCAGGAGGGAGACTGCCGACTGGCTCATGGACTGATCCACCAGTTAAGTCGTGTGTTTTTGAGGTTGGCCCAGAGATGCACTGCGAGTTCTGGGAAATGCAAGACGTCTTAAACCACTAACTGACCTGCTCCGTTTAGGACATTCTACATACTGAAAATGCTCTACGATGTCATATTTATTGTAAGTAAATACAAAAGAGCTGCAATGGTTAAAATGTAGCGACATCTAGTGGTGAATCTACACATTGCAATCAAATGATTACTTCATTAAACTCTTTGGGAATCACCTTGTTTATGTCAATTTCATATAAGCAGCTACGGAAATCTGAACAAATAAAGTGTTTCTGTAGCATGCTGCTGGTAATGTGTGCCTAAAATACAATTTAAAAATGTTTCTTTGTTTTTTATGAGTGGAAACTGAGTCACCACTTGAAATTAAATAGCTTTTTTTTATGCTGGAACTATTCATAGGTCAAGTGGCTTGCTTAACAAAAAGGATAGGTGCAAGGACTGGACTAAAGATTAGTGAGGGAAAAAAAAGTTAATAGCCAAAGACAGATCTTCAAAAAGCCTGTGGAATGATTATAAAAGATTACAAGAAATCCTGGTCCTATATCAGTGTTTAGAGAAGACAGATCGTACACAAACGTTAAAATTTTAAATCTAATTCAATGGGGATTAAAAACAAGTTGTGTTATTACGCATTTTGAGCTTACCAGTTTTAAAATTGGTGAGTATTCCACCTCTGACTCGTAAGAACTTCCAAAGTACAGTCTCCAGACATTGCCATGGGATAGCTCAACCTCTGCTTGAAGCTCGCTGGATTCTAGAAGAACCATGGATTGGTCCAGCCCTGCACTTTGGTCTCCCTCTCCAACTGAATCATCTGAGCCACTGCTGTTGTGTGGGAAGTTCATGGATGACAGGCTTATATCGCTATCTGAACCAGAAGTCAGCTCCTGATTTTAAACAGAAAAATTGGGTCAAAAAGCCAAGCAAAAACAGCTTAAATGATTTACTGTACCCATGTTTAAAATCAGCTCCTGTTTAATGTCTCTTATAAAATTATCACTGTGTTTGGGAGAGGAGTTGAATCCTATGGTAATCTGATAAAGGATTAATGAGGGATGGAATTCAATTCACACATGCTGAGATGCACACATAATGTTTAGTCATAAATATAGGTTAAAAAAATTATATATAGCAACTATATATATA
>JBAMHW010000019.1:13410578-13439694 GCA_037177495.1 Rhadinocentrus ornatus
TGACAAGTAGTGTAAAGCGCTTTGAGCGGTCAAGCTGACTGGAAAAGCGCTATATAAGTACAAGTCCATTTCCAAGTATAGAAATTATTCACTATCATTTCCATGTAAGAGGATGGTGCCAGAACGTTCAGTCAAACAGGCCAAAGGCTGATGACTCTGTGTGTGCAGCCAACCAAGGAAAGTTGTCTGGACCTCTTCATCATTCTCCTCAGGCTAGAAAGAAAATGTCAAAGATCAGACTGGCTTAAAGGAATGCATTTATTTTGCAACTTTAAAGAAGTAAAAAGTTGGTGTACTTATACATTAATCAGACATTACAACCACAGCTGTGTATTGCAGTACTCACCAGAGGTTTTAGAGGTTGCAGGCGAATATTATAAGCTACTTTGATGGCTGTTTTCACAGGTTTAATTCTTACTGTTGAATATGGCTGAATATTCAACTTGCTGGTGAGAGGCTCTGGGATCTAAAAAAAAAAAAATCTTTTTTTATTTAAATGAAATGGACAGAATTTAAAGAAAAGGTTACATAACCCTATTATGGCTAATGTTAAATGTGTCATATAATCCTCTGCTACACGTTACTCACCCAAACTCTTCCACTATGGATCTGTCCCTTTCTTAGAAAATTCTTGCCTACCAGCATCTCACTGCCATGGCACACTGCTTTGACCACTATGGATTCCTCTTTCTTCACTTCTCCTCCTCCTTTATCAGGAGCATCATCTTTGCCAACTCCTATAGTCTTCTTTTTCTCCATGGCCTGCTTACTTCTGTTTCTGGCTTCTTTAGGGGATAGAACTTTGGAAAGAAGGCCATACGTCACTGGAGACTGAACTCCACTTAGTGTGGCATTCCAACAGGGGCTCCAAGGAAATATGTGAATAACACCAGTAGCAACATGGCTTATGGTGCAGAGAGAGTCAGGAGGCACACTGCACACTCTGAAGACAGAATCAGGGAAGAGGGCAGGAACATCGGGTACTAGTGGTTGCTCTTTAACTGTGTCACATCTTCCCTTAATCATATGATTAAATAAGCTCTTCAGATCAACGATGCCACCCCACCTGCGGCCGGGAGGGATGCAAGCGGCGCTATCTGATGATGGTCCGGAAGGGGAGGAGTAATTCAAATCGTGCTGTGTGTAAAAATGCTGATTCCGGCTGGATCTCACAGGAAAATCACTAAGATTGCCAGGTTCAGCACGAATCTTCGGAGACACTACAAGTTCTGTGAACTGCTCCAGACGGCCGTACGGTACAAATGGAGAAAGTGAAGCTGTGTGGCGATAAAACAGATCATACTATGTTTATGAAAACATTCTATGGATATAACATCATAAAACTAAAACCAGCTTTAAATAAGCAAATGTAACTTGCTGTAACAACTCAGATGCTACACTTTAGGATGAATGCACACAGGGACAGGCTTTAAGTATGACAACAGCCATTTATCAGGCTATTTGACAGTGACAAAATACAATGAAATAACTGCAGTAACACTGACCTATTCTAATGTAGATAACCGTATGATTGTCCACCCAAACCGGAAATATGGCATCTTGAAAAACCACTCTGATCTGATCCAGAAGTTGCTGCTCCAGTGCAGAACTGTGTAGCTCCTGGAAGTGTCAAACATAAAAGTCAAGTCAAGTTTATTTATAAGCATGGTTAAAATAGCAGACGTTGACAAACGTGCTGTACAATAAAAGAAAAAACAACTCAAAACCGATATAGACAAATATCAGAAGACAATATAAAGGCCTAGTAGTTAATAACTCAATCAAGACAAGGAATAAAAATGGTTTTATAAATTATTTTTTAAATTTCCACTGTTGTAGATGTCCTGGTGTGGAGGTGAAGGCAGTTCTACAGCCTGGGGCCAAGAACAGAAAAGCCTGTGTGACAGAGCTGTGTTTTAATCTGGACTTTGGGGCATCTGACCAGCAAATCCCAAGGCCCTCGGAGGGACGGGTAGAGTTAAAAGGTATGAAAAATAAGAAGGTGCTAACCCATTTAAACACTTAAAAAAAACATACACATTAAAATCCTGTCTAAAATGGACTAGGAGCCAGTTCAAAGAAGCTAAAATTGGTGCGATATACTGTGTTTTTAAACAATCTGTAGGTGAGACAGCAAAAACTAACTTAAATCCAAATACAGACTGTTAGTAGTCCAGTTTCGATAAGATGAAAGCCTGAGTCACTTTCTCAGTCAGAAAAACAGAGGAGTTGTTTTACCTTAGAAAAGATTCTTAGCTGGAAGACGCTGACTCTGATGACTGAATCTATTTATCAAATAAGATATTATCAAAAGTCACTCCTCAGTTTTTTCATACGAATGTTCTTTTGCACAGTTCCAGAGGTCAAAGGTGGATGCTCCGATTGGCACAGAGGTTAAGGGGCTCAAATAACACAATTTCAATTTTATCCTTTAACGTCAGTAAATTTTGAGCCATCTAAGATTCAACCTCCTTTAGGCAGTCCAATAAAATAAATAAATAAATTTGACAGTCATCCGCATAACAGTGAAAAGAAACCCTGTGTTGTATGCTTAGAGGAAGCAAACAACAAGAAGAGGAATGAACCAAGGATTGACCCCTAGGGGACCCCACAAGTGAGAAGAGCTGAAGAAGATCATTCTCCTAACTTAACAGAAAAGCTTCTGTCATTTAAATGTGATTAAAGCCAGAGCTACTGAATTCACTGTCACTGGAGTCACTGCAAAACTTGATAGGCTGTTGGATCCATTTAACTACGGTCAGGTGTGTTGAAGCAGGGACACATTGAAAACCTGCCCTTGTAGAACCAAATTCAGTAGCCCTGATTTAAACCGTTTTAAAGCGGTTTCTTTTTTTTCCAATGGTATCAAAGGCAAAATTGAGATCTTGAACTAAAACGGATTAGTCTCCAGAGTCCGTAACTAATAAAAGATAATTTAACGACTTTTAGAAGTGTGGATTCAGTGCTTCGGTGCAGAAATGTTTTAAAACCTGACTAAAAAACTTCAGTCCGATTGTTTTTAGTTAGAGCCTTTTGGAGCTGCGTAAGAACAACTTTCTCTGAGTTTTGAGAAAAAGGGAAGTTTTGAAATCTGTCTGAAATAGGAAAGGACTAAAGGTTCCAGCTTTGGCTTTTTATTATAAGACTGAATAACTGCACGTTTCGTGTTAACAAGAACAGTCCCAGAAACAAGACAGATTTAATTATAGCCAGGAGATCTGGACCAACGACATCATAGACGTCTTGTAACAGAGGAGAGGGAACAGTGCCCAAACCAGACCACGAAGGATTCAGGTGACGAACCTCTTCAGATAAAAAAGGGAGATCCTGGAAAGTAGCAGATGGGTTGATCAGCGCATTATTAGTATTAAATAAAACGTGGGTTCTCTGATCATTTACTGAGACAAGATCTGACAAGTACCGTTGCTTAGTTTAAGCTGCTTTAACAGCCTTCTGATAGGATGAGAGAGAATCTCGAAATATATCATATGACATCTTTCTTCAAGAAGAAAACAGATGATAAACCCTTACATTATAAAATGTGGTTTAAGTGTAGAGCACTATCCCTGATGATTTTTTTCCCCCTTACTAACATGTTCATATGGTCCTTGTATGAAACTAAAAGGCACCATATTGAGCATTTCTCCCTTAGAACCGTGACTAACCAACCAGTCTAAAAATCCAGATAGCTGTTTTCATGCCTATCAAAGAGGTTTTAGGGGTTTAAAGATGCTCGGAGGGGGATTTTTAAAGCACTGCATGACCGCATGAAGAAAAATATCAATTAAATCACTGTAGGTTTTAAATATCACCCACCAAGATTTCCCAGTCATCGGATGATAGGGGCTCCACAAACACCTGGTTCAATGATGAGACTTGATGACATGGTCTTAGAAAGCCCTAAAGAAAACCACACAAGTGAGGTAGTTCTAACAACTTTTTAGGCTACGAACAAATACTGTACAGTGACAAAGGATTTAGAGTCTTTGTTATATGAGAAAAATCTTCATTCATATAGGCAACCACAGCAGAGAACAAAAGCTGCTCTACCTGCTCTCCATCTTTTAAGCCCAGCTTCTCTCCCAGTTGCCGACTCAATTCCACCTTCTGGTTATCAGGGCTGGAGGTGGTTTTGCTTAGAATCCAGCTGAGGAACACAGGAGGCCCATTGCTCCAGGACAGCTCCAAAGCCTGGTTCTACAACAAGCACAAAGGGTTTGCTTATCATGATCATTCTCCAGTCCCTGCCTTTTACAAAGCTTAACCTGAAAACAGTCAGACTTGCTTTTCTTTTTGTTTGTTTGCATGTTTGTGTGTTGTTGTTTTTTTTGTTTGCTTGTTAGTTTGTTTGTTTGTTTTTTTGGGGGCGGGGTTGCATGTATTTGTAGTCGTTCATTTTAGGAGACATTTTGCATTTCTACATCTGCACTGTGTCTCTGAAATTGATTTGTGCCACATCTAATATACTTTTTAGTCATTCTAAAATGTTTCTATTGTAGCCATGCTTTTAGTCTTCGTGGTCATTGTTGCATCCTGTTAATTACAACTCTTCTGTGTCTCATTGCTCTCTCTGGTTTATGCAGAGTAATGTATTTCTAATGTAAAACCAAAAGCCCCAAGCCTTTGTCTGGCCATTTATCCTGTTTTAATTACAGCAAAACAAGAGAAAAGGCATGTGCTTCATAGTCCTTTGTCACCACCATGTGAGGCTGTGAAGGAACTACTGCAAAAATAAGTGTCAAAATAGAAATAAGTGCTGAAAGGTTCTGAGCGCCAAATACTGTTACCATCTTCAGCCTGTACATGTACAAGACCTTGATGACAGTCATTTAAAAACTTGTTTTTGACCTTTATTTATTCTAGTAAAAACACTGATATAATAAACCTCACTTAGTCTGCAACCCCAATTCCGCAAAAGTTGCATAAAATGTAAATACAAACAGAATGCAGTGGTTTGCACATTTTATAAATTCATGTTATTCTCAGAACATATAAAACATATCAGATGTTGAAACAGACATTTTTACCGTTTCATGGAAAGTATAAGCTCATTTTGGATTCACTGATAACACATCTAAAAAAAAAAAAAAAAAAAAGTTGGAACAGAGTGTTGTTTATCATTGTGAAGCATTTGTGTACTCTCTTCTTTACATAACTGTAAACACCTGGGAAGTGGCAGACCAGTTGTTGAAGTTTTAGAAGAGTAAAATTGACCCATTCTCAATTGTACCTGCTCAACAGTCCTGGACTTTGCACCAGATGTTTTCTATTGGTGAAAGATCTGGACTGCAGGCAGGGCAACAACCCAGACTCTTCTCCTGCAAAGTCATGTTGTTGTGACAAATGCAGTATGTGGTTTTGAAGGGCTTTCCTGAACGATATGTTGTCTTAATGGGAGCATACGTTGCTCTAAATCCTCTATGTGCTCTCCAGCATGGATGGTGTCTTCACAGACGTGTAAGCTTCTCACAGCACAAGCACTAACGCATCCCTACACCATCAAAGATGTAGCTTTTCATGACATTCATGACAAGCCAAAAGGTATTTCTCTTCTTTGGTTTGCAGGACATGGCGTCCATTCTTTGCAAAGGGAAATTTTAATTTTTGATTAATTTTCATTTTGATTTTAAATATGAGTAATCTGATCACAGAACAATTTAGCTTCAGACCATTTTAGATTTGATTTGGCCCAGACAATGGCATCATGTTTTTAATTGTGTTCACATGACTTCATCTTTGCATGATAGAGCAGGTATCACCAACTCCAGTACTTGAGGGCCAGGGTTGGGGATCAATGTGATAGAGTTTTAATCTACATTTGTGGACTGAGAGTCAACTGTGTTCACATACAGGGATTTCTGGAAATGTTCCTGACCCCATGCAGCGAGTTCCAGTAGAACATCATGTCTTATTAAATGCAGTGCTGCCTGAGGGTCCGGAGATATAAGTATCCAGTTTTGACTATTGGTCTTGTCCCATGCACAGAGATTCCTCCTGATTTCTAAATGCTGTAAATAGTGAGGTTTTCCAAGTCTTTGCAGTTTTATGTGAAGAAACACTTTTCTGATGGTTTGTTGGAAATTGCTGAGCCTCCGCAAATCTTTCCATCTGAAAGGCTCTGCCTCTCTGAAATGTTGCTTTCGTACCCAGTCATGTTACTCACCTGTTACCAATTAACCTAATTACTTGCCAAATGCTCCAACAGTTAATTTTTATTTGTGCCAAATTACTTTATCGGCCTTTTGTTGCCCTTGCTCCACCTTTTTTTACATGGCAGTGTACATCCGTCAGTCTGTCTGTTAGCAACATAACTGAAAAAATATAAAGTTATTGGTGAATTTTGATAAAAACCTTTCAGTAAATGTCAGAAATTGAATAAAGAAACAAGTTATTACAATATGTGTGGTTATCCGGATCACTGCCTGGATCCAGGAGTTTGTTTGTTTTTTAAGTATTCTTTGATATTGGGATACATGGAAAATTTTGCCATTTCAACTTCTAACTCATCAGATAATGCCCAGAATCACTGGCGAAAAATAAAAAAGAAACAAGATTACATTATGGTAGATGTTACATTCCAACATTGTTTGACCCAGATCTTCTTGAAATTATGGATGATCCAGAAGGTTCAAAATATAGGGGGGTACTGGGTCTTTGGGGGGGTTTCTCAGGTGAGTGACCCCATGGCTTAGGTCGGCGGTCTCGGTGTGCTTTTAGCTTTTAGATTTATTACTGCCATCAAATTCAAAATGAGCTAATATTTTTCATGAAATGGTAATATGTCCCGGTTTAAACATTAGATACGTTGTTTATGTTCTACTGGAAATAAAAATGGGTTCATGATATGTGCAAATCATTGCATTCTGTTTTTATTACAGCACAACTTTTTGGAATTTGGGATTGTACAGTCACGGAAAAACTTTGACAATCAATTAAAGGAAATCCCCAGATTTATACATTTAGAAAAAGAACTACATTAAAGTAATACAACGCTAAAGATAAATAAATTTTAAAAAGAAGCTTTTTCTTAATCTTCATAAAATCAACATAGAAAACATGCAAATATCCTTGCATCAGGATATCTGTGCGGCTAGGCTAACTTACCTCGTTCAAGGAAAGATACAATATCAACTTCGATGGGAGGTGAAGAAAGCAGTTTTTCGTGTTGTTAAAAACAACACTAACTGGTTGTATGCCTTGATTACTAAACATAATTTTCACACTTCCAGTTTAGCCCCATTAATGTCAGACATGCTGCTGCGATACGTTGGAAGTACACAAACCGATTGATGTGCTCTGAGATCACCAGACCAGACCAAAGTAGCTGATAGTCGACTGAATTTAATTTCAAAATAAAATATTCAACATGGATGAACAATCACTCCACCTACATTCATTCAAGATACAGTGAGCACTTATTTTGAAATGCAAAGACCGGAAGCACATTTCCTAAAACATGGCGGCACCTGCCAGCAAAGACTCGAGCTGCTGGAGCGCTCCAGAAGTATACAAACATCACGAACAGCGGAAAGTTAGCATTTCTCGACCTAAATATAGGGAAGGAAGAAAAGCTAAAGCTGTTAAGGTGAAAGTGCTTTTTTTTTGCCAAAAACATGGTAGGGTTGATGTAGAACATAATATCGAAATGCTGCATTCACTTCCACTTGGGCATCTGATTTACCCAATTTACACTAAATATTTGTTAGAATTTCATTGTCTCTTCTGTGGGGCCAGTCGGATTTTTGTGGGGCTTGTTATTTCATCGTGTTTGTCATGTGTATTATCAGGTGTACACGATTAATTTAGAGTCCCGTTACTTGATGGTCCAAGGGGTGCCTGCTATCGGCGTCATGACAGAGCTGATCCAGCTTTGTGCCCTGTACGGCACTGTGGAGGAATACAGACCCCTGGACGAGTACCCTGCTGAAGAGTTCACAGAGGTCTACCTTGTCAAGTTTCAGAAACTAACGAGTGCCAGGTACAGTGTGTGTGGCTTACTTGGGTCGCTATACTTCACCCTGAGAACGTTTGCTAAACCAAGTTTGTTAAACTTTCCTTTTTTTTTTCTTTAGAGCAGCGAAACGTAACATGGATGAGAAGAGTTTCTACGGTGGTGTGCTGCATGTTTGTTATGTCCCTGAGTATGAGACCGTGGAAGACACCAGGCTAAAGCTGCAGGACCGGAGGAGTTATATAATAAGAGCAGCTCGGAATAGAGGTAACATTAAATATATTAGTTTCTCGTACAGTTTTTGTGTGTGTGTGTCTTTTGGTAGAACAGACAATGAGCTAAACATATTTGCAGCCAATCAGCAACCCTAAGTTCACTTCTTTTTCTCTTTTTTATACATAATTTTTATATTTCTTTTCATCCTGTGGATTTTATTTGAATTTAAATGTAACTGTGCTGAGACTGTTTTTACTCTCATATACACTATATAGATCACCATATATATTCACTCTCTTATTTTCTTGAATAGCAAGAGAAAAAGAAGAGAAAGAAGCATTTTATGTGGGGCCCTCATCACATAAAACTACCACATCAGACTCATTTGTCACCAGAGATGATCAAACTTCTGAAAATAACAATATAAGTGGGACTTCCAATGTCAGCTATTATTCAGGCTTTCCTTTACTGCCATTCCCGCCACAAGAACATTATATCCATGGACCTCAAAATTACCATGGAATTACACTAACAGAGGACAAAATGGGGACTTTACATAATGCCATAACTGACGTAAAACAGCAGCAAGTGGAGAGCTTAAGCTTCAACCAAACATCTTCAAATAAAGGTCAAGACTCAGAAAGTAACGTCCCCGCAAAACAGGCTTCCACAATCAGATTTGTCCCGAGGACCACTCTCATTGAGAGCAGGAAACGCAAAATGGAAGAAGCTGCAGAGCAATCATTGACTGTACACAGAGAAAACAAGCCTGTGATTGGCCCAAAACTACCAGAATCACCTAAACTGGACATGGAAGATGAATCTTTGAACACAACTGCAAGCCTGATCAGGAACACACTGAAACAGGTAGTGATATACAATCTGAAACAAATCCTTAGCTATGATTTTTTTTCTTTCATGTCAGTAACATTTATTTGTGTCATCTTTCTTAGGTGGGATCAGTTCCAGACTTAAAGCCAGTAGAGAAAAAGATAAAACCACGTCGTCGAATATGATCAAAACTGCTGTCTTGATGGTAGATTTGTGGCAAGATTTCTCCCACTTCGTTGGAAAAAGAACTTCATCACAATGCAAATTTATGTTAACATTTTTATTAAAGACAGAGGTTTCAAATGCACATGCATGTGGTTCCTTTATCAGTCCACTTGTTTCTGAAACACATGGTGCTCAAACATCTCAATAGTCTGAAAAGTACAAAAACAGAGGTTAAAATTTTAGGCCCTTCAGACATGTAAAGACATATCTCCAACTTTTCATTTTTCCTTACCATGGGATCTGGGAAGCAGGTTCCAAAAGCCTCAAGCAGTATATTTTCCTCTTTCACTGCATTTTCAAAGTCCTCAAAAGACAGTCTTCCATCAAGATCGTGGTCCTATAGGAAAGGAAAAGGAAGATGAGTTAAAGTTTATATTTTATCTACAGATCAGAAAGTAAACTGCCTTCTGTAGGAAAGAAAAACAATTAAAAGCATCTTTGATGCAAAGAGTGTGTTAATATTTGGGAAGCAAACCTCTTACCATCTTCTTGAATGTTATATCCACCAGGTCTTTAATGCCTTCATCAGGGTCCTCCTCTGTAGGATGCCTGATGATGCTGTTCTTTAACATGTGAAACATTTCTTCTCTGGAGATGTATTTGTCATCATTTAAGTCATACACATGGAAGCTGACTGAGACATACAAAAAGGAAGGGTTTTAGCTGGATAAGCAAGAGCACAAGAATGGAAAGTAATGCTGAAAACTTACACTTAATTTTTTCATCCAGGGTCCCCCGTAGAAAAATGGACAGACCTTCGATCCATTCTTCCACAGTTATGAAGCTGTCATTGTCTTTGTCAAATATCCTAAAGACTATAGTACAGATAAGCATCAACTGCAGACTGGGGAGGCACATTCTGGACTATCCTAGTGTGAATCTGCTATCCTAATCTGAGGTGCTTGGAATCAGGGGGTTCTGTCTGTGGTGTTTGTTGTAGACCCTTGCTTGTATCTGGCTCCAAGTTGTATATCTCTGCTGTGGTGTCTTTAGTTAAAAGTTTCAATTTTTTGCCAGCATCAAACCTTTTTTTTGGAAACAACCATGCGCAAGGAAATTATGTAAATAACCACAACAGTCATTAATACTCTAATTTTTATCTTTGAATCCTAAATTGTGCCTACTACAGATGAAATGTATGTCATTCAGACAAAACTTGACCTAAAAACCTAAAGCAGAGTGACATTAGTTTTGTACCACACGTACTTCCTTCCATGATCATGTCATCGGTCAGCCCAAAGATGTTATGCATTACGCCTCTGAACATCCCTCTCTCCAGGCAGTGTGCTGCTCTACCAGGGCTGGTCTGCTCCCCAACAAGCACGTAGAACTGCTGGATAAGGCACTCGATCTCTGTTTTATTGACTAGAAAGTGTAAAAAAAATATATATATAAATTAACATTTCTTGCAGCGTTTTGGTAGCGTTACTTTTTTTTTATGCGTAGCGTAAACGTGTCATCTACGATAACAAGCACAGGATCAATAGACGGAATATGTTAGACTCGTATACTCACAGCGGTCCACTTTTTTAGAGATAGCTTCAGCGAGGGCTTGTATCGCTTTTCTGTTCATAGCCGACATTTCTAACTTGTTTCTTAAAGACATAACGTCGCTCAGCCCTCCACCCTGGCAGATGTTGATTAAGGCGTCTCCAAGGCAACCACTTACTAACCCTCTTTGTGGTGCAATGTATAAATCAAACATGGCGTGTACATGAAAGCAAGTGGCGTATATTTCGGTTTAGTTTTTTATTTAACATGTAGTGAAAGCAATAAAGTTTTTGCTACAGTCCGAAAATCCGACTGGCCACCCGAGGTATGAAGTGAATTCTAACACATATCTAATATAAACTGATCTTTACTTGGGTGAGCCTCAGACATCCAACTACAAGTCATCGCAGCACATTATCTTTTCTGTTAGGAACATAAATGGCAGGAGAACATTTTTTAGCACGAGAATGAAAACAAATACGTGCTCCAGGAAAATAATGTTTGCAATAAATAATGATATACAATATTATATGATAACTAGATGTACAAAAAACATGACATTGGTAGTCATTAAAACCATGAAGTTAAAGTGAAAAAGCAAAAATTTTGTGAACCAAACCAATCAGCTACACTTCTGGCTGAAAAAGATCACATCCTTTCTTCACATTTTATCAAAAATTGTATCTTTATTTCTTCATCAAATCAGCTACAATTCTTCGTCAAGAATGCAAATAAACTGTTTATATTAGTGATATTTGTTCAGACTGCATTTTCTGACTAGGATGTTAAGGTTGTACCACCAGATATGACTGGAGCTAATTTTATAGGCATGCTGAGTAAACACTGATAAAACTCGTGATTGGACTCAAAGTTCTTATTTTTCTTAATATCAATTCAGTATTTTAGGTCTTTGTGTAATAGTGGCTAAAGGCAGACAGCATAATCCTAAATAAAACCGTTGATGAAAAAACACCACTGACTATTTGATTTTACAAAGTTTGCCTAATTTCTTTTTAATACATGCAATAACCTCTTTAGTTGTAATAATCTGCTTTTTATTTGCTTAAAATCTGCATCTTTCTGTTTAAAAGGTTTTCATTTACATTTGCCACTTTATTCCCAGTCTGTGCTCAGCCCGGCCTCACTAAAAGTTTTCTCTGGACCTGCCTCTTGTTTGCAACAGGTATCTTGACTGAAGTGATCACAGTTAATCAATCTGTACAGAAATGTTAATTAAAAAGTACAGCTTCAGCATTTAAAATAAAAATAATCAGTTTTTATATTTTTATTTTAGGAATAGTGCAAATTCATTCACACTGTCAATGTTACAGTGTTATTTGTAATATTTCAACAGTTGTCCTTGGCTAAATATTAAAATAGTCACAAAGGCACATAAAAAAAAACCAGCAGCATGTAAAGCGGATTCAGCAGTACCACACAGAACATTACTATATGTTCAACAAACATACTTATTGAAAGAGGGCTTCAAGCAGATTGCACAGTTTACAGGAAATGCTCTTAATGGTGATTGATAATTTTACTACATAACTTTCTAATGTAGCATGAAAAAAAAAAAGTTGTAATATGACACTTTTAAAAATCTGATCAAGACAATGAAGTGACCCTTTCACTGAGACCCTCAACAATGTATTGCAGAGAACTAATAAAAATCCAGTATTACTTGCTTCTCTACTGGCTTTTAATTTTCAAGCATAAAAATAAATATTAGGACAAACTCAGTGGAGATTAAAAAAAAAAGAAAAATCTCAAAGCCTTAATATTAAAGCTGGAGTTCCTTTATGTAGCATAAGTGACATGAGGGGGGGGGGGGGGGGGAGCTGATACAGGATTAAAGAATTCTGTGAAATAACACACAAATCCCTCTTCCTGCCTAACAAAAAAATAAATAAAAATTATTCTTCTAACTTGAAGCAATATGATCATCGCCATCTGCTGGAGGACACCTGCAGTTCAGGCAGTGATAATTTATTCCACTATTATTGATAAAAATAGACCTGATGTCAAAACAGTTACTTATAGAAATAAGTAAAAAATAATAATAAAAATAATATATAAAAATAAAATTATAGGACGTTGTCCTCATTTTTGGCCCCTAATGTGATTTTACAAAGAAGTATAGAGTTTTAAGTGCCAGGTCAAAAGAATGATTAAATGCATTGAATTTAGTTGAAAATGTAATCACTATTTATCTGAATAATAAGGATTAACCAGTATGTTCCGTCATGAAAAAGACAAAATAATCAGCTTTTCATACAAACTCAAAGGATTGAAACACAACTTGAAATATCAAGTAACAAACTGCATTAAACTTGTGTGTCTGTGGTTATTAACTTGCCTTGTAAAAATCTAAGAATAAACCAAAACACCTCATGAATAATCAGTTAGGTCTGATATTTAATTAACAGACTACCATTACAAGTGCCTTTTTGTCAGATCAACACACACAAATAACACATTTCAGACAAAAACAACTGATTTCAGTACTTTTTGTACTTCTAAGCCATGCCATTAAGTCACAATATTGCACCACTACTGACTTCCCTTTGTGTGATAAAACCAGAAATAAACCGTTTATGTACATGTTTACAAAAGTGACATAGAGGCTAAATGTGCTGTTGTAATTGGGGATCTTATTTCAGTCCAACCATCATATGAACACACGTAAATAAATGAGTGTTTGCATGCAAGTCACACAGACCGCTGTGTGAGGTTAGTTCTGATTGGCAGTGTTGTGTCGATCCAGTGGTTTGGGTTTTCCATCATGGAGGTCCAGACAGCAACTTCCTCTTCTGTGGAGTCCATCCAGCTGACAGTCTCGCCATAACTCTGACCTGCCATTACAAATGACAAAACAGTTAATTATTTCTGCTGTTGATATCGGCACGCACTCTGCAACTACACACCGAGGAGCGATGCATTTACTAAAGAAGCCATAAAAGCAATCGTAAGTGGCCACCCTTCCTGTGTCCAGGCACATATCCACATTATTTGTGTGTTTTTGTATTAGACAGTGAAATTGCAATGTAAAGCTATTTTGCCCTCAGTTTACTGAATGCAATGTATAAGGCAAGTAATTGTTTTGACATTAACATTTTAATGCACTCTTTCTAACTCTAAAACTACATAAACCTGGATGCATATTAGACTGAATCATTTTAAAGTGATTGATAATTGTGTGTAAGAGTATTTCTTGTTAGCCCTGATGTCTGGCCTCATGTATGACTGGATCACACATGGATGCAACAGACGTTAAAGCACACGCCAGAGAGGTGACAAAAGGGTACCAGACTAAAATCAACTCCCAAGCCTGCTGCTGGAAATTTCTGGAAGATGCTTTCATAAAGTAGAAGTAGAAATCTGCAACAATTTAACATATACAGGATGATACACATCACATACAAACAAGCACTTAAAAAACAGTAAACAAAAAGTAACATTTCATAATGATCAGGTGTCCTTTCTCACCTGACTTTAATCACTTAGATTTACAGTGAAGGCTGACAACACACCTTTTTGAACAATATTTGGAGTCTGTGAATGCAGCTTCAGTAAAAGTTGATCATGAACATATTAAACTGACACACTATGAATGGAGGGGTTTATGGCAGGTACTCAAAGAAGGGGAACTAAAATCATATGACGTGTTACTCATTTGATTTATGTGTAGTTGGGATAAAATGTTTTTGTAGTTTAGATGGTTTATGATTATGCACAGTAATAACTGAGCATTAATTGTGCACACATATCTATTCCACTTTTCTTTGTTTAGGTATCAGGATCAGTAACTTTTTGGACTCATTGAAAGGAACAATAAAATGGATTCTGACCTCTCAAACTAAAAATGGGAGCAAACAATCCTTTCTGATATAAAGAAATGCCCTGTTCTCTGCTCTGAATACTAAAACCTAATGGCAAAAAACTCACTACCACAACACTGAAATTTTTCTTCCCATTTGATACTAAATTAAACTAGTTCTCAATCAGCATCTTTATCTTGAGTTCTCTTGGTTTCATTAAGACCAGCTATTAGCTAAAACCACATTGTGAATCTTCTGGTGATCTCTCTTGTGAACTAAAATGCCTGACAAGACTGTTTTAACTATGAACATTTCTGCAGTTCACATCAACAACAATTTTAGCCTGTCTTGCAGTTTGTGTGACCAAACAAACAATGCAATTAGAGAAATTCACTTTAACACTGAGACACAGAGTTACTCAGGAGGTGACCTTGCACTTATGACAAGACCATATGAAATATCTGAAATGCCACTAGCACAAAATGTAGTCCAGTCTGAGGTACTCCCCAGTACACCACTACTGTACAGCTAGTGAACACCACCGCAGAGCAAACATACAACTGTGTTTATGATACTGCCATCAAAGATGATTATAAAACAAGGTCCATCCCTTTATGTTGTGTTATCGAACACAGAAAGTGCTGCTATCCTGCAAACATACATTACATAAGGCAGAGACTAACGACAAGATGAGAAAAGAGGTGTTGTGTTTCTAGACAAATACTGATACATAGAAGATTAAAACAGGCATGAGTTACCTTAAAAAGCTACCATGGACCAGAGGAGATAAGAGATAAGACAAGATAAGAGATAATACTCTGAAAAGATCAAGCTTGCACTAAAAAAGCCTAGCACAGAAAAACAGAAGAAAATGAGCATTGGTTTTCTGTCCTACAACTGGCAACTGTACACAGAGAGCCTCCAGAACAGTTTTTTTTTTATTTAACACATCGATCATGAAGTCAGTCTACACATAGACCAATCACAGGTAAAAGTTCTAATAAGTACCTTTTTTTTCCTTTTCAGTGTCAATGATATGTGTTTAACACCTTTTGCATCAGCTTCTAAACCTTTAATGAAACATTCACTGTGTTCTAAGTTATTATACATGTAGAATTTCCATTTATTATCTGGATTTTTGTTTTTCTGATTTTGCTTGTGTAGTTTCTCCTGTCTGTTTAGATCTCAATCTCAGACAGGTTTGATAATTAGTTTCCCAAGGCAGCCTAATTAAACAGAAACTTCTTAAGTAGGCTGTTCCACATTATAAAGCAAGTCACTGTTTCCATGCAGTATGGGGAAAGAGAAGGATCTTTCTGTAAATGAAAAGCATGAAATAGTGCAATGTCTTATGAAAGGAATGAAAACTGTGGACCTTTCACAAAAACTTAATCGAGATCATCATACTGTTAAAAATGTGTTAGAGCAAATGGGTTAGTTCAGATCAAGACAGATCTCTGCCATGCAAACGCATCATATTAAGAGAGCAGCTGCTAAAAAGCCATCGATGAGCAGCAAGCAGGTACTATATAAATCTGCTGGTGTCTTTAAAATCCAAAGAACATCTCCATGCAGGATACCCTAGAGGCTTACAGTCATGCATAAAGTTGTTTTTTGACCACCTCTAACCAATGCTTATAAAGAGAAACGAAGTGAGTTCAGAAATACATGAAGACTAGTAACAACAAGGCAGTGATGTCAGCCAGGAGGTGGTGGAGTCATGTTTTGGGCTGGAATAGTGGTAAGTGAGATGGTAGGCCCCTGAGGGTGTCAAAATGGCTTCTACAAAATATGTAGTTTCTTACTGACCATTTCCTGCAATGGTATGAAAGGAAGAACTGCGTTTTTTTCCGTAAATTTATTTTCATACAAGAGAACACTTGATGCTGCAAAAAATGCTATTGGATGCTACGGGTATAAACGGGAGAAAAGCTCATGCTGGGGCCAACCATCATCCCTTGACCTCAACCCTACTGAGAACTTGTGGAGCATACTTAAAACAAGAATCTATGAAGGTGAGTGGGAGTATATGTCCATACAGCGACGTTGGAGGCAATTCTGGAATCTTAAAATGAGATCCAGACAGAAACTATCCATGAATTACAAGTTCATATGATTGTTAAAGTAGTATCAAAGAAGGGGTCCTATGTTAACACAGAACCTGAAAAAAGTGTTTTTTTTTATTTGTGTTTTGTTTTTTAATGATCTCCCAAGTAATGCAAAAAATACATCAGGTGTACATTTTTAGCTTTTTACAACCTATTTAATGTTTAAAAACTGTTTGGGACACGGTGAACACTAAATACAAGACTGCTGTTTCGACAATACAAGTTTGTTCTTAATAAAATCATGGAAAAGGACATGAGGGCACACTTAATTTGAGTTGAAATCTTTTTCTCTGCTATTTTAATAAAAGCTCATTGTTGAAAATAAATGGTTTTTCATTTTTCTTTGTGAGTTTGTTTAAAAATTATCTCACCAGTTCCACAGCTCAGACGAATCCCTCCCAAGATGTGTGTCTTTAACCCCTCGCGCTGCCAGACAGTGAGCTCGGCACAGGCCTCCTTCACGTCACTGGTTTGGAAGCCATCGTAGACCATTGTGTGGTTGTAAGTAGGACTGATGGAGCGCTTCACCACCCGCGTTTTTTGACCACTTTGTCGACTAGCATCTGGGAGTATATAGCTAGCAAAAGAGTATAACACTGATAAAGTCATTTCAAGAATCAATACATTTAAAAAAATAATAATTAAAAAGATTTAAACACTTTTATAATTCACTCATGTGACAACTGAAAATGGGACTAATTGAATAAGTTTTAAAAAATTTCTCCACAAATGTTTTAAGGAGAGACTGCAGACCATGGTGAGGCATGTCAAGTTTTTAGCCACTGGAACAAATTATTTATTTTTGACATAAATCAAAGGTCTGTGTTAAGTGATGTTGCAAAAAAAAGCAAAACCCAAATAACATATCCCTCTGAAAGTGGTCAGGAGCAAAGACTGGAGTAAAAATGTACAAAAAAAGCAGCAAATATAAAAAAGTAATAATATAATATTCTGGAAGAATGATTTTTTGTACTGTGGCATATTAATTATTACAGGTAATGCGAGGCAAGATGTCTTTTAACAAATGACAGACAATATCTTGCAGAGCTGACACACCTTCTAACAAAGGAATCTATGGCACCTCCTTTGTTGGTGAGGAGACCGTGAGCTTCCCGAAGCCAGATGTGAAGCTCTCCTGTCAGAGGCAGACCTCCACCTAAACACACATATAAATACACATACAAAAGGTATGAGGCTAATGTGATTGCTGGGATGGTACATGTATGTATTCTGCTCACCCTCAAATCCATCTGGAATAAATTTAACAGACAGCATGATGTGTCCTCTACTGCTTATGGAGTCTGGACTCAGATAAACCTGCACACACATCAATAAGATGGAGTCAGAAAGAGAAAAGAAAGAGAAAGTGAGGGGGACGAAGGCAGATGTGTGAAAGCTGGGAGAGATTAAGGTTACATAAAGCCTTAGTTGAAATGCACAGCATGTCTTCCTTTCCTTTCAGCTCTGTCAGACACAAGACACAACCCCTCCCCATCTTCTGTGTCTCCAACAAAGCTGCCAAATCTTCTGTTACACAGACCCTCAGACGCTAAGCAAATATATAAGCTGGCATCACAGTGTTCTGGTAATTATTTCTATTCATCTGGGAGCACTCAAACACAGATGCTAATTTCTGTTACTGCGTGAGGGCTTATTTGTGTACAGCTCACTAGAGTCATGTCTCCCATACCCGTGGCTGCAGGTCCTGCCACAGCGGCTGTATGCAAGTCCAATCCCAGAGCCCAAGAGCCACCTCTACTTCCCCCAGGAAGACATTCCTCCCCAGGGGCTCGGCATGCCACACAGAGAGGTTCAAAGTCCGACTTCGCAGCTCTCCGATACGCACTTTATACTAAAAGAGAATAATCAGAATCAAGACTATGAGCAAGTACAAGGCAAAGATCTACAAATGGCATTTTGTAAGAAAGAAACTGCAACACGAGTGTCATTATGCTATGCTGTATGTTGCAGGCCACAAGACGAAGTAATGAAGGACAAATGGCAGATTGCTGTAATTGCTGCCACTTTATGTTACATGTAGATGAGTCTCACTCTGAGTGTCTGATCATAGACTGGGTTAAGGGTCTTCTTCTTCACCGATGTCTTCTTCTTACTGTGATTTGACTTGTCTGGCAAGAGATATGTTTTCACGTATCTGAGAAAACACACACGCATATGTTGTTTTATTAATTTAGTGGGTGACAGTTGATTCAACACACTCATTCGAATGACCACACATTCACTTACGGGTCAGAGCGGTTCTTGCGTGCAGAGGCAATGTCCTCACAGCGATGCACTTTCACTTGGAGCTCCTCCTTGAGAGCGTCGTAAACCAATGAATATTGGATGCGGCCCCTCACCTCCACCACTCCGAAATCCCCTGAGCTGAACAGGCTCATCATGCTTCCACTGAGCTATAACACACATGCGCGGTTTAAAGATCAGCTCCTGCGTCACTTTCCTGAGCTGAGTCATCTTGCGTCGCTGGATGGTCAATTAATCAAATGTGTGTTGTGAGTGTGTGCACCGTGTAGCTCGAATGAAGGCTGCTGTTGGAGCTGCTGGTTTTCAGAGAAACTGGCTCTGGTTCTGTCAGGCTGCTGATTAGCGAGTCAGAGTCCCCATTTTGACAGACAGTCATGTCCTGAACAGACATACAGATATACTCACAATTCTTTCATCTAGCCACAGTGTACCATTCGTTACATTACATGCTACACAGCTATTTTAGAAAGTATGTAAATCCACTCCAGTTTGTAAATGTTGTCCTAAATCAACTCCTGCGAAATCTGAGCTGTATTCTATCATCATCATACTTAAAAGAAACTGTTTCTCTGCTCTCAAGTTGGCTCTTTAATGTCTCTCTATTTGGCAATAATCTTTCTTCCTTCTCGTTTGATCGGTATTCCAGTCCCCAGCCGCTGAGTATGATCCTGCCACCAACGTCATGTTTTTCCCTGTGTGCTTTCAGAGTTTTTTAATGCTGCTGAAAGGTTTTTACTTTCAGACATTTTCAGGAACCACGGTAGACATATGTCTTATGTTTGACAGACTCGTTCTTTTACATGATGTCAAATATTAACTTAGTGACTGTGGATGGAAGATAGAATATGGGCTGGCTCAACAGTGTTTCCCATTTAACATTAGTCATAGTAATCTGTGACTGTGGGTGTGCATTTTAGTCACCTTGGGTTCCTCCATGTGGCCATTACTTCTCCTTTCATCTTCTATATGCAGAATGACGAGTTAATAAAGTAACTCAGACTTAACTTAGAGGAAGGTGCAGAGACAGTGGACAACAAACTTTTATACCTTTGGATGACGTGGAACTGTTTCTATCCTGGAGACCCTGTGAAAGAAGACAAATTATTAACATTTAAAGGATTTTATAGAGCATATATTTATGGATGAAAAACAGAAATGAGAATGCACACACGCACCTGCACTACATGACTTTTCATGTTTCCTTCATTCCTGAAAACAAACATCAGAAACTGGAAATTTTTCACATAAATGTTGTACCCAGATATTTTACTCAGACACCCTCACTAACCCTCCTCTCTCCTCCTCCTTGCTGTCCTTCACTCTTTCCTTTGCTTCAAGAGAGCTGTTGCTCAAGGAGGTTTCCTCTCTCTCTCCATTGAACACTTCATTCAGGGGCACATCTGTTACCATGGCAACAACCAGAGAGCCATCACTGACATCTCCCTGCAGCAGCAGGAAAACAGCACCACAGGCAAATAACAGTAGCACGGCATTAACAGGAAACTGACCTCTGCTCTTAGTCTTTCTGTGGCGTATGGTTGCTCGGATGAGGTCGCAGCCTGAAATCCACTTGCGATGGCGTTTGCTGCACTCCTCACTGAACCATTCTCCAGACAAGAGGCGCAGGAATGTTGGATTTGTCTCTGTCTGCTCCAGGATCCTGCAGCATCAACAAGGGGGCCAGAATAAACAGAAAGCTGTCACATGCCTTTTTCATCATGAGAAAGATGATGGCAGGGTATATCAGAAACGGTCCCTGTATATCTTTTGTGGAACTTTTGACGGTAATGAAAAAAAAAAAAATATGTGTGAGTCTTTTCTGGTTTCTAACTGACATTCACAGCAAGGTGGCTCCCAACGATAATAAATGAAAATAAAGTTTTTTGTTTGATTGATTGATTGATTGATTGATTGATTGATTGATTGATTGATTGGTTTTAATTACCAAAAACACTAAAATTAGGTTTTAAGATGTCTGGGCAATTTTATTTTCCTTTATTTTTCATATGACTGTGAATTTAATATATTTGATTTAGGATTCTTGGCCCTTGACAAAAGATGTCCACTGCAGATTTTCCTTATATTTTCCAAATGTTACAAATACTGGAGATTTTGCACCAACTGTGCATCCCTCCACCATCATCACAGCACCACATAAAGGATTATTTTTTGAAGGAATGATGTTCATCTCGCCAACAAATTGAATGCATTCAGGAACAATGAAGCTAAAGAAATTATATTGACATAACGCCTGTTGAAGAAACTTTGTTTTTCATTTAAATGACCTAGTGTGTATTGTTATAACTGAGTAGACAACAAAATGCTCCTCAAAAGAATAAATAGTCACCTGTGACTGACCTGACACGTCCTTCATCACGTTGACGCAACTTGGAGTCACGCTCTAAGACTTGCAGGATGGAGGACTGCTCATCCTCCGTCAGGTGGCCCAGGTCAAGAGATGAGTCAACCCGCTCCCCCGCCATACCTGAGAGAGAAGTAAACATTGTCTTTACTCAAATCAATGCTGCTGATAGTTTCACCATGTTCAGCTTGTATTGTTCGACATTTCGACATTTGATTAAAACATGAGTTTAATATACAATTTAATACCATTTTGATTATGATACATTTAAAGAGAACTGAAATTTTAAAAAAAACACATGAAAACTATATTTTTGCAAAAAACCTGTTGTTACATTGCGGGAGCTAACTAGTGCTTTAAAGTTTCTACCTCTGCCCCATAGTCATGGCCCTACTCAGCAGTACTGGTTCTACTGAGCACCAGATCCAGATTCAGAGAACCCAACAGGAGGAACAGGGAGGACCTCCAAAATTAGACAAATAGGTCAGTATGCTTGTAACTAATTGTATTTTATGTATTTGTTGATGGGTCGTTCTTGGAAATGAGACCCTGTGCTCAATGAGTTAAACCATGTAATTTAAATGTCAATTAAAAAAAAAATCTCAAATGAATACAAAAAGGTTCCACACAGCTTAAAATGTACTCAAATCTAGCACAAAACATCAACAAGGACATAAAAAGGCTAGACAAGGATATAAACTAAACTAAATGAGACTCATGTTAACCAATATGAGACATGTACAGAAAACCATAAAGGGTTGCGAAATGCCCACAAAGAAACGAAATGATTTGGAAAATACACCACTAGAGACACGAAATAACCATGGACTGGTTTCACTGGGGCCTTCTTTATTTGACGCTAAATTCATTGGCAACTTGAATTCCCCTAATGGGGAATTAACTGAATATCCATCTATATATCTTGTAATTCAGAAGTTCTATTTTCCCACCAAAAAGAATCAAAACAGCACAAGAAGTCAAACATCCTACTCTGTAATTTGACTACATTTATACTGCAAAATCGTTTTAATTTATTTATTTACCCTATTTTATCTAATAAAATATCTGATATATTTTAAACCTTTTCCGCTCTCTTCAGTTAAATCATCAACATAACTGCTTTTGCTGTTAATAACAATAAAGCCCATCTGAGGTAGCTTTTTCTTTCGACTTTATGAAGAAAAAAAAAAAAAGCAAATCATATGAGTTACAATATTAATTGTCTTATTTAAGGTGTCAGTCTTCATTTGGATAAGCATTGGATCTTTGACACATTTGTGCCAATGTGTCTTCTTGAATTTGGCTGCGATCTTTTCAACACAAATGATTTATTTGAACAATTTTTGAGGTCTGAAGCAGCAGTGCTTCACACGAAACAGCTAAAAGTAAAAGAAATGTCTGAGAAGATGCACACAAAAACAAGAAGGTCATTATCATTTTTGCCGTATACATGTTTTGTCTTTAATTGTGTCCTCTATCCTAACTGACAAGATGAATCTTTAGTGTATTTTGTGACCTTTTTTTGGGGGGGGGGGGGGGGGGGGGAAAAGCCCCCCCCCTTTTTTTCTGTTTTTTCCCAGTTTTTTTTCAACCCCCCAAAAAAACAAGTTTTCCCCCCCCCCCCCCCCCCCCCCCCCCCCCCCCCCAAACTACAGTACTTTTTGTCGATGTGTCTTCAAGTTGCTGTGCAGATCACAGGACGAGTAGGTGTGCCATGCAGCTACATTGCCTTCAAGTACTCTTTTAACAAATGTGATGGTAACGATATTTAAAAACGTTCCATTAAAACTATTACGCCATGTTTTATACGTGTGTGTGTGTCCATTCCCTTGAAGTTACTTTTCTTATATTAACGCATGCGCAAAGATTTTTCTTCAGCAAACAAATATGCAACGAGTGCAGCACAATTTTCGTAAATAGATGTACATTTACACACAAATTATATAAGTGTTGTGTATAGTGCATAATTAAATACAGGCTGTCGTTTCCTTGTGAAATATTCCTGCCCCAGTTTTGCTGTATTTATTTATTTATTTTAAAAAGTAAGGTAATAGGCTTCAGTGCTGTAGCCTATATTACTGAGATAACCCTCTATTAAGCCGTTCCAAATATCTAAAATTGCCTTTTTGATAAAAGTATATTTTAAGAAGAAGAATTTTAAAAGGGCCAGTGCGCCACTTTTTTTTAAACTTTCAACACGTCGTGAGAGGAGACACCTGTCGCCGCTCTTCCCTCAGTTAACCTCTTTCCTCTCTAACCTCAATGCGCAGGAATAAACGTGAAACACCAAGAAAAAGTGTGTTACCTTACTTGACAGCTTCTGCTAGTTCCATCTGTGAAAAGTTTGGTGGAAAGCTTCCTTGTGCGCGTTGTGTGCGTGTTACAGAGTGTGTGTTGACGTTTGTGTACTGAGTAAACGGAGTGAACACGCCCTCAGAATCAGTCCGCACAGGAGCGCTGGGAGCTAAGCCTGGGAACAAACACAACATACAGACAACCACAACCTGTGTGTATGTAGGTGTGTAGTGTTATTCTCAAACGGTGTATATGACTGGGTGATATGACTCACACACACGGATGTTTTACCAAATAGCAAATAGGGTGGAGGTGGGATGTAACTTTCCTCCTTGCAGATGTACACACCTGTTAAGCACACATAGAGTTTTTACCACTGTAAACACACACACACACCTACAGATTGGAGCAATTCTGCTTGTTTTAAAGGGAAAGAAAGAAAAGGCAGTAGCACATTAACCAGAGTTTGCTTTAGTGTGTACAAATGAGTGTGTGTTTGTGTGCAGTACTTCCCTTTCACTCGGCGAAAATGTGTTTGTGTGTAGGGGGAGGGCGAATTCAGTGTGAAAAGGGCTTATATTCAGCCTTGTCCTTTGTCAACATTCTTGGATGATGGCCACTGTCTGCTCAATTGGGGAAACCTTTTTGTGTGGGTTTATTCAAGCCTGTAGGTCCTGGCACACCAGCAGTGTTGCTGCTCCCCTATAGGCCTCCATCAGTGCTCTGCATGAGCTGCAGGCTGCTGTGATACTATAAGGATAGCTTAATGCTTACATTTGACAGACTGCAGATTACATTCAAATTAGTTCACTCCCTCTGCTGGTATGAGCAGATAAAATACCAAACTATTTGAACTCTACCCTGATTAGCAGTTACTCTGCCCCTCTCTTACAAGCAAGAGGGCAGTGTCATGAAATACAATGAGTGAAACAGTTGCTTATTGAGAGTTTATTCAAGAAATCTAATGACATCACAAAAAAATCAAACTTTTAATAAAACACAGGAGTACATCACTTTGGGCTGGTACATGACCAGGTTAAAGCTGATATGTATGTGTCTTATACGTGAGCAGTCAAACAATTCATTTTAATGAGAAGTTTATTTATACACCCACATCAAAGTACTGCATCTCTGTGTGATTTAGGGTAAGTAATAATATTAAATTGTGAAGAAAAAAAGACTAAATTACATACAGATAGGGATGATAGAAGTAAACAGCACTGCTTCAAAGTGTGTGAATCCTTTACGAATGCTTTATATTTCTGCATGAGTATGATCTAAATCGAACATACAAGTTCAAAAAGTACATAGAAACTAAACAGAAATCTTTAAAAATGACAAATATGTATAGCTTGGTTGTTTGTTTGCCAATTAAATGATCCGGTATTAATCATATGTGTATGTTATTGTGGGCCTTTATGATTAAAATCGAAGTTAAAGGTGACTGATCTAAGTGAGAGTCCTAATTAAATATCAGGCATCTATCAAATTCTAATTATCGAAAGAAATGTTAATGGAAGTATATCATGGTACTAATAAAAGAGATTTCTGAGGGTACAATTAAACTGGTTGTTGATGCTCATCAAGATGGAAAATGTTCCAAAACCATCTTAACACAGTTTTGGACTTCCCCAGCCACATTCTGTGCACAAATTGAGGAAATGTAAAATTTTAGTACTCTCTTCAGGAATGGTTTAATGAAAAGTTTAATAGTTTTTTCTTTTAAGGTCACTTCAACCAGCTAAATCCCTCTCTTAGAAATGGTTAATGCTCATAAGTGTTCAATCAATCAAAAGAACACTGAACAACAGTGCATGGCAAGGCTGCAAGGAAAAGACCACTGCTCACTATAAAACTGCACTGCTACCTTTTTGCAGGAAAAGATTTTCTTTGACTTTGTTTACATAAATAGAATCATGAATTCTAATAAAAAATATTAATCTGCAATCCAAATCTGAAAGAAGACACATTATGTATACATAATGTACATTGCTGCTCATAAATACAAGCAATGTCCTCATTAAAGTATTGGTAAGATGTAATGTTTTTGCCTCATTTGTTTAATGGAAGCTCTTTCAAACTACCTTAAGTCTTGTGTTAAAATCTCACAATGATTTAGATCATGTTGTTGCGAAAATAAAAAAGAACATGTATTTAATTCACTATTTCTCAAGCACCATTGTAATATGAATAAAGAATAGAAGCATCCTTAGATGTTGGAAAGCTCCAGGGTTTAATTTGGATCTATTTTTGAGATATTTGATATTAAAAATTCCTGTCCTGACTTTTTTTGAACCACTGTCTGCGTGGTTATGTAAGACTTTCCCATGGCTGCACTGCAATATTTACAGCATGAGACTGAAACGGCTGACTTGATACCACTCAACTGTAAGAGAACACGTTGGCATTAGGTTTATATTGGGTTAAATTGCAACTCTCCCACTGAAAGTGCTGAGGATCATCAGAAACCGTTTGTCAGGCGTTATGAATACAAACAGCAAATACGGTCTAGAAGTTTAATGGTAAATGTTGAGAAAAATGCCGTTTCATAAACAAACCTATGCCAGAGGGCTACATGGGAGCACAACCAAAAAATATAGTGGCTCTGAAAAGAAAAGAAAAATCTTGTCGTCATTACTCGATGAGTCACTGCTCTGCTGCTGCTGCCCTCCATCTTGTCTAATTGTCCTTCACACATCCTGTCATCACTGCGGCTGTTCTCTGTGCAAAAGACAGACAGACTATATATTACACCGACTTATGGATCAGTGATCAGACTTTAAATATAATAAAAGTTGAATATGTTGAATGTGAACTGTCTTTACACATATATTTTGTGCAGTACATCTTTCCCACCAGCAGAGGCTGCTAGTGCTTCTCTTAACACACTGACACAGACGTGAGAGATTCTCTGTTATCTAACACCTAGTCACCCAAACTCACATTGGATCGTAGCTGCTCTGCTCTTTGGACTTGAGGAAGCGCATGGCGATGAGGCCCCCTGCCTGCAGACACAGCACAAGTATGATGCCCCCCACAAAGCTGGACATGTCAAACTTGGCCTGGGAGAACTCAGGGGGTGGGCTGGTGTTAGTTCCATCACCTTGAGGTAAAAGACAAGATTTCAGTGGGTTTACATGTCATTACATAAAACAAAAGGAGATGTTTAAGAGAAAAGTTTTTAAAAGCAGGTTTTTTTTTAAAGATCTGCAGGGATTGCTCAGCTCTTATGGAAATAATAAATGTCTGACGTAATAGATTGGGGGAGTGATGCTGATCCAATTTACCTGAGTCACCTTCAGCTCCGTTCACAGCAACAATCTCTACAACTGAAAAAATGAAATATGTAATAGAGTTACTGAGATGGCTCAGAAACACTTGTCCATTTGTGTGTTTTTAGTACCTGTGCACAATTCAGACACTCTGGTCCAGCTACAGTTCAGGCCAGTGTCTGCAGAATCACCCTGATCAGACACACACACACCTGTATCATTACCTGGGGAAAAAAAGAAGATGCATTTTAGTGTGATCTTCTGTGAATGTGTTCCTGGCATGCTAAATAATTCAGTCTTCTTGTACAAAAGAGGGGAGCTAAAGTTACAGCAGCTGTGATGATTGAATTACTATCAGAGGTCAAGGGTGTGTGTTATTGTGTCTGCATCTGTGTGTTTTTAACCATTTGGGCAAAGCCTCCAGACACAGCCTGTCAGGTTAAGCATAGAGTCTCCAACGCACAGGTCACATGACTCAGCTTGAGAGCAGTCTGTGGGAGGAATAAAATTGAAAGTCAATCATCAATGTCAATCAAACAAAATTAACTGGCTGATGCATAATTAAATATTTTAACTGCTTCATAATGGCAGGAATCCAAGTTCATAAGGGTCAAACTTTATCATGCTGAAGAAACAATGGTAAATTCCCGGTCATACTTTCTCTTCAGTTTGTCAGAAACAATAATGAACTAACAATCCTCACAGTGAAAGATTTAGGAGAGACAAATAAAAGCAGATCATGGCAAGCAACAGAAAAACATAACACAAGAAACACTGGTCTGAAAGTAAGAAAATAACATTTGTATGTACAGATCAATACCTGACTGAGAGTATGCAGAGGGAACTGCTGCTAGAAGCAGCAGAGAGGAGCAGAGGACCTTCAGTACCAAATGTTGCATTCTGACAGCCAAGGAGCACCAACACCTGCAAAAGCCACTAAAATCTTCAGTGCTCGGAGTAGTATAAGTATCAGAAAGAGAGTTTCAAACAAAAATTTCTTCAGTTAGTCCTCAAAAGGGAATCCAAAAACATGACAATAGAGATATGGTTTTCAGCAAGGACAGAGAGAGAAAGCAACACAGACAGGAGATCTGTGTAACATGAGCAAGACCAAACTTGGTTCCCTGGCAACCAAGTGACCCACCTCAACCCTTCTGAAATACACACCAGTTCTAACAGACTGACACCTGTTTACCTCAGTAGGTAATGCATGAACACACACACACACCTACACATAACACATTCTTATACATTTCAATGCATAAGTATAAAAACAAAAGTAATAAAAACAATTTCGAATAAACTGCCCTTTGCCAAAATTAAGGACACAGGCAGTAAAATAAATCATTTAAATGACTACTGTCAATAAGATGAACAATTTCTTACATACATACATCTGCTGGGTATATAATTTTAACTGTGGGTGCATACTTTGTTAAATTTTTCACAATCCACCATCTGAATAATCCATTCTTCAATATCTGTAGAACTTCTCATGACCATCAATTATATAATGATGCATTTTAGTCAGGCCAGACAGACTTCTGACAGAAAGAGACTCCAACAAATGTCATTCTTGGTGTTTTCCAACTGAACACAACAAGGTTTTACCTACGGAAGATACCACACACAAATGTCCCTGTCTCAAGTCATCAATCAATCAATAAATCAACATACTTGAAATGAAAAAACAGTGTTCACTCTTCCATTTCCAAAAAGCTCATCAGTGTCTGCACTTCTTACAAAGGTTCAAAAAGGCTCATCTAAATCCATCTGTCCTCACCACTTTCCACAGAGCCACTATAGGGAGTGTGCTAATAGGCAGCATCTCTCTGTGGCATGAGAGTAGCAATGCCTCAAACAGAAAGGCACTGGGAAGAATGGGGAGGGCCCCTGGGAAGATCACTGGAGTCTCATTGCCACCTGTGAGAGACCTGGTCCAATAATGCTACCTGTCAAGGGCAAATATTATCATGAGCGACATGACTCATTCTGGTCAAAGACTGTTTTTATTTATTTTTATTGATGAGCCAATCAAACTTTCCAACTCATGTCCTTGGATAAAAGTACAGAAAAAAATATAATAATGTCAGCAGGAGTCAAGTGTTGTTTTCGAGTCTAGACAACACAGTAGGTACACCCGTTGAATTCTACTTTAGTTCCAAGACGCCACACTTTCTTGTAATCTTTTAAATTGATATTGAGCAATCTATCTATCTATCTATCTATCTATCTATCTATCTATCTATCTATCTATCTATCTATCTATCTATCTATCTATC
>JBAMHW010000019.1:13440364-13452272 GCA_037177495.1 Rhadinocentrus ornatus
CTATCTATCTATCTATCTATCTATCTATCTATCTATCTATCTATCTATCTATCTATCTATCTATCTATCTATCTTCTATCTATCTATCTATCTATCTATCTATCTATCGATCGATCGATCGATCTATCGAATGTTTTTATCTTTTATTTTCACATCTAAATGTGTTGTGTACTGTATAAGCCACCTCTCTATATTAAGTTACAAATTATTCATGTAATCCTACTGATTAGGTGTGTAACTAAATGTAAATATAAAAAAAAATTTTTATATATAAATATATAAAATATATATATATTTATATATATAAATATATATATATATATATATATGTATATATTCGTCTTTAATCTGGACATTCATTTCAAGGCATGGAGTCTGATAAAGCTTACTGATTCCTGAATCGCTGTGGAGGACTTATTAAAATTGGTGTGGATAAACGCATGCCTTGAAGAACTCCCACATAACTCCCACCTGTGTCCCCTATACAGAGACATATGCACCACAATAAAAAGCACAAGTGCACCGTTCTTCCACGTGTCTCTTTGTAATGATGCAGATGCACTGAGTCACATCTGCACACGGACCGGGACCAGCATCACGACACAGTTTCTACCTTCAATCAACCTCATCAACTTACACCAACGTTACTCCCGCTCCCACGTTCCGCAATGATTATTTTCACATTAACAAATCTGTTCCGAAGGCATATCCTTGTCAAACACGATTTCCTTCTCCAGTGATGCGCACTACCGACGCACCAGTTGCAACTATGCCCGGACAGCTTTTTAAGGGTAAAATTATACTTAATGCAGGTTATTTAAATATAGGCCATAATTACAGCTATCTGGACAATAAACAGACAATTCCGTACAAAAGCAAAAGGACATTTTTCTGTGAGATGTCATTCTGCTTATATCGATATGACAATAAATATCTACAAAAGCAGATCTAGGAACAGCTGCTGCAGACATTTATAGATGGTCATTAGTAGCTACACGCGACATTTCTGAAGGGGGCAATTGTTGCACTTTAGACCATCTCTGTGACGTAGGAGGCATTTATCGACAGGAAGCGTGTCCTAATAAGGCTCGACCAGAAGAAATTCCCTCAGTCTGCTCATTGCGACCCAGACCACGCAGACAGCAGTGCAGCCCATCACCCACACTCACTATCAAACAGGGGATGCCACGAATTTCCTGCAGGCTGTGTTACTGCAGAATAGTGGCGTACATTTCTGTGAGCTGAGTAATAAAAAACGAATGCATTAGATGAAAAGCAAATATGCTCTTTATTCATAGCTTTGTTGGATTGAAACCGCGCTCGCAAACCAGAACAAATCTTTACGTATTGCACAGACAGACATACTCGTATAAAATGAGATTGATTCATAACATAATTCTTAACCAGGCCCATTTTTGTCTAATACAAAGCTTACTCCATGGATGCTTCTGCTCAGCTTATTTTAAATCTGCATGTTAATGGTTTTATTTTTTGTTAAAAGCAACCAATACCAATACACCGAAGACAAACGGCCCCAGATGCACTTTATGCTTGAATAATTTATTTAGCCTTTAATTTGGATCTGTGTCTGAGTTCTGGGGTGTGGGAAGGAGCTCCCCTAACCATTTTGCTATTTATGATGCATAACGCTGGAGTAATTCATAATTTTGTATTCCTGTCTTCAAGGCCTATCATAAACCATATTTTTAAGATACATATTTCAGCCCTAAACGTATTTAAATTTCTTCATTATTTTGCGTCTATAATTAAGATGACCATAGATATAACATTATAAGACTGTTGTTTTGTGTTGATATTATATTGAACATGTTAACGTAATAGGCCTATTTGTTATACGCAGTCATGTGTCAATAATAATCACAATTCGTGCTTTGTGTGGAAATGAAGAACTAAAAGTGTTACTTATACGTTGATTTGGGTGATTATTTCACATTTGAAGCAACGTAGTCTCATTTCCACAGATTTGAGTCCCTCCGCAGAACATCGCCCCCTCAATCATCGTGATGAGTTTCAGCACCGCGGACAGCGCCAGGTGTGATCCCTTTTACCAAGAGCCGACACGCTTTTGCTTTCTGTCCGACACAGAAGAAACCTCCTCTCATTCATTGAGGACATAAAACCTAAAAGACAATGGTGTGTGTTGGAGCGGGGCGTCTGTTGTTGGTCATCATTTACAAGAAACGAGAGTTGGGGTGAACCGCAGTGGGAGGGGCGACAGAGATGCCGCATTTTTCTGAATGAAATTACGCCATATACACACCCCTCTCTCTCTGCTCTCGCTGCATCCGAAATGTCGGTCCCTGATTGGTCGAGCCTCCCAGTCACTGACGTCAGACAGGCTCTCATGTGGACGAGTCCCGCGCAGGAGCATCCATTCTGCCTCCCGTGAGCGCTCCGCCAAGACTGAAGAAGAGGAGATGCAAGCGACGCCAGGTGAGAGTTTGGCGCGAGTGTAATAAAGACTGGAGCTCCCGGGGAATATCTTAGTTAAACCAGGCAGAGCCTCACCTGCATCATTTTGCTTGGATTTGATAAGAGGAAAGAACAAATCTGTTGAGCTCTCTCAAAGGAAGGATTCGTGTCGAAAAGGTAAGCACAACAATTCAGTATAGGAATGTATAGGCTTTGTGCATGTGGAATGCACACGTGATGACGGGTGCGTGCATGCTGGGGGCATCCTCTGTGGTGCAGTGAACCTGCAATTGTGTTATACAACAAGGTCCTCCACGATTGGAGTTGGGAAATACCTCATCGCTGTGGAATTAGGTAGGAGGATAGCAGAAAAACTCCTGGTACTGCAGATACTCCTTTTTCAATCAAGAAAAAAAATTAAAAAATCCTTATATTCCATGAAAACCTTACTGCAAGGATGTGGTAGTTTCTCTCTAAATACACAGTACATTTTTGACATTTGCTGGAGAGCATGCATACCCAAGAGTACAAGCATCCTTAAATTGTATTAGCTAGATTCCTTTCATAACCTTGAAATAATTGCAGCCTAATCGCATTCCTATTTTAGAAATTCAGGCGTGCATGGTACATGTAGGTTTAAATGATGTGTCTTTCTTGAACACCATGTTTAAACATTAGTAAGAGGGAAGTCTCAGACTCTAGCTCACATAATTAATCTGAAATGGGAAGCAAACCAAGACACTATAAATCTTTTTTACGATGTTTGTAAAGCTCTGAGGCTTAAATTTACAGTGATTTTGTTGCTTACTGGTGCATTAATGGGAAAATAACTAACAATTTTGTGGCATTAAGCCCACATATTGATGGATTACACTGCATCACTCTTCTACTTTAGAAGCTTTAGAAGCCAGTATGTTAAATGTTTGTTTTTTTAATGTAAACATTTCAAGGCCAGTATACGATTATCTAAGGACAACAGTGTTTGAAAGGGGTATTTCAAAGAGTGTATTCAAGAATGTACATGCAGTTTTAAATTAACCAGAAATTATTAGAGCAAGAGAACATATCTCATCACAAACACCAATTCATGCTCTCAAAAAGATTAACTGAATTGGGCTCTGACAGGTGTAGAATAGATTAAGCTCTCAATTACACGAAGCTCACCCCCAACATTTAAAAAAAAACCCTTACATACTCAAACAGCCTCTGGTCCAAGATTTCCTTATTAAATGGTCAAATAGAGATGCATTAATAACTCATCAACACTCATGTAATCATATTTCTCTCTTTTTTTTTCTCTCTTGTGTTGTGCTGGTGTTACAGTTGACCAATCATGATCCTGAACATCTCTGACCTGGGCTGGGATGAGTCCTCAGGCCTGGACCCTTTCCTTCCTCTGGACCAGCTGGACAGCTTACCTCCATCTGAAGTCCCACGTCTCACACTGTGGGGTGTGGCCCTCTGTGTTTCAGGAACTCTCATTGCTACAGAGAATGCAGTTGTTGTCACCACCATCTTGGCCACCCCATCTCTTCGTGCCCCTGTCTTCTTGCTGCTTGCCAGTCTTGGGCTGGCTGATCTCTTGGCAGGTGTTGCACTGATCCTGCACGCTATTTTCCAGTTCTGTGTGGAGCCCACTGATTGGTCAGAATTGCTGACCTCTGGACTGCTGGTGACATCACTGACTGCCTCGCTCTGTAGCCTCATGGGTGTTGCCCTGGACAGATATCTCTCTTTGAGCCATGCCCTCACCTATGGCTCAGGTCAGTCACGTCGGAGAGCCGCCTCTCTCCTGCTACTGGTCTGGTTGGGTGCCAGTGTTATAGGTGCAGGACCGGCGCTTGGATGGCATTGTCTGGAGGAGCCAAGTTCCTGCTCTGTAGCACGGCCTCTGACTCGGACATATCTATCACTGCTATGTGGGGGCTTTCTAGTTGTTGTCATGGTAACCCTGCAATTGTATGCTGGAATCTGCCGTGTGGCAAGGCGGCATGCCCACGCCATTGCTACCCAAAGGCACTTCCTCCCCACCAACCAGCCATATGCAAGCAAGCACAGCAGTGGAAGGGGCTTTTCTCGGTTGGTCCTGATACTAAGCGTGTTTGTGGGCTGCTGGATGCCTTTCTCCCTCTGGGGGCTGCTGGGAGATGCATCCAGCCCTCCTCTGTACACCTATGCCACCTTGGTGCCAGCAGCAGGCAGCTCCCTCCTCAACCCCATACTTTACAGTCTAAGAAACAAAGACATTCGAAGGGTGCTGCTGCACGCCTGCTGCCCACACAGATTATCTCAAAGTACACACATTCACTACCCTGTTGATGTGTAGACTGTTGCTCTGGTGAGGATGCCAATCTATGCTAGACATATCACTGTTTATGTGCCAACATACACAACAGCTGCACTGTCAAATAAATCCAGAATATTAGTTTCTCTTCCCTTTTTTACACACACTCTCCCCCACTCATAAGCAGCACTTTTAAGAGAAGTCCTTCTCTGAATCAGAATGTACTGAACTGTCCTGGCTGCCTGCCAACCCAGGACTAAATGTACTGTCCTGTGTACTTTGTGCCTCAGTCAACTGTAGCTCCACTGGATCCGAAGACTAAAACAATCATAGGGACTCGACATGTATGGATTTTAATGAGTGTCTTTGCTTACAGATGAGAGGAAGTGATGTGTGTATGTAGAAGTCTTAACAGTGTCCAAAGCCCAGTTTTATTTACTTGAAAGTATGGAAGACACAATGTTCTAGATCTTTGGAATTACATTTTGCACATGCTGAAAATGGCACTTTGAAAGGTACTGACCATATGTTTAGGTTGCAGAACCTTTTTGAAATGGATAAATATTTTATACTGATAAATAATAAATGAGCTTTTTTCTACTGGATGATGTCAGTACTGTTCTCTTCACTGCTACCAAAGCTTTTACTGCATTTCTCTCTTTCTGACTCACTCTTTAACTTGCTTTGACACATACTGCTGCTCCTATTCCTGCAGCCTAAATTATTTGGTGGCCAAAGCAATCTGCAATGTTATTAGTCTCTCTGCACTTGCTGCATCTTTTTAAAATCATGACATGAAGATACAGTGATTATGTAAGGTGTTTTTCTCTCCTACTCATTTTCTGAACCCTGAACTCAATTTTTAAACTCCCCACACAGTCAGCACTGGGTACTGTCTAAAGGTGTCCACCACTGATATAAAGAGAATGAGTCATGGATAAAGGCCGGTAAGTCCTTTTGCCAAAGTTAAACATTCTTGGGCATTAGTTATATCACATATCGCAGCACACACTACACAAGACATTCCCACACAAATCTAAGCACCATTTGAATTTATTTAATATTTATTGAAATAAATCATTTGAAAACATAAAGCTGGAGAAGAACTTTGGCCAAGCATGCTGTGTGACTGCTGTAAAAAGGGCTGACTTATAATAAAAGGCACTTTAAAATTTGATTGATCAATGGAAGCTGTTAATATTTTAGGTAGAAGCTGATCTGTGACCACTGAGGTTAATTATATGAAACCAAACACTGTCATACTGTATAAAATGGCACTGGATAAGGCAAACGCTGCCTAGATTTTAACAGCACTTGACGAAACATACCCTAGTAAGTTCAAAGGAAAGACCAAAATACATGAAAAAAAAGAATACATTAAAGGTAAAATACAAATACAATAAATCATATTTGTGGAAAATATCTGCATATGTTCAGTAAGGCACCCCTAGTGTCAGACATAGGTCAACACCTGTCTCCTAGCTCAATGATTAATTTATCAGTTTGTTTATTCGTTCCCATGATCACCTCAGAGGAAAAAAAAAAGACAGAAAACAAGACAGAACAGGAAAAACTGTAACACCTGTGCCCTAAAGAGATTTAAATTGATTGTGTTAATTGACTTTAATTATACATCAAGATGTAATGTCAACTTTACATCTATTAGTTAATCTATGATGAATGGTTTGAACACCTGTGTTTCCACAGAAGGCAGCTTTGTGAACTAAGGTTGCATGATTGTGTACACGCTTCCTCCTCATTGTCTGTGTTTATAACAAACAGTGGATAAAATCAGGTTTTTGGCTTAATGTAAAGAATACCTGCTTCTATCAGACAGTGAGCTAAAGTCATGGGCGATGTGTTTATGCATACTCTCAGTAGGGAGACGTGCAATCCATTATAATACTCTCACATCATTGGCGTGTTCTCCAGAGTAAACCATGGCAAACTGGGACACGAGCAGGTACAAACCCTTCTTCTTTCTTAAGACCTGTGCAGTTAATACGATTTAGTTTGGGGACAATAAGGAAATAAAATGGTTTAGGAATGTGATTTGAAATACAAAGTACATTCTACATGAACCCATAGACGACTACACAAAAACAAACTAGCACTTGAAGAATGGAATCTGAATGGAAATGTGCAGGTGTCGTCTGAGGCTGAGGAAAGAAAGGGGATGGGAAGGTGAAAATGGATGGTAATCACTCAGACCACTCTTCATCATCAAACTCTGAGGAGTCATCCTCGCTGTCACTACACTCCACAGCAATACGACGAGACAAGATAGCAGCCACATCGTTGCCAGTGTGATCCCTCTTCTCCTGCTCTCGCTGCTCTTCCACTTTACGCAGGTTGAAACCTAAAAAAAGTTAATCAGTTAGAATAAGTGTGCAGATTCTGCAGGATATGTTTTTACATGTGGCGGATGTCACTGCAGTGAATCAATATGCAAATGTTAACTGATATAAAGTCAGTGATTAGTTGGTTAGTTTTATTGTTTTTTATTAAAACTAGCATCAGCATGTTTAAAAAATTTCAATTAAAGATTAAATTCAAACGTTTTCCTGTAATACTTTATTTATTAATTTATTTTAAACTTATCCTTTTGCCATTTTTTAACACACATTTTCACCTTTTCATGACCAACCAATTTATTCCCAATGATAAGCAAAAGCAGCATGTAGGTCACAAAGTCATAACACAGCTTTTGTATTCTATTGGGCTGGTTATTGCTTACCTAAGCTTCTTTATTAATTAGGTTTTGGTCAGTAATCACATGAAGATCTCTTTAAACATGATTACTCATTTAAATTATATCGATTCAGCTGCAAATAATAGCAGGCAGAGAAGAACTGGGTGGTCTCAATGTTTTCAGATGAGGTCTGCTACAAATAGCAAGCAATTATTTATTTCCCTTTCTTAACTGTTTCAACAACGTAATGAGCAGGGTTGCTGAATTTAATCGTTTATATCATGCATTGTGATGCGGAAGTGGACAATTCTGCATTGATGCAGCAAAAAAACATAATCGATTATAAGCAGTGTAATGTATAGTAATGATGTTTCTTCAGTTTTCGGCAGTGGAACAATAAAGTAAAAAATAACCACGTCATTGTTTACATGTTTATCTTATTCAGGACATTCAAATTGATTTCTGAAATAACCATGATTAAAAAATGATGCTCATAAATATCTAACTTCTTGTAGCAATGTGCAGATATAAATAAAATTGAAGATGCAACACAAGGTGATGCATCGTGGAAACTAATTAAATCAAATCGTTGACAAGATAATTGTAATCTAATCGTGAGACCAGTGAAAATGTACAGTCCTAATAACGAACGCCATGTGGATTTGTTAGGAAAAGTAAAGAAATACTGACATTGGCTGAGGAGGAAGGACGACTACAAATAAATCAAATTTCTGCAAATTAATATCCTGTAGATTCAACAGGTGCTTAAAAAGTGCTACCAAGAGGGGAAAAAAGACTCTTTCACTATATCAGCTGTGCCAAAAAACATTAAAAGTTTAAATTTCTTTTTTCAAATTAAAACTAAAATGCTAGTTTAAAAATAGTAGTTTCATTACTAGAACAACATGAATCCTTTTACATTGCTGCTGCATAGAGGATGGGCTACCATGTTTTTATGGTGGACCCAATGTTTCTGTGTCGTTAGGATCAATATGCACCAACAGAGGACTGCATGATAAAAGCCACATACATGAAAGACATTTGACAAAACATGCTGTAATAACAGTAAATGAGACTCGCCGCAAGAAGCATGATGTGTTCCTTTAGTGCTTACAACCAATGAAGTATGCAGGCTTATGCTAGTTTATGTTACTCTATGAGTTATGGAGTGCAAATATTGTAGGTGGTAACCTACATATCTAGCCACAGCTACTTTGGGGCAGACTAACAAAAACGTTAAGTCAATGGCCTCTCCAAACACTACACAACCAAAATTTTGTACACTTTAAGTGTCTTGACTAAGTACACAACAAAACTGCATAGATGATGCAGGACTCAAACCATCAACCATGTAATGGTGTCTTTTTGTTTTAAGTTGTTTTAGAACTTCTATTGTATTTGTTTGCTTTCATGTTAGAATTTTATTGGGCCTTGCCCTTTTACGTGAATTAATAAAAGCACTTTGGTCGACCTTGTTGTTTTAAATGTGCAACAGAAAATAAATTTAAAGTTGACCTAAGTAACTTGATCATGCCCAAAGGTTTTCCACTTTTGTTCCCTGACAGAGGTAATATATGAAAGTTAGATCACTATTACACATACTGTAATAATATGCATACATAATTATTATTATATTTTGCAGATCGTGTATTTTAATTCTTTTACTGTGTCTAGATTCCAGCCAATCAGAGCGCTATTCCACGTTATGCAGGCATCTCTGCAGTGTCTTACCTTGTCGAATGGCCTGCAGCAGGTCACTGCGAGCATCACTGACTGGCTCTGGCTGAGGTTTGGGAGCAGAGCTGGGTGCCATCCCACCACCGGATGGAGGAGGACGAGCAGCAGAATAGTCAAAGGATGGAGGGGGAGGCCCAGGGGGTGGTGGAGGGGGTGGAGGAGGTGGTGGTCCACCACTTGCTGGTGCAGGTGGTGGAGGAGGAGAAATATTGGAGATTGAGGGTGGAGGAGGGGGAGCAGGTGGAGTGGTATAGGAGGTGATAGAAGAGCTGGGTGGAGGAGGGGGAGGAGGGTTGTCAAAGCCAGGTGGAGGTGGGGGTACCCCAAAACCAGAGGGTGGAGGAGGGGGAGGAGGTGCAGAGGGAGGGGAAAGGCTTGGGCGGGAGTCTGGTGTAGAAGGGCTCATGGGAGGAGCTGGAGGTGGGTGGCTTGGACTCAGCATGCTGATACGCTTCTGGGCTGGTGCTGCATCATTATACCTGGAGAGGTATATTGTGATGGAGAGGATGTTAAATGGATGCATTAAAATGACATATGGAGATTTCACTTCCCTACATTACCTTAAGCATATGCATATAAGCTGACATAGCCAACCATTTATACATTATTAAAACTTGTTGATGTACAATTCATTTTGTTACTCCTGAAGCCTCACAATCTCTGTCTAAAACTAGAGTGAATTCCTACAGCAACATATATTCAGAATGTGGCTGCACTCTCATTACACGGTAGCTTGGGCGGCCAAGTGCCAAAGGCATGTGTGGGGTTGTATGTAGAAAACTACAGATGCTTACGCCATGTCTGGAGGTGGAGGAGGCAGGTAGTCATCAGGATCCGGCGAAGGGAGAGGGGAGCCGGGATCATAAGCATAGGAGTTTGTACTCTGGTCGAGACCATCAGAAGTGAAATCCTCCCCTGATCCAATACTGCCATTCATACCTTCAGCGGAATTCCTAAAAGCAAGCAAAAAAACATCCCCATTAGCCATAAATAAAGTTTATCATTTGTACTTTCTGAAAACTGACCATTTTGTATCACATGCCATATTAGAATATCAGTCAGTCAGTCATTATCTGTACCGCTTATTCCATTACGGGTCGCGGGGTAAGCTGGAGAGAGGCAGGGTACACCCTGGACAGCCAACATAGAATGGGACAAACAACCATTCACGCACACACTCATTCCTAGGGAGAATTTAGAGTCACCAAATAATGCATGTCTTATGACGGTGGGAGGAAGCTGGAGAACATGGAGAGAACCCATGCATACACGGGCAGAACATGTAAACTCCACACAGAAAGGCCACCAGCCCCCCACATTCGAACCACCACACCACCATGCAGCCAATTTAGAATATAATTACATTTACTGCATTTTCCTATGGCAGCCAGCTATACACCCAGCCCCCTGAGAACATTCCCAAACAGGACGTACCACCCATATCAGTGTGTACAGATTGGGTGATAAGAAGATGGAGAATGGAATTCATCCTATTACTACTAATTTTGCTGTGTAAACAAGAAAGAAGTTAATGGATTTTACAAATCATTGCTTTCAAAGTCCATGCTCTGCTGACCAAGCCTGGTTTTGGCTTTTTCCTTCCCCCTTTTCTGGTGTTCAAACATTGACTAAATCATCTATACAAACTTTACTAAAAGGCTGCCGCACAAAATACCAAAACACAGCTAAATGAGAATATATATTGAATGTGGTTATGGACAGTATGGATGTGTCTTGTTTTGCCCGGAGCGCATTGTTTTATTGCAATTACTGCCAATAATTCATTTGTAACTTAAACTGTTATTCATGTTGTACATTACTATTAAAACTTGGGTTTGAAAGCTTAAAAGAGCAAAACAAAAGAAATGTAATCTTTATTTGCCCCAATGCCTGCTATTTATCATAAAGTGTATTTCTATTTATAGTAAATAGGCTTATAACTACTTAAATAACACTACAGAATGAGAAAACTTATTCAGCGGTTAATCAAAAATGTTTCTACCACAACCAACTCTCAACTAATGATTCTTCCCTGTGACAGCTCTACTGCTAACCATGAAAAACTTCTTTTCACTTTACTCACAGTTCATTCTTTGGAACAACAAACTCTTCTCCCATCTTACGTCGTTCCCATTCCTCTTTTCTGGTCTTGATCTTTCGAGGATTGAGTGTCCGCTGATTCAGATTGTCTTTCTTTTCCTTCTACTCATCAGGGACACAGCAAAAAAAAAAAAAAAAAAAAAAAAAAGCATTTTGATGAGTGGTAAATGTGAATAATCAGATGTGACTAATGTTAACTTGCTCCAAAGTTATGAATCATGTTATAAAGATGTTTATGCGTCTCACTCTGTGCTTGCGTTTCTCCTTCATGATGTCCTTGGTGTCCTGCAGCATCTTCTCCTTCCACAGGTCAAAGAAGTAGGAGGGATCTGTGTAAAACTTCAGGGCCTCTTTCCCATCATCCCTGCAAAAAAACAGTTACAACCATTAGCTATTACATTTAATATTCTTCACGATTGATTTGGCACATTTTCACACCACATGCAAAGAGTGTGCTAAAAGATCTTTATCTACCTTAAGTGTAACTATATTGACATGGCAGTAAACTTCCCTTAATGTGCTTAAAATTTAAATTTAAAAAATAAAAAAGGGGGGGGGGGGGCTCTTATAGTCAAATTAATGTCACAGTCAGTCAGTCAGTATCTGTACCGCTTGTTCCCATTAGGGGTCGCGGGGTGAGCTGGAGCCTATCCCAGCAGTGT
>JBAMHW010000019.1:13452372-13462511 GCA_037177495.1 Rhadinocentrus ornatus
CTAACATGCATGTCTTTGGACGGTGGGAGGAAGCCGGAGAACCCGGAGAGAACCCACGCATACACGGGGAGAACATGTCACACTGATATTCAATATCACAACAAAAAGATGTTTCTTTATAAATCTAACTGAACATGCAACGGCTTAGACTTCATACTCTGATCAGAAACTAAAACAGAGAAATGGCAGCCAGGAATTCTACTTCAAGTATGTCACCATGACCGTGATACACAATTATTGTGTTTTCCACATAATATGCACAGTGGTGCTTTGATTCAGTTGAGAGGTAACTTGCAAACGGTCATTACATTTAATGTAATGTTTTATTAAGGGAGGTGGGCGGTGTTTACATCGATACAAAGTAAATTACGCACATTAATTTACTGCATTAACCTAAAAAACCCTGACAGTTTTGTAAAAGTTGGCTATAAGTCCTAGGCTGCTCAAAAATACATACTTTTTTTTTTTTTTTAATTCTAAAGTTATTATACTTTCTATAAATGTCTTAAAATTTACCATAAGATAAAAAGAACATGTGTACGCTTCAGACACAAGCTTAAATTCCGCTAGAATGTATATAACGTGTTTCCATGTGGGCACATGTGCAGTGTTTATTGCTCTTTTCATGTTCTGTCGCAGTGAATGAGTGAATGAATGTCTACTGCATCGTACCGGTACTCGCTGAGCTGGTTGAGAGGTGGAGGAGGATTACAGACAGTGTAGGATTCTTGCACAGGCACTGGCAGAGATGGCCTAGTGAACATCTGCTGGTCCTGAGTCAGGCTGCTGCGAAAGGCCTTACGGGTAGTTATGCCCTGCAAAGAGACTACGAGAAACCAACAGGAAGGAAGACAGTGTTTTAAAATATTTATCATGCCCAAGAGGTTATCAGTATGATAAAAACAATCTGGAATAATAAGATACATAGTACTAGTGACAGTAAAAACCGGGAGTACTTACTCTCCTCTTCTTTTGGGTCCAGCTGGGTAACTTTAACCTGTAGACGATCAACTCTTTCTCCAAGTGTATTCACTCTGGTGGCAAATGCTACCGCCTGGACAAATAATTCCCCAAACACGTCCTCTGCATATTTGCCTTCATATACAGACAAGCAAAACATTTTTATTTGGACTGATTAAAGGACTTGTCTCACACAAGAAATAGCTGCACAGCAACATTAAAAACACATTTGCCATCTATCATTGCCCACTGGCACTTCACACTCACTGAGGCTGCCGAGCTGCCGGATGATGTTGGCAAGGCTGATATTGGTGACACATTCCAACTCGCTGCGAATTTTGGAAGGGATGGTCTGGCGACACACATGCCGCGGTTCTATATTCCTCGTCACCAAAGGCATGGTAGGGTGTGGTGGGTGGGAATGCCCAACCCTGGTGGAGAGAAAGGGGAAACTTAATCATGACTAAGACAAATATAATCGGAAACTACAGCACTGACATGAAGTGACCCCAAGGTGGCTGCTGGCTAATATATGAGGCCTCTATTATTTCTCCACATTCTCTCATTGTTAATTAGATTTATAGTTTATTCTATCTTTAGTGAACCAAATTTAGATAAAAACATGTAAGAACTAAATAAATGTCCAGAGGTAATTAGATATATTGTTCGATATTTGCCTCTACTGACTTAATTTGTGATATGTCTGCATTTACCAACATTCAAAATATGCTATGACGACATCAAATAGACATTTCATCACCAAACACTGCTGATATTTACAAAACTACTAAAAATAGATGTAAGATTAGATACTTATGGGCAAGTGCTCAAATAAAGACTTCTGTTTAGTGCAAAATAATTACGTTATAATAACCACTGCTGATATTTAATAACCACTGCACCTCCTTGCCTCCAGTGTTTGCATCGCTGTTGTATGAATACGGAAATGAATGTTCGGTGGTGGTCGAAGAGGCTGTAGGTGTGGATTGGCTGCCACGTTTCCGTCAGTCTGCCCTTGGGCAGCTGTGGCTACACATGCAGCTTACCATCACCAGCTATGAGTGAGGATTGAATAAATAATGGATACAATATGTAAAAAAAAAATTAAAAAATTATTTAGTAATTATTACTGCACAAGCAATATCCCTGCCTTTTTATTTTTGGTAGTGCATGTTTTAGACTGAATGGTGGCAGTTTATAGACTAAAAACTCACCTTCACAACTAAATAAGTTGCATGCTTAAGAGAAGTGCAAATGCACATTTATATATAGAGACAACAAAGCCAGATACAACTAAAGCAGAAGCAAAACTGTCGCTTTGCACAACTCAGCATCTACCACATACGGCTGGGTCAACCAAATATAAAAGGTTAAAAATAAAATAAAGAAGAACTTGCAGGGGAAGCTGTTTCCCTACCATAATGAGTACAGCAGTGCAAACATAAGTTATAATGGGCAGATCTGTTCTAATGTCTTACACACAAAGCAGTGAGACCACAGGGCAGATAATAAGTTCAGAATATGACAGCTACCTATGGGTGTTCAGAGCTTTGCAGAGACTGCAGACTCTCCTGACTCCAAGTACACCCAGCTGTCCATTTCAGCTGCCTAATTACAAGTATTTCTTGTAACCGCTGTAGCTTCAGAAAATGGTGAGTCATAACTAAAATGTTACTCGGTGAACCAAGTGTGTGCACCTTTTACACGACCTGGCAGGATGGTTGTGCGTAGATCCAAACGGAGCATACGGACAGTATCGTTTTACACAAATAACTTATTACAGTTGTGTGCAGCTTTTCTCTCCATATGTTCCTCACCAGTGACAGCCAGTCACTTTCTGCCTTTGAGTTACATCTACAAAAGTCTTATAACTTCAGAGTTAAACACTGTTCACTAATTCAAAAATTCTATATTAGTTAATAGAAAACAATATAAAAGTCATAAAAGCTTTTACGCCCCCGACATTAGCTAAAATACGCTAAGTGTAAATTGGGATCTCGGCCTTGTCAGAACAGGAAGTAACTAGTAGACGCCGCTTATCTCGAAGGAGTAGCCAAACAACGAGTGTTTACATTAGTTACTTTGCAAAAAAAGAAAATAAAAAAACAATTTCTAAAGAGATTTTACTCACCGTGAAACGTTCAACTTTAGGCTTTCTCAATACTTCTTGGTAAATGGTCTGTCTCAAGATTTTACTCAAGAAATGTTGAGCCGTACAGTAAACGATCGTACTAAAACAGATAAAGTCCCGAGATTGTGAACTTCGGATTGGTCAAGAGGCAGGAGTTGCTCAAAGCTGATTGGCTGTTGTCACTGTCGTGTGATTTAGCTGAGAACAGGATGTGGAAATTTCAACGTAAAAAGCGCAACTCCACCCAAACTAGTGGCAAACATCTGTCCGCAATTTTCGTAATTTAGGGTGGAGGCGCTGCATTCCAACGTTGCCTCCAGCGAGTTGGAACGCGTCCGAGGAATGACTGGCATTGACCAATATGATGCGCTTACTGCATTAAAAATCACTTATGTTGATAGATAGTATAGTCTTAAGTGCATCATTCACCTCAGCTAAGCCCATTTAAACTGTAAGTATCCAGGCTCTAACAGAGAGCAATCAACCTTGTATGAAGAGAAAACTAAATCATGCATGATGCAGCTTATAACATATGTGGCAAACAATACTGAGAAACATGTTTATTTGAATTTTGGAATAGGATAATTGCATTTAGCTTCAGTCACAGTGCACACAGTGCACTCACTTGCCTTGAAAGAAACTGATAGAAGCTGAAACCGAGTCTGAGTGCTGTCATCAGAAGTGGGGGTGAGCTCAATGTTTTCCACAATAAAGGCTATCAACAGCCCCCACATTCTGTGAATAGATTTCAGGGAACCATTCTGCTGGGATCGCAGCTTCTCTAATTGTAAGCAGTGTAGAAAATTTTGTAACCACTGGTTACATGTAGGAGGGAGGACATGTTTCCATTTAACAAGAATGGCCTGTCTGGCTAGCAGAGTGGCAAAGGATATGGCAAACTGCACAGAGGTTGGCATTTCTTTGGATAGGGTCAGACCAAATATGGCTGTCAGAGGGTCAGGGTGAATCTTAATACCAAATACAACAGCGTCAACATACTTTTGGATGTGACTGTATTTACTATTACCAAACAAAAAAAGATTTGACCAATGGTATAATGATGCAACAATCAGGATGATCAGGATTCTCACTGGACTTTCATTTTACATCTGGTATTTTTTGTGGCATTGTGGTACATTTAAAGCATGTTTTCAACATTTTATTCTCTGTTAATGCAACAGATGTTACAGATGCCCAATTGTAGAGCACATAAAATGTTATATAGTTTACAGTAAGTACAGTCAAGTCAGGCTTAATATAATTTTAGGCTCTTCAATATGAAGATTTATTGCCCAAAAAGGTAATTTAGTGTTATGGAAAATTAACACAAAGACAAATACTGTACTTTGAGTGTACGTTCAAATTACGACTGACTCAAGATTCATGTCATTAATAAGATAACACAAATTTGTCCAGCAAAAGGAATAATAAAAAATGTAATCCAGCATTAGATGATATTTATGAAGAGTGCATCTATTGTTTAAAATAATAATCTGTTGATTTCATAATTATATATTGTGCTTCTACCAAGTTAAATTAGCAAGATTTCCTTCTGTACCATGTTTGGTTAAACTGTCCTGTATCACTGTATGTATGAAGAGGACAGCATTTCCTTCTAAAGAGTGAATTGTAAAATGCAGATAATTTAATGTAATTTTTGATGTAATATGAAAAACTGTAAGGTAAAGAACTTCATCTGTTTTAAGTCTTAACCTTCTCATTCTTATTATATGCCATCCACATCAGGATAGCACAAATCTGTCCATGTTCAGGGTGACTGTCAGTATCGCGTGTTGGCCCAGCTTAGTGTGTAGGAACTGTGGGCATTTTCGACTGTCTGTTTCAGGACACTGTGACCCTCTCCTGCAGAGCTGTGAACCAGCTTGAGTCCAGAAGTTTGAAGACCCCGAAGGACACTGAACCAAAAGCGAAGCACCTCTTCATCTGTTCCTCCCACCTCAAACCCTGCCCACTGTAGGTGCACAGTGGCAACCAAATGATGGATGTTTTGCAGAGTTCCTTCCTCAATCCAGTTCTGGAAAATTCGCCACTCAGCACTTAAGAGGTCAGCATACAAGAAGTGGACCTTAAGAGAAAAGATTATACAAAATACAATTCTGTCATATTGATCTGCACACTAATGGAATCAAGATATAATGGTCTTATATTTAAATTATCAATAAAATGATATATTATTGTTAAAATACCTAAATTAAAAACATGCACTATTTTGCTTTCAATAGGAGACAGATGATTCTGTTATTGTTATCAGAGAAAGTTTTATTGGAACTGACATACTGACTGTATAAGTAGTAAAAACTTCCTAATCAGGAAATGCTCATCATGTGCAACTTCACTTATTTCCAATGCAGATGAATTTGTAATCATACCTCTAACATTAGCCTGATATCTTAAAACTAAACTAAACTGTTATAAAGTACTTACAAACAGGATAGCTTACTTAAACTGCAGGTATGTAACTCCCTCTTGTGGCTGCCGAATATAATTGGGCTACTGTGTGATTCACTTGCTTAAACTGTTGCCATGGTATCCAGAGATGGCGCAGAGCCCTGTTGCTATAGTAACAGCCAAGTAAAAGAGCTTTCTGAGTACGATGGGGCGAAAGAGTCTATGGTATGTTTGTTTGGCTGGTGTTTCTTCAAATTTCTGTCTCCCTCCATGTGTGTTTGTGTGTATATATGTGTGAAAGAGAGTGTGTCTCTTACAGTGTGATGTCCCAAAGCTGCCATAATATCTGCCAGTGTTTGAGAAACACTACCCAGGTTGCCTCTTGTCTTGTGCCTGCTTCTCCTTGGAGTTCTCCACTCTAGCCACATCTTGTGCTGGATGACACCGCCTCCGTTGCCATGGTTACTGGTCAAACTGTTGCTAAGGTGACCACCAGATGCATTTGAGTTGCTAGGATCAAAACTGTGAACTTCACATCCCAGCTTTGACACAGTCGTCAAAAAGTCTGCATCTCCTCCATCCATACTGAAGAGACAAAGAGAAACCAAAAAGACAGGCAGGGAGGCACGAAGGGAGTTTTGAAGATTACTGCATGCATGATTAAATATGCATTGCATTGTTTATTTCAGCTCTGTCAGTGATATGAATGCACAACAGTGGCATAAGTGCATGGTGCAGACATAGGGGCGCACCTGAAGGAATATGCAACACATGGTCCATCTGCAGCTGGAAGGAGCCAGTCCTCAGCGCACAGCTGCCAGTGAGCTGAAGCCACAGGGGGCTGTGTTGCCTGAGTCAGCCCTGGAGATAAGATCCTGGAGCAGTTCAGCTAGGTAAAGATGATAAGATAGGTTAGACAAAGGTCTGGGAACAGTCTGTCACAAAATTAGCATTGACATGAGAAGAAAGGAAATTTAAGTAAAAGAAAAATAGAAATAGAAATGGTTTGAAAATTTCAGACAGCATTTTCTCCAAGTATAAAACTAAGTTATTAAATCAATTTTTAAACATGATTCATTTCATCCCAATTGTTTACCAACTTATATTTACAGTTTATCTGAAGAAAACAGTTTGCATTGAAGAAAACAGGACAATATTCTTGTTTTAACTTCTACACAACAGCTTTCCCTCTCAGTTTCCCAGCACTCAGGGTTGCATAAGTCTCAGCTCTTGTTTGGGAGTTTCCAGTCTGGAACTGAACATTCTTACTGGCTCAAGATTTGGCAGAATTCTGATGTCAGTATATTGAAAACGTCTGACTTATCATATTACTGCAATGTTAACCCCCACGATAGTCTGCAGTTGTAGAAGTAAAGTAGTTCCTAAAAGAGAAGAAAAAATGTGCTATTTTATTGATTGTTGTGAAGATTTGGCAAGATCTAACTCTTGGCTACAGACATTTAAAGTCCTTTTTGTGCTGCAGTGTAGCCTGAGACCTTCAAGGAAACTGTTTTATATATGCTTATTTATCTTAATGGTAAGTAAGTGGTTAAACTATGGGGCCAGATCTTCCAAAGGGATCAGAAATCTGAGCAAAATTAACACAAGATTATGGAAATAGTAGACAAATACATTTCAGCCGCTTAACATTATTGTTTTCTCTTTGTCTTTTTTCCCATTTTAGCCACAGTGAAATAATGAAAGACAGAAGTTGTTTTTGAACTTTTCTTGCATATAAGAATTAGTTAAATATATTCATCAGAGAAAGGAAAGTTTGCTTTAGTTCTCTCATTTCCAGACTGTTATGACATGTAATAAAAAGAAACTTTTTTGACAAGAGGTTTCTGGGAAAATATTTTGCCCCCCAGACTTTTTAAAACTTTGTATTTTATTTCACCTCAACTTTTAATCTTGTCCTTGCATGACTGCTGTGAGGTCTGTCATCTTTGTCAACTACAGTTTTACTTATTTCATATAAATTAAATTACATATCTAACAATGCGTTTAGCTATTCAAAGACATTATTTACTGTTTGTTGTTTCAGTTTAGAAAACTCTTTGGAGGTAAGACATTTTCTTTTGACAGCACAGCTGTGTTTTAGATGATGTTCTGTACCGCCATACCTGCAGCTTTGTGATGTACATGATGATACGACTGAGCTCTGCTGTGAAGGACGGCTTGTCTGCCGCCCATTCTTGCATCTCAACCGCTCTGGGTCCCACCTAGAAGCATGCATAGGTACTGTATATCAATATATAGATGCTACAATGTAAGAAATGCCAACATATCAATGGGAATTTGTAAGAGGATTGAATAATGGATCAGCATAACAGTAAGTGAGATGTGAGAGCTGAGGAGGCAGGTCACAGGTGCTGACCTCAGGGCTGCTGGTATTTGCCCAAGGCTCCTTATATAGACACACACTCAGTCAAACCCCTTTCTCCAGTCCTAACAATGAACCTTGCGGTCACCATGGCAACCTCTCTAGAGTAGGAGGGATGAACTAGAATGAGTCAGAGAGTTTAGCCTTAGGCAGAAAAAGTGAGAGAGTGAGGGAAAAAAAAGAAAGGGAGAATGAAAGGCAGAGGGTGTGAGGTGAGGAGCAAGGGGCAGAGGGGTTTTGGGTGAAGAGGGTACAGATGTACCTACACACAGATGGAGGCTGGCTAAAGCATTGTGCAACGAAGGACACAGGCAGAAAGACAGAACAGCTGACATCTCTCTTTGATCTGGGGTCAGTGCAGTGCTTGCCCCTTGCCCTCGCCTGCTCTACCATGTCAGTAATAATTTACAGAGCGGTGCACAAACTGGCCAAACATAAACTAGACTAGGACACCACAGCAACAGGGTCTCTTTTTTCCTTGTTTGTTTTCAGCACTGAAGCAGGTACAGTCTAGTAAATGGCACAATTCCTTAATCTGCATCAGTGGAATTTAAAACAATAGGCGCCTGGTCATCATTGTCTGTTTAAAGGCCTCTGACTTGCCCCAACAAAGACCAAAACACCAAAACCATTCTGTGCTTGTTTGTTTTTTGTATGTCCAGATGTTTATCTAGCAGATGTTTTGTGGCAGTTTACACCACTTTGTGGTTAATATGCATCTCATTTGAAGTCTACTTCTAGTTATTTATGTAACTCTGCATCCAATTTTTTTTGTAATTTTCCATCTTTTCATTGCTGTTAAGGTATATGTTGGGTTTTGATCATTTGACATCTTTATCGGTCGCTATCTTATTACAGTCATTTTTAATCTCTAAGGGGTTCAAATCTCTAATTGTTCAAATCAGGAATTAAGACATCTATGGACATTATATTGAACTCTCAAATAAACAAACTTTTTTTTATTGTTAAATGTTAATTTAAAAAAAATGTCCACACAATAATCAGTATCTGTATTTATCTTTAGATTGCAAACTTATGTTGCTCTATTCGTTATTATGACGATGATGATTATTATTGCTATTATTATTATTATTATTAGTAGTAGTAGTAGTATTACGGTTTTAATTTGTGAGTTTTTTATATTTTTCATTTATTATTAGCATCTTCATGCATTGCATTAAGTTCTTTAAATTATCCATACATTAAAACTGTTCAACAAAGAAACTTGCATTAAGCTTCTGTCTTCAGATTGTGAGTATATTTAAATATGCCTAAATAGAGTTAGCCAATTTCCCGATTGTAGGACAGATAAAGGATTATCTTATCTTATAAGTGAAATATGTAGGGGATATTTTCTTTCCTGAATCCACAGGTGTGATTAATCTGTGTCAGATATGACGTAAGCAATTAAAATGCTTCCCTTAAACTTTATACGAACCTGGCGCTCGTGCATTTCGTTCTCATCTTCATAATGTCTTGCACCCTCTTTCATTTCCCCGTAGTCCACCTCTTCCTCCGCACCTGGTCGCCGGGATTGGGTTCCCCGCTTTCTGAACCCCCCCTCCGGTTCGATACTTATGACGGAAAACACGACCGCTCCGTCCCGCTCCTCCACCCCCACCCACAAGCGCGCGGCTCCAGGTAGCCGCGAGCCGACGACAAGAAGCTGAAGAGCGATGAGCACTGGTGGGATTAATAACAGCAGGATTCCCGAGCGGAGGGAGAAACCACCGAGGCCCCGCATAACTTCTCTGTAGCGGCAGATCTATGGAACATCTCCGGCTTTTGGCCCTGTAGTCCAACTCCCCCTCGTCCTCCTCCTCTCTAGGGCAGTGAGGAAAGTCCCAGCTGAGTCCTCCTCCTGTCTCTTCGACCTCCTCCTCCTTTGTTGCCCCCAGGGGAAAGTTGTGATGACGAGGCGCATTCCTCGGTCAGCGGTGGTCTTTTTGGGACAGTGAATGCAGTCTTAATCCCCAAACTATTTGGTATTGTTAACGATAGAAAAATAGAAAAGTTAATGTTTGTTAGTTAATTAAGCAAATTTCACATGTGTGGTGAATAAAATATGACTAGGCTGTATTCGCCATTTGTAGTTATATTTGAATTAAAATGATAATACAGAATTGGATATTGGATTTTTTTAAATGTTTTTATCCTGTAATAATTTATGATGGGCACTGACTTATTGACCAGGGTTACAACATACATGTTTTATGGGGTTCCCTTTTTAGGCTCCGATGTAGATATATATATTTA
>JBAMHW010000019.1:13462611-13497338 GCA_037177495.1 Rhadinocentrus ornatus
TATATATATATAGAGAGAGAGAGAGAGAGAGATTATATTAGTAAAAATGGAGAAACCATAAACTAAACTAAACAGACAAGTTCTACTATAATGACCACAAAGAGACATGGTGGCAAAAGATGTGAAAAATTATCAGAAATATTTGCAGATATTTCAAAGAAACATACAGAGACAAAACAACAGAGACATTTATTTTTAAATGTCATAAAGATTAATTTATAATCTAAGTGATCACAAAAGATACTTAGAATTATCACTATAAATAAATATACTTTGAAGACAAAAACACTGACTCATAAGACAATGACAAACAGATCGGAACTGAGACATAAAACAATCAGAGAGACATAAAGATGGAAAATATAATAAACTATGGTTGAGGAAGATTCCTGTGGTAGAGGAACTGGAGTCTTTCTCTCTCTCTTTTTTTTAACCTTTCACATTTGTGTCCATGGACCTGGTAACGTAATCTGTGGATATACTTAAACAGCAACATTTCTGATATTTAATCAGTAAACAATATGAGGGTTTCATCTGAATTTGTGGTATTTTGTCTTGTCTTTGGTAGTTAGTAAATGCTAGTTTAAAAACTTTATTAGCTGCTCAGAAATATATTTAGTTATTAATAAATGTACTTTACTGGTCTTTACAAAAAAAACCCACTATGATTCTTACATTGCTGGGATAGACTCCTACACTGTAAATCTTAATGTTTGAGAAGGACCCAGAAGTTAGCAATAACGTCTAATTCAGTAGGAATTGGGCCAGGCCTTTATTCAGTCACCCTTTAAACAAAGACGTAAAGCCTAACTTTATTATAGCAACCTATAGCAATAACCCTCCTGTGGTCATAAATGATGCTGCAGCGGCCTACCATGCTCCTCCATCAAGCTGTCATCAGGTACTTCTTGGCTTGACCTTGATGTTTTGACCTTTGAATCTCATTTAGTGGTGTCATATTTCAGCCTTCTTCACCCTGGCCATGTTTCAGAGTCACTTGACATGTTGCGCCTCTGGACACCCATGTTGGGTGGCAGCTCTGCAGTTATGGTAGCCCTGAAGGATAACGAGTTCTTGCCAGCTTTAATTAAAATTTTTCTCAAATCTTTTTGCAATTAATTTGCACCTTCAACGTGCACTTTTGTGACCCTGTTGACTATTTTCTAATTTAAAAAAAATGCTTGGTTGGCTGCAGGTCACACCTCACTAGATTAGATAGTTAAGGAGTGTTGCATCAGTACGAACGGCCATCTACCATGGTTTTTTTTGTGTGTTTTTTTTCTCAGGATCAATTTAGATCCTCTTTTGGCCTATTTTAGCAGAAGTAATGAAGTCGCTTCATGTTTTTGCACACCTTGAGTCATGGACCAAACTCCTTTCTTTGATTAAGCATGCATTTACATGCTATTAATCATTTTCATTTCAGTATACAAAACCATTTATATACTGTAGTTTGGAATGGAAAACGTGTGCATAGTAATAGGTACAGTGGCAAGAAAGTAATGATAAAGTCAGAATAATTATGAATGGATTATAAAAAATTGTCTTAATGAGATTAATTACAATTACCAGAAAACAAAACTAGATGCAACTGACCAATTAAATGTAAAATCTGTGTTACCTTTGCTTTCAGGGAATTTAAAGGAAATATTCTGTGAGAAATGATAGAACTTAATGTTAGTTACAGCTGGGTGTTGTTTTCCTGAACATTGGTGTAAAAATAAATTGGTAATATTTTATATAAATATAGTACAACAGGAAAGTCTGAAGGAGAGCAGTTGCCCTGCACCCTCCCCCATCTCTGTCTGTCATGTAGTGTTGTTGACAGAACATGTCCCCCTCCACCATACAGTGGAATGTCACAGCAAACACACTTCCTCCGGCCATGTCTAAGTCTATTTAGTCAGCTTGTTGACAAACTGTACACAATCTGCAGCCTGTAAACTTCCCCCATCTGCTTCCATTCTCTCTCATTCTCTGTGACTGTCTGGCGTGCGCACACACATACACACAAGCTGCAAATGTACAATATTTGCTGTATAACATAAGTTTCCCTCGGACGACATGACGCAAGACCAGGGCCCTTTCCTGTTAGCTCTCTGGTAGCATTTTGACGCTTTTACTTATATGGATGAGAAATGTTGAACCCCCAGTTTTGTGCAAATTTTTTCTCACTTAAAATCTCTTCAGCACCCTTTTCTGATTTAGTTCTTTCAGTCTGGTTTCTTTCTTTTCCCTCAAACACACTGCTCTGCTCGTCATCCATTCCTACATTCCCCTCCCTTTCACTCCCTGTCAAATTGTGTCCTTGACTGAACTTACTCACTGGGCAAAGCCCAGTACTCATGGATCTAAATTACACACATACAAAAAACTTACTCCCACCCTCTTTTTATCAGTTAAAGAAGATGCACGCCATAGACAAAGTTACCAATGGCAAGAACATAATGTGTATTTAAATATTTTGCACCTCAGATACATACATGATATGTAACAGACAGATACAATTTTATTTTCATCACAAAAACTACTAAACAACACAAGACCACAGAAAAAGAAGGGAGAGAGTGAAAGAAAGAATGAGGCCCTGCCAAGACTATGGCATCGCGGGAGCTTCACTCTTTTTGACCCCACACACACACACACAGAATATGCACACGAACTCACAAATACATGCATCACTGCAGTCACGCAAATGCATCCTCTGTCTCCCTTTCACACACAGAAAACAAGAGTCTCTTTGGGGCCGTTGTGTAATTTCATTTTCTCTTTCCCTTGTAGTTAAAACAGCAAAACACAGGATGTTGAGTCTCCATGCTGCAGTCCTCCCCCCCAAAGCAGAGAAACCACAGCAGAACGCAGATGGCGGGCCTTCAGAGCACAAGGAGGCCCCCTGGCTTAGAGCAGGAGTCATATGTACAGATGCTGGTATTTTAAGAGCACAAACTGTTTAAGTCCACTTTTTCTCTTATGGGACACAACACAAGGAGTGCACAGAGCGGGACATTTGCTAGGCTCATGGTCTTCAAAAAGTTGGGGGCACAAGACAGGTGATTTGAGTGCAGAACATGGTTGCTGGTTTAGCAGAGGAGGGGGAGCTCGGAGACAACAGAGGAGAGAAACAAAAAAGACTAGATAAAAGATTGTGATTTTTGTTTGTCTATACTGTGGATGTACAGAACAGAAACAGAGAGATTCTGTGAAATACTGCATGTGTCACAGAGGGGCTCGAAGGGATGAGGTTTTTTTTTTCTCTGTCCGTGTGCGTCTGGGATTCATCTGTCAGCTCCTCTTGGTCGTTCCCTCATTCCAACGCAGAGTGCTCATGGATGCTTTTACATGTATATGGTTAGGTAGTGATTTCATCTGTGCATGCGTGTCTTTATATATGTGGGTTTGCATTTGTGTGTGTATGCATTTGTGTTTGTGCATGCTCGAGTATGTGGGTTGATCTTGATTGTCAATGCCGGAGAATTAAAGCTTTAGTGTCCAAAGCTGGCAGCTAAATTCTCTCCCTTCATTTCACAGTCTCTCAAAAAGAAGTCCCTTTAAAAAAAAAAGACAAAGAAAAGGAAAGGGAAAAAAAATGTTTGCAAATCTGTAAAAGCTTGGATTGAATGCACCTAAAAAAGAAAGAGACAGAGAGGAAAAGGAAAAGAGATGAGAAAAAAATAGTCATATGAGACTATTGTAGTTTGTATTTGGTAAATAACATGTACTCTGTGGTGTCATTATTTAAGAACTTTTTAACTAAAATAGAAAATTGCAGAATCAGAGACAATAAGAAGACATTTGCATTCAAATTGGAAGAATAGTTCAGGAATTACAGCCATGTAACACAGTGAATAAAATAGCAAAACATTGAACCCCACTTTGCCAATGCTTTGTATGTGATTGTAGCCCATCTTGGCCTGACCCCTCAGCTCACCAGTGTTAAGGTGCCCCTTTTCTTTAAGGGATCAGCTAGATTTTAACCTGGGCATCAGGTACCATTTGGATGGCTATAAGATCACTATTTCTTGAAGGACACCTCCTCCATTCTCTGGAAGGAAAAGTCAACAAGTCCAAGGACCAAAGGGAGGATTTGGGATTGGACCATAGAAGAAAAAGTGCTATATAACTTTGTGTGTTTTAATGGATAAATAAGAAATATTGTAAACCATTTTGTAGAATGAAAGCAAGGTGGAAAAGGCAGTACATCGGTGCTTTTGATTTGACTCAAAGGTCGGAAGTCAAATCTGTAAATTAGCAGCCAACTAAGAAAATCTGATTTCCGAGTACAAATCGAACGCACCATACATATTGTTTAAAATCAGATAATGATAGTCCTTTCTGCTGCTGGCATTTGCCATTTATTGTGAAGGGCTTTTGTCTTTAAGTTGGAAAAGATCCTGCCATAATCCATCACTGTTGTCTTAGGTGGATGTCCAGGCTGCTCTGAATGTTCCCTATCACACTCTGTTTCACTGACAGTGAGCACTCCTTTGTTTACAAGTTGTGAGTTAAAAAACCCCAGCTTCAGACATTTTACGTGCTAAATTTATGAAAAAAACAAATATGGTTTATAAAATAGTATTTGGGTTAATTGCCTAATAACATCCAAAGAAATGTATTTACTAAACTTACTGCATTTTGGATATGAATCCTTTAAAACTATTAGAAACGGGCATTGTAAAGCAAGGCTCTGCAGGAAGGAAATCTATGAGCCATATTTGCAGCATTGTTTACCGGGGGAGCACAATAAAACAGGCTTACAGACTTGGTAGTGACACAGTCCAATATTCTTTCAATGGTCTATTTTATATGTCTGATAAAACAGATTTATTATACTGTTTTTAATATTATTGTATCTCGGGGCATATGTCATGTTTCTTGTAATGTTGCTGTAAATATACTTGGCAAAAAGACATCGCTCATGACCATGAATGAATGTTTTGTGTTTCAGGCTTGTATTATGTGTGATGTTCTTTTCTGTTTCTGGTTGAATAAAAAATGCTTCTGCTTTTTATTTCAAGGACTATTTATATCAGGGATGTTTGGTGTCTCTTAGGTTAATTATTATGTTATTTCAAATATCTAATCTTTTCCTAATTGTCCTTATACAAACATCTCTTTTTCAGCTCAATTAATATTGATGTGAATTATTATATAAACTAACCTGCTGTTACAGGCTGGTGACACTGAAGCTGTCATCATTGGCTGGGTCCAGAAGTTGGCACAGCACCCCACTACCCTGAGCCGCCTGGGAGGTGTAGCGGTGTCCCATGCCCTGGTAGGATTGCTGATGCAGGGAGTAACCGCTTGTTTCCTCCTGGTGAGGCGAGGAGTCAAGAGCAGGTTTGGGGTATGGGGAGAGAGGCAAGGGGCCTTGACGATGGCCTGTGCTCATGGTGTGGGGGGTCAAATCCCGCTTTTGGGGGGTCATGGTAGAGGGAGGGCTGCGCTCCTCGTAAAGCGCAGGTGCTGGATGAGAATGCAGGCTGGGACTGGGGTGAGAGTGTGTTTGAGAGGGGAGGTGCATGATGTTTGAGTGGGAGAGGAGGTTACCTTGGAGGTGTGTGGTGGGATGTGTGTTGGTGTGTGAGCTCAGGTTTGTGTTGGGCTGCATACTATGATGATGTGTGTCATGGGGAGTCATGTGTGTAAGAGTGTTTGCATTTGGGCTAGCGAGAGAATTGGCATGTGTGTTTCCATGAGGACTCGCGTGTGGGTTGCTGTGTGTGTGCATGGCTGTATTTGAGTGGGAGTGTGGGTTGGGACTGCCGCTGTGCGATGTCTGTCCATACCAATAGGGGGAACCACAGTAGCTGGGGGAATCGTACTGTGAAAACTGGGGGTCTTTTGGAGGGGGGCGGTGTGAGGGACTGAGAGCTGTGCTGCAGTGGGTAGTTAATCGTGGTGAGGGGGAGCAGGAGGGCGAGAAGTTCCTGGAGGGGACAAGGTGGTAAGACTGGGGCGGAGGAGGGGTAGGCTTGGGAGGGTAAGGGGGAGATGAGACACTCGGTGAGAGGGAAGAGGATGACTCACCAGGGTATAAAGCTGGATATCGCTCCTCAGAGGATGGTGTGGAGGGATGGGCTGAATAAGGAGAGGGGTACTCACAGGGGTCCTGGAGGTAGCTGGATGGTGGTGCAGGATTAGGAGTGGCCAGGGGAGACAGGCTGCTGCTATCTCCACTGTAATAATCCAGCCCTTCCTGGAACATTCCAGACCCTTCTGGGCCTCCAGCTGACACTGCTAGTCCTACTCCTGATGTAGAAGCAGCCTTACCCCTGCCTTTAGGGCGCTCTCTCTGACAGGGAGAAAGACCCCCTCTTCCCCCTCTAGATCCTCTACCTCGTCCTCCAACTCCTCCCCTCTTAGGTCCAGGTGTAGGCGTTGGGGAGGGACTGGATGGGGAATCAGAATGTAAGGCAGTACCCCCTTCTTTTTCTAAATGTGGTTCAGTCCGTTTTCTGCGGCCACGGCCAGGTTTGCTGGTTCCCCCGCTTTGGAACAGGACATTCTGGCTCCAGTTATATGACGGCCCGGAGGCACTCTCATGCCAATCCATCATCAACTTCTCTAGGCTGGACAGACTTGATTGGCCCCCTTCCCCACTAACAGATGCAGCCTCATTCTGTTTGAAGGTGCCACCTGCAGGGACGGGGCCGCTACTAGTGGCTGTAGAGCCAAGGTGTGAAGAGTCGGAAGAGGATTCTGACAGACTTTCGGGAAATGGTTGTCGCTTTGCCTTCTGAGGGGTGTAATTTGAGATATCCAAGATGTCTTTGGACTCACTGGAGCCGAATTCGCTATAGCCATGATACTGAGACCCAAAGTTGTCAGTTGGCCAGCCACCATAACCTTGTCTGGAAAAAGAAATAAAAAAAAATACCAACATAATAAAGACTTCAGAAGTGATAAAGCATTGAACTATAATTCAGTTTATACCGCCGTATGTTGCAGTTACAACACTCAGTGATAGTCATATAATCATTAAAAATGAGTATTTATTGATTATGTTTTATGACAAGTGATTTACCTGTAGCTCCACTGATTAGAGTTGTACTGCTTGTAACCCTCTGGGGAGGTGGAGGCGAAGGAGTTACCTTTGGCCACAGACATGTACCCTCCACCAGGTGATATGGATCCTGCTGAATCCCCACGCACCATAGAGGAATGGCTCCCTTGAGGATATCCACTATAGGCTCGCTTAGCTGCCTGGTAGTTAGAATAACCTATCTGACCAATGGGGGTGGCCTTACCACTGCTGTGACCAGACCCATATGCAAAGCTGCAGTCTGACGACCTCTGTGGCACTGCAGGAGAAGAGGAAGAGTATGCAGAGGAGTAGTGACCATAAGAGGCAGGATGGGGAGAACTAGGAGAGTGTGAGAGAGATGGAGGGGTGGATTTAGGATAGGTAGAAGTGGTGGGAGATGTTTGAGCAAGGCTGCCATAGCTATAAAGAGGCCTGGCTGAGGAGCAGTGTGCCTGAGCTGAACCCTCCACCCCAGAACCTGTGCCCTTCGAGCTCCATTTGGGGAATGCAGGTGACCAGCTGTGACCAGCAGCTGGACTGGATGGTTCAAAACCAGGAGTGGATGAAGCTTTGCGGGGGTCTGACTGTGAGGAGATGTCCAGCAGGTCTGATGAGTCATCAGAGTCAAGCAGTGATCGAAAATAACCAGCAAAAAGACTTTGTGAGTCTTCGCCAACTGGCCTAGCCCCTCTGCTTCCTCCTGGACTGCCATAGGCATCTCTCCGCCCAAGCTCACATGAGGAAAAGCCACCCCGTGAAGACCCAGAGAGCTGATAACCACCCAAACCTTTCTCCTTATCCAAAGCCCCCTCCTCCCCCCAACCTCCTGCCCCGTTTGGCCAGTCCTGCCCCATGGACATCCCACCCCCTTTAAATGCACCATTTTTCCTTGTACGTCTCTTTCGGACTATTTTCTCACCTCCAGGTTCTATTCCCACCACACCCCCTCCTCGGCCCACCCCTCCGCCAACCATACCCTTCCCCCTTTTCCTAGGTAATCCATGCTGAGACAGGGGGCTTATTTTCCGCTTTTTTCCAATAGATTCAAAGAAGTCACTGAAGGTGCTTTTCCTGCACACACTGCCCCCAATCCCACCTGCTGCTCCTCCACCCCTTCCAAGGCCCCCTCCTCTGCCACCTCTGGGGCGTCTAAACCCAGTGAGCCTGTGGAGCAGAGTGGATATTCCAGGGTTTTCCAGAGGGGCATGAAAGCTTTCCGGCTCACTAGGTGTCCAGCAGCGAGGAGGAGAGCAGCGGCCAGTGGGAGGAGGCTGGCGGTTTAAAAAGGCCAGTTTGGAAAGAACATCACCGTATTCTGTTTTCACATCATTTGTATCATTAACATAGGATGGATACGGAAAAGGGAGTTTAGTCCGACGTCGCCTCCGAGGCTTCTTGGGCTGATCTCCAGTAACACTAGCATTCCCAGCATTTGGAGGCTCTCCCTGTATTCCTGGCAAAGGCTGTTTAGGTGGACGTCCTCTCCTACGTTTCAGAATAACAGGGAGCTCTCCTGGAGGGAACATCACCATAACACTTTTCCCATTGTTCTTCATGCGGAGAAGGGCAGTTGGCTCACGAACTGCCTCAGATCCCTCCAGATTGCCATCGTGACTTTTCTCTGTCCCTGTTACTGTTTCCAAATTAGAAATTTTGTAGCTCTTCTGCCTGCGGCTAAGACTGACAGGAATGCGAGCCACCTTGACAACAATCTTTCTCACCTGCAAAGTAGAGACAAAAGTATATTGTTGAAACATTGTTTTATTTAAAGAAGAAATTTCAGTGTTATATGCAATCTTTGAAAAACTTACACCAACAAAACGCCCTCGTCTGCCATTATTAGGAAGTGTCACCCCCAGGTCTGCAACAGCTTCTTCCTTCATAGTGAACAGAGGTGCAGAGAGGGTGGATGCAAGGGAGAGAGAAGGGTTTGCACGTTGTTGCATGGCTTGTGCTGCTTGACGCTGCTTCATTATGCTCTTAGGAGCTGCTTTATGCACAGACTTTAGAGTAGGCCTACACCTGGATTTAGGTCCAGGTTTATGCCCAAGTCTGGGCCCTGGTTTAGGTATAGCTTTGGGAGCAGGTTTAGATACCGTTAGTGCAAGAGCGATGTCTGTATGACAGGTGGGTGTGGGGAGAACAGCCTCCACAGATGAATGCTCCTCTTTGTCACCAACAGCCACCTCCTCTTCTTTAACTCTCCAGATCTTTTCTTCTAGTATTTCCTCTTCCTCCTCTCCTCCTTTTACCCTCTCCACTCTTTTTTCTCCATCCTCTATGCTGCGGCGCAGGCGGGAGGATTTGCGCAGGTGACAGGGGAAGCGAGGACGTCCAGAGCTGCGGAGTGCATACTTCTTCTCTGTCTCTACAGGAAGAGGACAAGAGCCTGTGTTTTGGTTTGGACCAGTGGGGACTGGACAAAAGGTTGATGGCGTGTCTGTCTCCACAGTCTGGAGTGGGGTTGCCGGCTGACTGGTGGAGGCAGGATGATTGCCAAGTGCCAAAGACAAGGGTTGAGGTGAGGTTGGGTGTATGGCCTCTGGTGTGACAGCTTTGGGGAGTTCTGGGCCTACAGAACCTTTGTGAGTGTTGATTTCCATGTGTCCAAAATTGTCCATAAGTGCGTGAGAAAAAACTTGTGCGTGCACATCTGGGTCTATGTGTGTTTGCATGTTTCTAAGTGTCTCTGCAAATGTATGTGTCTCAGTCGCCGTGACAGTTTCAGTGTGCCTCCGCCGGCAGGTGCTGGGCCCCAGCCTTCTCTGTAGACGGACGCCGTTGGCCAGGGCAGATGGCGAGGTACAAGGAATGTGGTCAGGGGTCACCAGTGCCAGTCCATCACGAGAGGGATCCTGAAACCCCCCATGGAGCACAAGCTCCTTTGACCAGAATTCAGGTCCTTCCAGCTCCTCAAGTCCAGCCACACAGCCCTTCTCCTCAGGCTGAGTCTCACCACAGCCGACTGGAGCCCCAGTTTGGCTTGAATGTAGACGATCCGACAAGCCACTCATTCAGTGGACAATTTAGCTGGTAGTGCGGTCGAAAAAAGAGGGATGTTTTCAGCTGTCTGTAAATGAGCAACTCTTTTTTGTAGCCTTCCTGTTACAGCTGGCAAGAGTAGAAGATTCACATACCTAATGAAAAAAGAAAACAATTAAAAGCAATAAAATTAACTACTTAGGGTATCTGTTAATGTAATTTAATTTAATTTAAATAATTAAATCAAAATTCCTTGCCTTTCTTTATACCACATGATGGCTAACATGTTGCACATTTAAAAACCTAACTTTTGTGGCACAGATTAATTTGCACTTGTGTGATAAAGTTGTCCAAATATCTGGCAATGGGCCATAAAGCTACTCTGTAATGCATCCTCTTCTATTAAATGTGTCACCCACGCAGCAACATTACATTAGATAACATTTACCATTCATATCCTGCTCAGTCAGTTGCTTTTACCGAATGGTTGTGGCGCTGATTTTGATTCTGGGTTGAGCCTCACTCTGTCTGCCTGACTGGCTCTGTTCTGCAGGGGATCATTGGGTCATCAATACTGCAGTGGAGAGCTCACATACTTCTCTCTCTTCCCTTTGCTTCTGTCTTTTGCTCATGGTTGCTACAGTGAGAGAAAGAAAGACATGAAAACAGAATCAGACTGAGCAAGGGACAGGAATGTGGTTAAAGAACATGGGGAAATAGAAAGGCGTGTGAAGGAGGGTGGAGCAGAAATGGAAAGAGAATAATAGATTAGTATATGATGTCACAAGATGCATTGGGCCAGATGAGAATCAGTATTTTGGAGAGGGCTGCAACATCTCACATCAGACGCAATTATTTCAGAGGATGACTTGCAGCATGGCTGTTTGTCTCTCTGTGTTGGCCCTGTGAAGGACCGGCGACCTGTCCAGGGTGTACCCTGCCACTTGCCTGCTAATTGCTGGGATAGACTCCAGCTTCCCTGTGATCCTGAATTACAATAAGAAGTATAGAAAAAGATGGATGGAATGGCAGCATACATTTTTAAAGTTGAATTGTAGTTTAATTCTTTTGTGTTTCAACGGATAGTACATAGTAACACAGTCAGGTGGATTTCCACGCATATTGTTGATCAAAACTACACGCTCAAGAGCAGTCTCACACTGCAAACACTGAGTATATTTTACACCATATTTGAGTGAGATGATGTAAATTTTAGATGTATAAATAAATACCTGAATATAATAAACAACAAAATGATTGTGAAAAGCACACATCCACATGCACTCTTACATTTCTCCAAAACTATACAAACGCATGACAAAAGACTAGACTTGGTGGGTGCAAAGGGAACAGGAAAACAATCGCCACCACCAGGGGGAAGCAAAGAGGTGATGAAGAGGTGTAAAGAGGATGGAGAGATGAAGGTGACACAAAGAGGAATGATGTAGGAATTATAAAACTATGAGAAGAGGAGAAGTACAGACCACCAGAACAGACAGAAGTATTATGAAACCCTGGACCACATGTGCTGTCTATCGTGCATGTGAGTGCATGCACGTCAAACACAAATGCCAGCATGCTTGCAACATTTGTGAGCAGATATGCACGCTGCTGGCTCCAACACTGTAGCACACAGTCCACATTCAACACAATTATGTCCATCGTCAGATCTTTCTGCTTCCCTCTAAAACATATGGCTCTAATTAGGAGGAGGGGAGGAGGACAGAGAGTAAGAGAGGGGAGCGAGTGAGAGACATTTGAATGAGTGAATTAACTTGTGTGAATGTATGAAAAGGCAAGACGCAGAAGAAACACAAGATATGACTGAGTGGATAGATAGAGACAGATTTGAGCAATTTTTGCAAAAATGAGGGACATTAAGTTGAAGAGGAGCAAGAAGAGGAGGAGAAAGCAGTAGAAGAAGAGGAGGAGTAAAGTGGAAGAGTTTTGCTGTAGAGTTTGTGGCTGTACACATGAAGCAGAGCAACCTCAGTGTTCTGCTGCTCTGAGGAATGACACAACTGGGACAGACAAGCATAAAGATGAACACACACTACACATATTTCTTTAACCCCCTCACCCACTCTCTCCCATGCCCAGCGTTGTCTCTCCTTGATTCCCTCCCATTTCTCCCATTCTCACTTTCTCTCCAGTCTAATTAACAGCACTCATTAATTAATGTTTCATCTGACCAGTTTGTGAGAGAAGGAAAGGAGTACATGTTTAATTAAATATTGTATCACATGTACTTACACATTCGTGCACAGGCTGTCACTCCCAGACACACAGTGACACATACCAACACACACATGCAAATATGCCCCCGCAGCTCCATCCTCCCACACATCGATTTACACATAAAGACAGACAACTCGCACACACATATGTACCCATCACACACAAAACAAAGACACATGCAAATACCTCTCTATAGTGCTCTGCAGGGGGCATTCTGACAGGGTTTAGATGTGAGCCAATCAATCCCACTATGATTCATTGTTTAAGCAAACACTCCTGGCATCCATCAGCCGCCATTCCGGTATAATCATATGGAGCAAATGCATTTGGTGCATTTTCACTGTGAATGGCTCTGGGGCTTTGGAACACACAGTGGCGTAGTATTGTCTCTGTGAAAACAGCCGATGGTATGTGGTGCTCCCACATGATGATCTGTTGAATTTGCTTCACAAGAAGAAGCTCTCAAATGAATACTGTTTGAACAGTTTTGATCTTCTACATTTTTTTAAAACTTTTTTCTCAAAGTTTTTAGTGTTATTGTGCATATACAGGAAGCAAAACAAGAACTCAAAACATGCAACAGAGCGGGTGTTTGTGCATGCCAGAGATTAGACCCTGTCAGTTTTTGGTTGGGTAATTGTCCTGTTTTTCTTATTCTGGGTAGTGCAATGACTCTGTACATGGTAGTTGTGCAGCATATCTATTCTCTTCCCATCTATCTCACTGCCACAAAGGCTTGCAGACTTACAGGCCTGCCAGCAGAAACCCTCAATGAAGAACAAGACTTAGCGTGTATATATACATGTATGTGTGATCACATGCGTGTGAGTGTGAGTGTGTGTGCGTGTGTTATGTGCCTGCAAGTGTGCGCATGTATGAGTGTGTCTTCCTGGGTGTGTTTGTAAAAGCACTCACTGAGCTCTAACGGGTGTGCAGTTGTTGCTAAGAGACAGGCAGCAGCACTGAGGTAGGGGGGTAAAACAGAGAAAGGGAGCGAGAGAGAGAAAGTGTGTGTGTGTGTGTGTGTGTGTGTGTGTGTGTGTGAGGCCAGAAGAGAGAAGTGGGGAGGGGGAAATGGGTCAAGGGGTCCGCAGAGACTGAGTGACACCGTGCGGAAACTCAGCTAGCATCAGAGTGTCGTTCCAACGCATCACCTAAACCCTGATGCAACCTCTACCTTGAGCTTCAACAGCCTCAAACCTTCACACAACAAAATGGGGGAGGGGGGATCACATCAGTCATGATGGGAAAAATACTGCAAGTGATAATTCATTAAACAACTTGGTGACTGTTTCAAAGTTATCAGTGAGATGTTTTCTGTGAAAAACAGAAAGAACTGTTGTGGGTTGTATTTAGTATGAAAAATGTGACATAACATGTTACACAGCATCATTTTAAAGTCAAACAGAGGTCTGTCAGTGAGGAGTAGCATCACTGGGACTGCATTAGTAGTCTTGATTATGTCACATCATTTTGATATAGTAGCTTTAACATGGAAACACAACAACACTGAAAAAAAAATTAAAAAATATTTTAAACAACAAACATTTTAAAAAATAACGGTAAAAGTGCTTTTCTGTCAAATGTTGTTATTCTATCTGTTAGTTTGTTTTTTCAGGTTTAGGTTTTTGTTGATTTACCCCAATGAAGTGAAATGTTGTTAAATGAACTGTTTATGTTATTTTGGTTATTTACTTTTGAGAAATGTGTTTTCCAAATTATAGTTTTTTATTATCATAATTATCATTAAAAACTGTGCTTCTTGTTTTGCTGTATATTTATTTTGTTCCATGATGTTGTGTCTTGCATCTAAATGGCACCGTAGTGGATAACAGACCACTGGAAAAACTTTAATCTGATAACAATGTAAAAACATCAAACATATTCTTCATATTCCAGTGTGTAACTTCCAAGGGTACCTGGCAAAAATGCAATATTCATAACTATGTTTTCATTAGGGGTTGTAGTGTGATGTGGTAGTTAGCACTGTTCTTAGTGTGAACCTCAGCTGGTGCCTTACTGTGTTGAGATTTTAAATTCTCCCCATGCATGCAAAGGTTTCCTCTGGCTAGTCCAAATTCCTACAATCCAAAAACATGTATGTTAGGTTCATTTGTGATTCTAAACTGAGCATATGAGTGAGTGTAAGTCTGAATGGCTCTATGATCGACTGGGGACCTGTCCAAGGTGCACTCTGCTTCTTGCCAAGGGCCTGCTGGGATAGGCTCCAGCCCTCTCCACGACCCTAAATTGGATAGGTATAGAAAATTGATGGATGGATTCTTAGACTCTGAGGTTCATCCCAATCACCTCTCCTTCATGTTGTGCTGCTATTTTATTTCAGCAGACCAGAACAAACTAAACACAGAGCAGGCTTTATGTTTAGTTTTGCTCTTCGTTTGGGTGTATCAGTTGGTTGCAATTTCCAATTCTGCTGACTCCATGGATTTTAAGGCATCTTTTTCAATCCCATATTGAAAAAGAAAAATCAAACTGAATAAAGCGCAACCAATCTCTGCAAAGTTTTGAAATCCTTGTCTCATCAACAGCCCTAGATTCTTTGAGAGGTTGAGATAGTAGAGCTGTAGAAAAGGGATCAGGGACCAAAATGCTGGCAGATTGCACATATAGCTTTACTGGGCTGCAGCTCCACACTTCAGTAAAACACAGTCACACTAATACACTTACACACAGACCCTCTCCCCCTCCACTCTCCTTCACTCTGACCTCTCCTCTCCTTCTCACCCACTCACCCCCCACCCACCCTGCTGCCTCCACCCCTAAGAAAACTACCACCACCTCCCCAGCTGCAGGAAATTCCTAATGATCTCCATCATCAGTGTGCGTGTTGTATCTCCTGCCAAAAGCAGGTGCGTGCATGTGCAGCAAACACGCACACAAAGAGTATAAATGAAAAGAGACCAACACATAAACTATGTGCAGACAAACAAAGATGCAGACAGACATTCAGACACACATCTAAACAGACTTCACACAGACCAGATACAGTGGCAGCTCAGCCAAGGGTGCACACTGGGGACTTGAGAAGTAGCTCAAAACACGAAACAAAAAAATCAGGACCTCCACAATCCCATCCGACTGTCTCACAAAATGCCTGTCTCACCCCTGTTGTTTCACAGGAACCTACACGTACGTTATAGTTATTTTAAGATGAGTAGGACTGTAATACCCCCTCCTCTTCTTTCCTCACCCTACTCCCCCCACTTGTCTTCCTCATTGCTCCTTCTCTCATCTCTCCAGCATCCCCCTCACCTCCCACCCCCACTTTCTCTCTCACAACACACACCCCACTTCCCAACACCACTCGCTCTTCTTCAACTCAGCCTGACACTCTCCCTCCTCTTCCTTACTCTCCTGCAGGCGGTTTCCTAGTTGCCGCTAACGGCCGTCCCTTTGTCAGGTCATGTGACCAACCACACCAGCTGGAAAAAGACACGTGCATATGTGCATGTGGGAAAAACATGCAGTGATGTGTCAGAAAACACTCCAAAAACACATGCAAATACAGGAGGTTGACACCAACAACTCTAATTCACACAGGTGCACACACAAACACAGAGTGCACACTCACACTGACACGCAATAGTCATGCTGGTAAAAGCCACACTAAAAAAGCACACATACCGACACATACAAATACAGTCACACATCCCTACCTCACACACAGAAGACACACAAACCAGATGCTTGGACCCCGACACACACTCAGACCTTGAGGCCAGTGTGTTGGAGAGGGGCCTCTGTGCTGCGGCCCTGACTTCCTGACTCCTCCTCCCTCCATACTCCTGTTCCACAGTTGCTGTGGGAGACGCTGCAGCAGCGCCCGTTGCCAAGCAGAAGGCTGCTGGCTGTTTGAACAACAATGGCCGCCTTGTGAACATTCCAACTGTAGGTACTGACAACTCATCATCCACAGTCTCAGCATACACACCTCTGGAGAAAGCGCAAATGTTCTGTTCACACTACACACCCGCATCATACTGCTGTACCTCTCTGGCTCTTGGCCCCGAGCCTGAACGAGGCAACATGTTCAGACACAAACACAATAAGGCATGCACACAAATAGACATACACACATTTGTGCACGCTCAGAGAAATTATGACTTTTACTGAGAGGATAAGAAACCCCCAGTCCCTCTGTCTACCTGCAGCTCTTTACCATCTCCCTCTCTCTCTCACACACACTCACACGGTGCGCAGTGGATTCATCCATCTTCCCCCTTCTCCCGACTACTCTCTGTCTTTCTCTCTTATCTTTTTCTCTCTCCTCCCCCTCCACAGCCTCCTGCTTTCACTCGCTTTCCATCTCATGAAGTGTGTGTTCACACACTCTCTCTCACACACACACTATCATCCTGGCACGCACAATCTCTTTCTCTCCTGGGAGGTAGCGAATCTCTTCGTCCCTTGGGGTCATACACTTCCTCAGAGAAGGAAGGAAAAAGGAAAGAAGAAAGAGAACTAGAAAAAAGGGTGGAACGGGTAAGAGAGGAAGAGGAGAAGGAGGAAGGGAGGAAAGGAATGGAAGCGGGTGAAAACTATATTTACAGAAGGGATTCATAGACAGACCCCTCAGTGCTGTGATTATCTCCTCATATTGATGGGACGATATTGAAGCCACGGTGTTGGGACATAAAAATTTGGCACTGGAACGTAGAAGTCTGTAATGAAGTCAAATTAGTGTGTCTGATAACAGTGAGTTTTTAAACACACACACATCCAGACACATGAATACTTATATAAATCAACATTTAAAAAAACTCAAACACAAGAGAATTAAGGAGCACAAACATCTGATGTTCTGTAAAGTGCGATGATCTTTAAATTAACATGTGTCAGAGAAAGCTGGTGCGTATTGAGTACCAGAAGCTGAGAAGAGATGCTTTTGTGTGTATGTGTCTGCGTGTTTTCCCCATCTCTCGTTTCTCTTTAATAATTGAGCTGATTCTGTCCAGCTTGTTAGGGAGGTACACAGCAGCTTCACACTCTGTCTTTCTCTCATTCGCCTCCTCTCTCACACTTCTCCCTCTTTGTCCCTCTACTTCTCCACTCTGTCTTCATTTATCACTCCTTCTCCTTCCTGACCCCTCTGTCCTCACTCTCCATCTCTTCCCCCTCCCGTTTCCTCCGCAAATCCCTCCTATTCTTTGACCTCCCTCTCGCCTCTTGCAGCCGCCACCTCCCTCCATCCCCTTCCATCCATCCATCCCATCGCCCTCCATCATACCCTTTCCTCCTGCTTCCCTCCATCCTCCCGAGGTGAGAGGTCGAAGCTTTCTCTCCACTGTCAGACTCAAACTGGCTGCAACCAGACTTGCTGAGGGGTGGGGTGGGGGGTGGAGGGGTGGGGGGGGGCATGGAGAATGAGGAGGTAGGTGAAGAAGGACATATCAAAGGAAAGGAGAGGAACAGGGAGTGTGGGGGAAAAAGGAGCTGAGGAAATGACTGACAAAATGGACTGATAGATTGGGGCAGAGGGGTTAAAAGAGGGAAGGAGGCGAGAGAGAAAGAGAGGAAAGAGAGCGAGAGGGGGGAGACGTCTTCTTTTGAGTCACTGCCTTTGGCGCGGAAGAGCCGTTTTATGAATGTATCGTGTGGGAGGTGACAGAATGGAGCATACAAACACTGCTTACACTAATGCTAAATGGCTGCTGTGTGTGTGGGTGCATCTGTGTATGTGTGCGTGTGTGTGCATGCGTGTGTGGGAGATGAACCACATTTACCTGCCTGTGGCAAAAGCTATTTCACTTCAGGTGAGGTTTAGATTAATAGGAGTGTTAAAAGACAGGACCCTTCACCCCCAGGACAAAATAATAACTAATTATCTTTGCCAGCACTAGTTTGTTGAATAATAAAAAATATTAAAAGGAGTAAAAATATGTAAAAAAAATGTCCAGGGACTTTAAAATATTACAGGTTTTAAAAGTTGTTTGTTTGTTGTTGTCTTGTTTTTGCGATGGACTGGTGACCTGTCCAGGGTGTACCCTGCCTCTCACTTGTTAAATGCTGAGTTAGGCTCCAGCTTCCCTGTAACCCTTAATGGACGAAGCGGTACAGATAATGAATGAATGTTTTTTTGCTGTCTTCTTTATCTGCTGATAGCTCAAGGTGCATACTTTAAAGAAAGCTTCTTTTATTTTATGCATTTGCAAATTTTGCAACTGTGAAGAGACATTAATGTGAAATTGCATCCTAAAATCAATTTCCCATGTTCTGGAGGAATTTCAAGTCTTAAGTAAAAATGACTCATTCACAACAGTGGCGTAAATTCCCTTTTCCTGAATGACAGCATGTCTTTGAAGTGTTCGAATTTGAGAATGATCTGATGTTCATCAAACATCTGTGGTCCCCCCCAACACCAAGACATAAGGAGGAATTGGGATTGTTTTAGGTGTATTAACATTTGAATAGATTCGTGACCTTCTAGAGTTGAGGTGCTGACACTCTGGTGGCACTGTTTGCATTCGAAATCCAGAAGTGTTGCATTAAGAAATTAATCCAAGCAATCAACAGGTTGCATCACCCTAAACGTAACTCAAAACTTCCCCAAAGCGACAGGAAATCAGTAGAAGTCGATAAATCTACTGTACCATTTAATTGTGAGTCTGTGTGTGTGCATGCCTATACATAAATGTGTGTCCATTCTGTCTTCACCATCTCCATGACGACGTCCATATCAAGAGGGCGTCTGACTATGGCAACCTCACATGCTGATAGGCAGAAAGAGAAAACAGGTGATTGGTTGAGCTGTCAACCTTCATATCAGCAGGGTGTATCTTTGTGACACAGCAACACATGCATACGCATAGATACACGCACACTCTGACTTGTCTGTGCACGCCTACGAAATGCAGCAAGGTGCAAACAAAAGATACTTCTACAGCATATACACACACACAATTGGCAAAGCACACATGGTCATGCGCACACATACGCAAACACACAGATTTGAGATGAGATGTGGTGTGTTAGGTGTGCTGACCCTGCCAATGAGGACAGGAGGAACATCAACGGAGCTACAAGGCCGTTGCTATGACAACTAGCCCCGCTCGCACAGGTAGGAAGCACAATAGGCCTAAGCTGTTATATGTTCACATTCTCTCTGTCACACACAGACACACACACACACACACACACACACAGCAACACACTCAAGACAAGTCTGACAGACAGCGGCTGAATGCCAAGGTAAGGCCATTTCCTTTTCATTCCAGCATTCACTGTGCTGAAATTATTCATTATGTGCAAGTGGACCTGCCAATAAGAACTCAGTCTTCAACCAGCAACTGAGAACGTGAGACTGTGTGTGTGAGAGAGCGAAAGAGAGAGAGAGAGAGAGAGAGAGAGAGACAGACAGACAGACAGAGCACCACTCTGCATACTAACAGCACCTGCACTAGGGCAGCCTGTGCACATCTCTGAGGGGCCCTCAAATAACCAACTGTCACTGCCAAAACACTGACATTGACTTCTCTCATCCCTCTCCTCTCTTTCAATTTCTCTGCACTTTCTTTCCTTTGCCCTCACTCCCCCGCCCCCTCCCCTTATTAACCACAGACAAGTGCTGATAATCACCACCATGAGTGTGCCTTGCCTCGAACACACTGGCTCTGTTGCCACTGCAGGATGTGTGCTGCTGCTGCTGTGTCCTGCCTAACTCAGGAGGGTTGCTGCGATGGAAAACCAGAGAACTGGATGTGTGTCCTGTTTATATATAAAAATAACATCTGTCCACCAACAGGAGTTCGTGGTTAAACATCTGGTACATGTCACCGATATGTATCAGAAATGTCTCTTAAAACTGAAAAATAAATAAATAAATAAAATAAAATAAATGGACAAGTTGTGTGAGTGTTTATGTGTGCAGTGTGATAGTATCTGGGGAGCTACTGTACACGGTTGCCCTGCATACAATGTGTGTATTAAGTGATAATGAGGGTAATAAGGGAGACTATGGTAAATACTTTGAAAAAAAAAAAAAAAAAACAGGTGGGGGTATACAAGGTTCACTGCGCGCACATTCAACCAGACTGCGCGCGTGCGCTTACGTGTGTTTGAACATCATTATTTCATATATAACCACACACGCTGCATGCCTACAGTTAAGCCTAGATGACCCAGCAGCTCGAGCAGTACGCATGCAGCATGCGTCCGGGAACGGCACCGACGAAAATTGTGTAAGGGGGAAAAAATAATAATAAAAAACTCAACATAAAGCGTAACCAGATGTGCGCAGCACAACTGGCTGAGTGGACCGTAAGAATATGTGTGTGTGTGTTTTCTACATTAAAAACGCCACACGCGTACTCACCAAACGAGGGACAGTCTGTGGGCTCGTGCTGCTGGAGCTGATACGGTGTCAGTGCTGGCAGTTCTTGTTGGTGCTCTCTCTCTTCCCGCCCGGGTCACGGAGCCGTTGCTTTGACGGCAGAAGCCGTCACCGAACAGCGTTTCCCCTTCATCTGAACTCCCCACGTCGGAAGGAGATTGTCCTCCCACATCAATGTAAACGCTGTCTCCTCCTGCCGCGCGCCACCGTCTCGAGCGACTCAACGGAAAAACCGCTCCTCTGGCTCACATCAATATCTGCACCCACAAAAATGTGAATGAAAAAAAAAGAAAGAATAAAAAATAGGCAGTAGGGACGTTCTGCCACTGTCTTCTTCTCAATAAAGATGTTGACACAAACGCACTCAAGCCCTGAGCTCTGGTTTTGGTGACAGACACGGGTCTCCCCAGTATGCGGGAGGCGAAAATCGACCGTGGGTCCGTGCGTCTCTGCCTCTGCAATTCCAGCTCTCTGTCTCTCGTGCGCCCTACTATCCGCTGTGCATTTACAACGTGCCTGACTGTCAAAGCCCATCCGGGTACCCGTAGCTGGCTTCACTTTAAATATCAGGAACCATGGGAACTGCAGTTTTCGAAAGTCAGAACGCGGTAGATCAGGCGGAGAAAAGCAGCGCGAGTGCAGAAAATAGTTGCCATGCTACCTTTGATATTCTTTCCAATAAAGGGATTTTTTTCCCATTAAAAAATATATTAGGATGAATTCGTGAAACAGCTAATGATGGTGGGTGGCGTCTTATCCTTCAACCAAGAGTTGTTGAAGTGTGGTTGTGTTGGTCACTTTGGCACATAAGATCCCATGAGTGTTAGTGTTGGGTTGAGGTCTGGAGTCACGGCAGTTTTTCCATCCTTTCCACTCACAAATTTTGGAGGTATTCTGGCTCTGTCAGAGAGTGTTGTTATACTAGAGGATTTAGGCATTAAGATTCTGGAAAAATGGGATCGCCACTTGCTCTTGAATCACATTCACATATGCATGTGGTTCTCTCAAAACAGCTCATCCCACAGAGGCATGATCCTTACAAGTTACACCTTAAAGTAAAGGTGAATAATATTGCTTTCCAACCATGTATAATACAATACCAGTTGGTTTTATGAAAGATGACAAATAATCAACCAAACACAAATTTTCTTACTTTTTTTGTTCAAGATGCTACCTTCTAAATGGTGCTTCATACAGTATAGGTTGCCAAATGATTTGTCTTAGATAAGACTTTAAAAAAACAACAACTTTAGCCTCCATATAAATACAGTAAAGTACATTCTCTAAAATATGTCCTCAACATATTTAGATGCCTTTCCTCAAGTTGTGAATTTGAATAAACAGCTAGTTGTTGAAGCTGTATTCTTAGCTTATGAAAAAGAACCACAAATGTATGATGAATTGACAATGCAATCATGCACGAATAATAAACATGTTGTATCTTTCAAAAGTTATCTGATCTTTATTACAATGACATGACAGAGGGAACTGCAACATGGTTACATTCTTGGCAATAAAAACATTCATTTATAACTCTCCACAGTCTGTGTTACAGATGTCTCCTCTTAATGTGTCATCTCACCCCACCCTCCCATGTAATGAAAACTTTTACATGCTAATTAGACATACAATTGTTTGTGACCCACTAGTATATCTGAGTTAAATTAGAACAAAAGAGATAATTCATAGAAAATTGTCATACAAAATATGAGACATGTAAAGCAAATCCTTACCACAGCTTGGACTCTTTGCACTGAAGGCACAAGCTGGTAACAAAATGAAAGCCAGCTCAAAAAGACAGACATGGATCTTTTATCAGCCTTTCTTTTAATCTAAATGCAACAATAAAGGTTAAAACAGACCTAATGCAGAAGAATACATTTTAAATCTGACTGCCTGTGTCTGCACATAATCTAGTCAGTTGCTACACAGGTCCATGGTTCACTGACAATTGTTAAAGGCTGTATTTCTGATGGAAACCTGTTGCATACACAATCCTTTCTGTATCAAGATATTATCTCAGGCAAACAGTCAAAATAAAAAAAACTGCTCTTTGCAGAAAGAGAAATCAAAGGACCTGAACAAATATGGCAGCTGAACAGATCATGTATCCACTGGACTTCCCCCCACCCCATAACAACCATCTACATCTTCTTTCAGTTTCTTGTTGTCATGGTTACAGAGTAAAGCAACATTTCTGCAAGGCCCAACCAGGGGAGCTCCAAATCCTCAACATGGTTAAACTGATCTTTTCTGAGCGGGCTGTAGTTATGACAGATAAGTCTGCCAAGACAGAGAAAGCGAGCTGTCTTTAGACACTTAAACAAGTCAATGATATGCATCTTCATAAGAGTATGGGTGAGTGTGTATCTTGTAAAGGATCAAATACACTGAAGGCATGTGCAGTTAATGCGCTGCAACATGCCTGCCACTGCATTTGTAGCCATTTCTCTGTCCATTCAAAGTTTTATGTTTGTCCAACACGCACGGTCACAGATTTTCTCCAGGTTGATATTGCGGCTCTGTGGCGGTAAAGTAATCCTCCAGGAAGGACTGGAGGTACTCAAAGGTGTGCCTTTCATCAGGCTCCCGCCTCCAGCACTGCAGCATCAGTTCATGGAGTGACGCCGTGCAGCCAGGAGCACAGGGCATCCGGTAGCCCCTTTCCACCTGCTCTAGCACCTCACGGTTGTTCATGCCTAAAGGGATGAAGGAAGGAGGGGGTTCAACTCAACACATTCAGGGAGGTGTGCACCTTTGGTTTTTCAACATGACACACGTTTTACAAAAAAGCACTATATAAAACACTAGAGGAGCCTCAAAGGAATAATAAATTTGAAAAGCAAAACACAAAAAATGTACATGAAGAAATGTAATAAATAATTGTGCTAACTAAAATATAGGCTAAAGGACATAAAATTGACCTGTGAAACTGCAGATTCCGCATACTAATTTTCTCAGTAGGGTGGCGAGTACTAAAGAAATGATTACTCCTTCTTTTCCATTTAATCCAGATCCATTATTGAACAGAGTACTTATGTCATTGAGTGACCAACAGCATTGTAATTGTGCTTGTTAAGTATGAAAGTCATCCATACCTTTAAGTCACTCCACAATATCTAAAAGAATGTGGATAATACAGCTAAATGATAATAAATCTGTTCCTGCATGAGAGTGACTGTAGGTAACAGCTTGTACCTGGATAGGGAACTCGTCCCTTAGTGATGAGCTCAGTTAATAGGATGCCAAAGCTCCAGACATCTGACTTGATGGTAAAGCGGCCATAAAGTGCAGCTTCTGGAGCAGTCCACTTAATGGGGAATTTTGCCCCTGAAACCATGGTAACACAAGGAAAAAAAACATAACCATATAATTAGGATAGGTTATCTATAAAAATGTAGGCATGAAGACTGAAGACACTTTTAAAAATAGCACAGAGGAAGTGTGGCTCTCCTCCTCTGTCTCATTCCCACATAAACATACTCCCACACTTAATATGACATCCTCCTACCTTGTCTGGCTGTGTATTCGTTGTCCTCAATGAGCCTAGCCAGGCCAAAGTCAGCAATTTTGCACACCAGATTGTCTCCAACAAGTATGTTGGCTGCTCGCAGGTCACGATGGATGTAATTCATCCGCTCAATGTATGCCATTCCAGCTGCAATCTGCACACCCATAGAAACAAAAAAGGGTTCAGCTCTTGGGATGCTGTAAAAGTGTTTTTTTTAATCTGTCGGTGTGTGTGTCTTTAACTCACCTGTGCTGCCATGTCCACCAGCTGAGGAAGCTTCAGGCTCTGTCCCTCTCCATCTTTTAAGAAGTCCAGCAAACTTCCTGAAAACAACAAAGAAGAACTGTCATCAGGAAAAGAGCTGTGGTAGACAAGAGTCATATATAATTACTGAGCCTACTTGTTGAATATTCATATATCTTTTTATTTGTTTTATAATGTGAAGGTATCTTTCTTCATTATGTATAAACATTGAGATAATATTGATCTAAATGGACCACCAATTATGAAAATAAGGGTTTATATTATGATTTTGGTAGGAGATAAGTAAAAAGGTGTACAAAAAAAGAAGAAGAAAAAAAGAGCCACAAGTCTTTAACATCTTTTGCTACATGACACCAAACATCATGTCTTAGTAATAATTTTTTATTAGATGTTAGTAAATTCATACTTGCACAAGCACATTTCAATAGCAGTTTTTGTCTTTTCAGGTTTATGGAAATGCTGAGGCGGTATTTTGCCCCGTCACCCTCCATCTCCACATTACACTCAAATGTCACGCTCAGAGAATCAAAGAGAATCCCAGGGATTGGCAGGGACTGTGCTTTAACCAACAGGGACATATGAGTTTATATTTTGTCATCCACATTGGAATTTACCTCAGTGATCAATAATCTTCTGCCAAGATTTTAAATTTATTGATCAAATGCCTTCAATGTTCGCTTTTTTTCCTGTTTGTTGGTTTGTTTGATACTGAGTCAGATGAGTACTGAGTCTTTGAGACAATTTTAGTCTCATGAACTACTGCACTTAGATAAATTTAAAAAGTTGACTCTAATTAAATATGTTCACAATTTATATTCCTAATGTAAATCAAATCCAGATCTTCTTTTCTTTCGTTTAGTTTTCGTTTCACTTATTTAATACATCAGATAATTATTAACATCAATAATAAAAAGTATTATTGCTTTTTTAGTTTTATGATCTAAAAAACTTGACTTCAAAACTTTGGTGTGAACAGACCCCCACCTGCTGTGATGGCAGGAATTCAAATCTACAGTATGTCAGAGAGGTGACAGTTTGCTCAGCCTGATACCTTGGCTCATGAACTCAGTGATTATGTAGATGGGCTCCTCAGACACTACGGCATAGAGCTGCACCAGCTTGTCGTGCCGGAGTCTCTTCATGATCTGAGCCTCCTCCAGGAAGGCCTCAGGGGACATGGTTCCTGGCTTCAGAGTCTTCACTGCTACCTTGGTGGTGCCGTTCCACATGCCTGGCATACAGACAAGTGGATGTTATTGCACACACAGAACACAGACACATGCAGAGGCTTCATGTGCAAGTACATGCTCTAATTTTTCTGTCCTATTGAAAGCAATAGATGCTTTTACAGTATATTAGTGTTTATCCTGCATATATGAAAACAGAAATCAATTTATACAGATAAACATAACAACAAAAGGTGCTTCGGCTAAAATTCTGGTGCATGCACGTGATTGGTATTTTGGTGAACATGCATGATGTGACAGGCTGTGGTGAGGAAACAGGGAGCCAAGGAGGGAAAAAGGGATTTCTGGCTTTCTTCTTACAACACCAGCAGTACCTGAGTTACATTGACAGGCTCAGAAATCCAACACGCTCAATAAAAATGTGTAATGACTTTGACAGAAATGAATCGCAGGTGAAACTGCAAAAAACATCCTGTGGAAATATGAGCCAAAATGTGATCTATTGGGAAAAACTAATTTTGCTTACAGAAACTGACATAAAAGGAAATCCACACCCAGATTCAGAGCACTATCAATCATCTTTGCTACATGGACAGTTTTCCCCTCTGTGCCTGTAGGGGGTGTCAGAGGTTCTCACCCATCCACACGTCCCCGAAGCAGCCCTGTCCCAGCTTCCTTTGCATAGACAGTGTTTCTCTCGATACCTCCCAGGCATCCCGCCCAAGACCCATGGTGAGAGGGGTGGTATTAAGGCAGGGCTTTGTCAGGTAATAACACAGCCCATCATTACTGCCTGAGAGGAGGTAGAGGAAGGAAGAGGTGCCAGAGAGGGTGTAGATGAAAGACAGTAAGGAGAGGAGTGAGTGAGTGGAAGAATGGAGATATTAAATAGAGAATGGAAGAAACGGAGTGTAGTAATTGTGGATAGATGGAGGAGAGATGGGAGGGGGGACAAAAGGTGATATGAGATGATGAAACATGCACATGCAATCATGGGGGATGAAGGGAGCAACTCAGCACACCTGGATGTGAAACACTTGTTTACAATTAACAGCTGCTTCTGTGTGATTTTTCTCACTTGCATTTTTTTTCATGCATTCATCTCGGGAATTTTACAAAAGTGGTTTCAATTTAGTGTTTTTTTATTGTGTCTGTGTGATGTGCTTGTAAGGTCTGTTTAAAAGATGTTCTTCAAACTCATACATAAATCTGCAGCTTTAATGTATAGATCTTTATTAATATTATTATTATTATTATTATAATTATTCAGGTGTGCTTCTGCTGCTTTCACCCTCCTCCCCCTCAAACTTAGCCCCCATCAGTCCTACCCATCCAGACTTCTCCAAACTGGCCGTTGCCCAGTTTCTTAATCAGTTGGAGAGATTCACGGGGAATCTCCCACATATCCTTGGTCTTCACTGATAAGTCAGCCAGCTTAGGCATGCCTCGCTTACAGCTGCCAGTCAAACGGCAACACAGTCCCGCCGCTCTCTCTGAGAGAGAGTTTTAGAGACAAACAGACAAGGAAACAGAACAAGTGCAGAGAAAAAGAAAGAACAAGGACAGGTTCCTTATGTGCGACAGGCAAAGCACAAGTACAGAAACTCTACCTGCTTAAACATACATTGCAATATTGATGCAGACACAGTATTACAACAGGGATAGCACACTTAAAAGATAGATTATATAACGCACGCTGCCAAATCTCTTTGTTTTTGGTTATCTCAAACTGCAGAATCTTTTCTGATATAAGCACGAGCCACTAGGGGGCAGATTTACACTGACAGAAAGAAGAGGCAGTGGGAGGTGTGTCACATGCGCTGAATAAAATTTAAAAAGTAATTAATGACAGCTGGTTCTTTTCCTTAATCAAGCATCTGCCAAATGTAAAATAAAAACATCTCAAACATGAAAGCACTAATGAAGCATAGTTTTGTACTTTGGATATGTTACATGAGAGGATTATCACCTTTGATGTGCTGACATGAAACCAAAATTAAGTTGCTTCTGATTGAGGAGAAGCTTATTTTCACCACGCTCTCATCTTCAGTTATGTATGTTTGTTGCTGTAAAATTTAAACCTCCAAAGTCAACTGGTATGTCGTATAAAAGCAATATCATAAAAAGTATAAGTAGTATAAGTAGACGTGAAAAAAGTGTGTTAAACTGAAGTTCTCAGGTAAGGAAGGAAGTATTGTACAACCACCACAGGGCTAGATTCAGTTGCTTGTATGTGCAACAGGCAATGGTGCAAGAGACTTAGATTTTAATCACTTGGTGTGTACTTTCATTTATTTTTATTTATTTATAGTTAATTTGACTGGGCCAATGTATAAAAACATGGTTACATGGCAACCTCATCGCTGGTTAAGCTTTTAAGGAAACTGATTGAAAACAAGCAGAACCAAAAATAAAACTATGGCCAAAACAAACACAGAGGAATATAATAAAATAGGCCAAAACAAGAACAAAAGAGAAACAAAGGGGTGTGAAAAGAGGAAAAGTTATAACTAATGTACCACTGTACGTTGTGTAAAGTTAACTCAGTGTTCAAATATGTACTTTTGTTAAAACCATTGTTTCACCTGAAAAATTAAAGATTTAAATTTAGTTTTTATTTTCTTATATTGTCAGAAAGATGTTCCAAATACGTGGACTTTTGAGTGACAAAGAAAATGTACCAGATGCACAAATAAAGCTAATTTTAGGCTTAAAATCACTGAGGCAGAAGCATTGCATTTTGATGGACAGGCAGAAAGAAAAAGAGAGGATTAATTTGTTTGGTGTGTCACCTGTGTAGTGCTCTACCAGCTGCTGCACAGTTTCAAACTGTGATCTGGTGGTGATGTAGTAGCCACCTTTGTCTAATTTACGAATCTTATAATGCTTGACATGATCTCCCTTGATGTCGTCCCAGTCACGGATGGACAGAGAGTAGGCACCTGTAAGGGGGTAAAACATGATAGGGAAAGCGAGGATAAAAAAATAAAATAAAAAGCTTAGAATGGCAGAGGGATTAGAGTTGAATGCTTTTTATAGGTTAAAGATGATGTGTGTACACATTTGAATGTGTTGTTGTCTCACCCTTGGTGGTCTCACTCTCTCGAATAAGAAAAGTTCCCCTCTGGTTGCCGTGACCCAGAAGCTGTCTCTCCGCATCCTTTCTCCCCATCTTCCCAAAATACCACCTGTCACCATGATAACAACACTCGGGTCAGCGCAGCAACAACACACATCATTTGACCTCTGCCTTCAGACTACATGTCAATCACTGGGAACATCAAAGGTATACGCTTAGACTGTAACAAACAAAGCTGTTTGTTTGTGTGTAATCGTGTTCATGTCTTGTGCACGCACTTACTCCTCAGCTTGTATGGAGTCAACTGGAGCCACATAGTTAGAGGGGATGTAGCCTGAGATACCAGTATCCAAAGAGCGAGCCTCCCACCAGTCACCCTCTCTATAAAAAAAATTTAATAAATAGAAAATACACAAGCACGTATGAAAAACCCCCCACAGTTCATCATTTGAACATAAAACAGAAGATCTGAGGAAGTCTAAACTAGAAAGAGGAACAAAACAACTAATGTGAACTTGACAGAAAGTAGCTCTCTGCTTCTCTGTTAACTTCTAACCTACTTGCAAACACCATATAAATTGATTTTAGATTTCCAGAGCAGAACAAAATGTTTTTCAATAACCCAAGCTTGTCAACACTGCCTGCAGCAGCGAAGGCCTCTGACAGTTGTTTATGGGTGGCATTTAATTGCAATCTAAAATCTAATGTATGAAAAAAAATATATCAACTATTAGAAAGTCACAACTCATTTCATTTAACTCAACTAGCACAGATCACAGACGTTTGTGCAGGATGTTATCAGATTAAGGGAACATTTTCAGGATATTTTTTTTTCCAAAATATACTATTTCTAGTCAAAATATAACAATTTTTCCATGTTGCTTCTGCTCACGTGTTGTTGATGATTTGGAATTTCTCTCCTTTCTGGAAAGTGAGGTCATCTTCAGTACGAGCATCGTAGTCATACAAAGCTATAAAGAGAGTGACTCCACCACCTGCACAAAAACAAAACGCACAATAGGGATTATTATCTACGTCTGCTCTTGCTTTAAGACAACTGACTTCACATGAAAAAACACATTGCAAGACAGAATTCACAATTATTGTTGAATAGGTTGAAATTAATCCAAATTCATCTATGAAAAATTTTATTTATTTTTTTGTATGTAGGCCTATCTTTATTCCCACCTTGTAGTACCTGAGTACTACAACCACACACACACACACACACACGTTCATACTTGTTATGCCTCCAGGCCGCTGATGTGTGCTGGTGTTAGGGAAGATGGTGCTGGGCAAGAAGCCCTTGTTGAAGTCTGGGATAGTCTGAGTGGGGTCAGGACAGTAACGGCCTTTGGAGAACCCCATGGATGAACCTCCATCTGTGTTGCTAGGAGACAAATCTGTAACATCTCCTGTAGTTGATGGCGCTGCTAGTGATTTGGCAGACTTCTTCTGCTTGCAACAGACACACCCCATAATAGCCAGCACAGAGACGCCGTCTGTAAAAGCAGACAGTTCAGTTTTTGGTATTTCTCTTATATTACGATGTAAGCACATGGACTGAGCTAATCAGCACTCCTCTCTCTCTCTCCCTCTTCTTTTCCTTGCGACTACCTGAGCCTACCACTGGGCCCTGAATGCAGACTTACAGCTGCAGACAATTGCTGATCAGTGCATCAATTAGTGGCACTAAAAGAGACTGCTCTTTTTGTTTGTAGTGAGAACTGATCCAAGAGAGACGACGACTAATGGGCAAAGTATACACCAGACTTACTTGGGTGTACAGGTATGCCAAGTGTGTTTTAACTGGAAACTTGGGAGTAGAGTCCTGGGGTATTCTAAGAGACCAGGTCGCTGTAAATCCCGTTGAAAATAGTTTTTTAACTTGTCTTATCCTCATTTATAGTGTCTCTCCTGCTGGAACAGCTTACGGCTGTGTGCCTGGTGGTTGTGGAACTGTTACACTGAACTGGTTTTTAGTAATAATTGCATGTGTTTTAGGGTTTTACTGCTGTGGTTTGTGGAAGATTTTAGTATATAAGTGAGCCACATTGTATTGCAGGTTGCAGTCCGTTGCTATTGTGTGGTGTTCAGCAGGAGACAATAAATGCTTTTCTCGATCATTTAGTTGTCCTGTCTTGCTCTGGCTTACCGAGGTGCTCTGCCCAAGGATGGTATTTTTAGGTGAATGTGGGGGGGCCACTGCCCGCCTCTCTTCCCTTTACCAGATGTTACAACAATATATCTAAATGACCCTGCAAGCAGATTACTAATGCTTTATAATGTCATACATCAAAGAAAATGCATTCAAATTTCACACTGTTACATGTAAGTTTCAACACTGTCTACAAACTTGAGAACTTAGGCAAGTAGAAAGTGAAAGCAACACACTAACAGCAAACAGTGATTAAAAAAAGACTATAGAGAACTGAGAAGAGGGAAGTCACAAATTTCAAATTAAAAAAATAAAAAAAAAACTTAACTTCCAACTTCCCAACCAGGAGGCGGATAAGGAGGGAGGAATGTGGAGTGGGAAGAAGTTAACTTTTTTTTCTCACCTGATGTCTTCCTCTGTCAGATCATCTGTCAATCACCATCGCCACTGGAAAAGAGATGGAGGAGATGAGTGACAGGGGCTGGAACGAGAGAGCAGGGCAAAGAAGGGGTGAGTGGCAGAGAACAGGAGAGGAAAAATGTGGTGGAGAATGTGAGAGAAAGGCTCAAGTGCAGTAAAGTGTGAATAAATAGACACATGAAGGCAGATACAAGAAGATAGACGATAGAAAAAAAAGACAGTCAGTCTGAGATATGAAAAGACAGATGTGAGGTTAGCCACTTCCCCTTTTGCTTTACTGTTTCGATATGGGAGGGGGGTACTCTGTAGTTCTCTGGTCAACAGCTGTGTTCGTGTGTGCATGTGGGAAGTTGTTTGTGCGCATGTGGGTGTTTAAGCTTGTGGTGAAATGGGCCTGTATGTAAATGTCATTAGACAAGAGCAACTGACACAAAGTGATCATCTGAGTATGTAATGTTTCACAAAGATCATTGAGTCAGTGAGCACACACGTCTCCAATTCTGACTTCCAGTTTTGAGCAAACAGTATTGCTTCAGCAGAATGTGTTTTGACGAAGCAAAAACTGAAGCCATCAAGAGGAAATAACATGAAGTAAAAATGGCCAAATTTAATTGCGTGCACATACAGCAAAGTCATCAACACGAGCTTTCGTGTTCAACAGGAGTGTTCAGGAAAGAGTGCGTTGTATAACATTCTTAGAGCATCTTCTGACAGTTTATTAGGTACACAACTATGTTTTGGCATTTAAATTTTTTTTTATTTTACTTGAAGAGATATATACATTCAAAATTTATTAGAGTCCTTATTTCTGTTTATTAAACATGAAGCGGTTGCTAGGAGCCAATTAGCTTAATTTGTCAAAGAATTTAAACAGCTAGCCTAACTTAGACCGAAGGTAACGCGAAGAACCACTTAAAGCTAACAAATATGAGAGAAAAGCTGTTGTATCCTTAAAGGTTATGTGGTTTCCTTTTAGATATCTCATTAAAGACTCCAGCTTTGTTTGGATTTGATCCCCAAAGCCAATGAAGGAATCCTCGATAAATCAAACTCCCTACCAACGTTGTCCAGCAAACCTGAATAAATACTTTATTGTTAAAGGAGCTGCGTTGAAAAATTAAGTTCAAGTTCTGTTCACCACAGTTTGCATTTTGGGGGTTTTCTATCACTAGGAGGCAGTAACTTATTTGCTTGAAAACGCATGAAAGTTGTAAAGTATAGCTTGTTGTGCGTGCAAACAGGTTGCAGAGTTACAAATTTCCAGGTCAAAAGGAGTTGGGTTTTTTTAATCTCCAAGAGAACATTTCTGCTAATTTGCCTTAAACTTCTTTTATTGGATAGCAACATCATGACCCTGTAAAAATGCCCACTTAATGGCAAATTTGGCATGCCACAAGTAATAAACAAGCTGCCTTAAAACTTTCCATTTCTGACCAATCACCAAAAGTTAAAGTCAAAGGTTTAACTTCTTAAATGTTTCTAGTAAAATAGTTGGTTTAAAGTCTTTACAGGTGTAATGAATTTCAAAGTAGATTTTAAAGTAGATTTCAAATTAATACATGAAATGAAGTTTGAATTTTGATTTTAAAATGTATACAGTTTTGAGATGGTTTCTAGTGCAGCTGTAACATTTTTGTGTGTAGACTCTGCCCTCTGACACTCATACAGAGAAAACCCTCAAAACATGTGGTATTTCCTGCCATGGCATGCGTCACCAGAAGGGCATTTTGTCATGATAAGAAACACAGAAAATCTGACAAGGTGAAAATAAATCCACCCTCAAAAATACCTTTAGTAGCTATAAACCTTACGGTCAGGTAGGAAGCTGTTGATATTTAATCAACACTCTTTGAATATCAAATACTGGATGAAGTATTAAAAATACTTAGTAGAATAAGTTAGTATAATCAAACAGCACCACAAACAGCTGCAACAAAAACCATCATATCTTCCAATAAATTAAAGCCTTTAAGATTTCCTTTACATGTGTGTGTACTAGGCTGTAATGATGTTGGTAATCTCTCTTCGTCCAGCATTAAGAGAGGTATTGGGATTCCAACCTGCAACCTTTCAGGCTGAATAAACTCCCAGCTACGGTCACCCCACCTATTGAAGAATGCAGGGGAAGTCACACAGAAGGAGAACAATACCAGTTATGGCAGCAAGGGAAAAACAAAAAAAGTAATTTACTTTTATTATAGAATAAAAGTAACCAGCAGAGCCACTATTGAGCAGCATCAGGTTTGTTCCATCCGCACAAAGTGCTTAAAATTCCTTCATGGCACAAAAGCTATTATAAGCTACATCCCGAGGAGTGTGTTACTCGTTCACAGCAAAATATACAAACGTTTTACATGTCAGAAGTCAACACACACATTCATTCACAATCAGGCTGGCCATCATGAGAGCTACAGGAAGTTAGCCCTGTTAGAGTTTCCTGTCCACCCCTCTGATGGCTCCCCCCTTTTCCTGAAAACTGAGGACAGAGTCCATCCATACACACTCTCTCTCTCACACACACACACACACACACACACACAAAGCAGCTGCAGACCCATAAACACATTTTTCTGCTGCTGTTCTTTACTCTGTGCACACACCCATCCAGAAACAGCCTTTGGTTTTTCTTTATCCTCCTATCAATTGCTTTCTTTCTCTCTCTGATAAAGAGCAGCAGAAACTTTCATCCCTATCTCTACTTTATCCTCTTTTTCTCAGTTAGTTTTTTTCTCATTTCTCCAGGACTGGCAGATCACCAGAATGAGGGGTGATACAGTATCATAATATCAGAGATATAGTCTTCTCTCTTTCTCTCACTCTCTCTTTCACATACACAAAATAGGAAGTGTTTACAAGGCAACCATACCATTCATTGTTCTCGATCAGGTTCCTGTTGACCAGATATTCCTGGTCTTGTCTCATCTTCCTCCCTGCACACAGAAGCTCTGATAGCTTACAGCTAGAGCTCAGTAATCAAGTTGATCTGAACATAAAACCAGCCAAAATACAGGAATAAACATAACTTGACATGTGCAGTTGGTATACTCACTCTTTCATTGAAAAAAAAAAATAATAAAAATAAATACCATGTCAAAGTCAATAAGAACATTTGTTTTTACTGTAAAATTGGCATGGGCTTTCTTAAAATTGCCTGATTACCTTTGTGACTAAATTTGGCAGACACTAGATGAAATTAAACAAAAAAATAAAAAGAGCTCATCGTATTAGCAGAAAATAAAAATAAAAAGTATGTTGAGTTGTCTGATCATGCTTCAACATCTCAAGTCCAACTGGTAATATTGAACATGTAGCTAATATAACAACATCTCCTTAGTTTTTTTAGTCCTGCAGAAAAAAAAATCTTAGAGAAACTTAGATCTCTGCCTGATACACAAAAAACTTAATTTAGGAACAGTCCTTTAAAAGAGAATGACACCTACAGTGAGGAAAATAAGTTTTTGAACACCCTGCTATTTTGCAAGTTCTCCCACTTAGAAACATGGAGGGGTCTGAA
>JBAMHW010000019.1:13499561-13510433 GCA_037177495.1 Rhadinocentrus ornatus
TCTCTCTCTCTTGTACTTAAATAGTTCTTGAGAACTGCACATTTCCACAGCTGCACAACTTTATGGCTGCATTAGTTCACTCTGAACAATATAAGGAAGCAACAAAATTTTGACCTGAAAAACACTAGCCACATTCGGTATATTCTATAAAATCACTATAACACCACCCTCCATCACCATCGTCACACTCACAAACATCCAAATCCAAATGACACACCCTTTCCTGCACAGTGGGCTGAAGATAAGCTGCTCCCAGTGGGAAGGTTCACTGCATTAACACACATGAACTTTCAAATCTGTTGTTTAAATAATTTTACACACGTCTTGTGCAAAGCAGTGAGCTCACTTTTCACCTCCACTTCCTCATGTCTGTTCTAACCTTTTTAACTCTCACTATTATTTCTCTCTAACTCTGCCTCATGAGCAGGAAACTCAACAGGATTCGGTGTGTGAGTGACGCAGGAATGATAGGACAATGGGAAGCAAGCTGTCACTGAACCCTCACACACACTGCATACACTTAGTTTACATGTACACTCTAACAGAAAGGAGAGGGAGACAAAGCTGGAGGGGAGAGGTGGAAAAGTAAGGCGTCTCGGCCATCAGGATGTCCTGTTTCCACATGATGTCATTGCATCGTTTAGATATAGAAGACAGAGCAGGATTTTGGGTATACAGGAGCATTTATATATTCGCAGAGTGGGACCACATTGAACAAGGCCTTTATCTAAAGGTCCAACAAGAGATGATGCTTTCCTCACTAGAACCTCAGGTGTTTCAAGAGGAGCAGGGCTGTCCTGGATGAGCATTTAGTTGTCACAGCCCGCAGCCGTATAGTGGGAAAACTGTTTGTTGATGGCAATACCATTTCCAACCCCCCACTACCACCACATACGTGCACTCACACACTACAAACCATATTCACACCCCCTTCCTTCCTGCCTAGCCCAGAGGCTAAAGGCAGGAACTGACCTCGTAAAGAAACAGGAAGTGATGGAGTCCGGCCTTGGACAGGCTAATCACGGTTTTCCCCATCCAACCCTCAAGAAAATATTCTTTGATATCCATACAAATTTCTGTTGATTACAGAAAAATATCTATCATGAAAAAGCTGTCCCTTTTTCATGATAGATATTTTTCTGTAATCGACAGAAGGCCTGCATCCACCTGACCATGTTAGAGCCAGAGAAACACCTCTGCTAAATGGGCATGTTAAGGAAACAGGCCGCCAGGCCTTTTCTCAAGGTGGTTTCCTGTAGGCACACTGACAAATAAATCACAGTTGCATTTACTCAAGGAATATTTCACACACAAACATAATCCCATACTGGACATATGAATTACAATTTATCCATCACAAATGTGCAGATAAAACCTGCATCCAGGCAGCTGTTTTCACAAATTCCCACTTTTAATTTTTTTTCCTTCTTCTTCTATCTTCTTTGAACTTTCGAAACAGAAAATAATATTCCCTAATTTCAGCTTCATACATCTGGTTGTCTTCAAATTGACTAATCTCTGATGGGAAAAGATCCCACACAAATAAGTTATGAGCAACTTCTCTGATAAATTCCACTATTTCAAATTATGCAAAATCAACTAGTTTCTAAACATCCTCGTCTATCACAGAAGAGTGGAAGTACTGGTAGTCTATAACACTTGATCAGCTTGTCAGATAGCAAACTTCCCTTTATCTAATAACCACAGCATTACACAGAAAGATAATTAAGTATTCCTCTAATTGAGAAGGGTAAGGTACTATGCATTATTGCACACATTTTGCATTATTACAGTGACAACTTTTTGAGTAAAATTACTTAAACTACTAGCCTTGTGACACATTTTTCAGGTAAAGCTTAGAGGGTGCTTAAAGAAAAGCTGCTTACGTGTTTTTCTTTTCATTATTACATTAAGTGACATAACGTCTTCAATTATTTAAGGAGCAAAGACATACCTGACACAAAAGTCGTCTGAACACCAGGGAAATCCTGGAGTCGCTGAGCTGTCGGGTGAATAGAGGCTCGAGAGGAATGCTGCGCGCTACTGCGCTGGCCAAGTGAGAAAAGAAGCGAGGGCGCGGATTCTCCGGAAGGTTTGGGGAACGCACCTCACGTGCACTCCGAGGGACAGCCCAGAGGGAGGTGCGCGTGCAATAACAACTAAACAATCTTGACATTTAATAGAGAGGCATTCAATAACGCTTACATTTTACAAATGTGTTTTATGTGTCAATAACTAGCGGTGGATAACATGTCTTATTTAATACGCATGTATACCCTAAAGGCTGTCAGACCGGAGTTAACTAATCAAATACATACTTCTAAGAAAAAGCCGAGTTCAGTAAACGAAAGAAAAATGAAGAGGAAGTACGCTGTGATGAAAAATATTTATAATTCACATAGCTTGCACATTCAGTGAAACCCGACAGATAGCGGAAGGTTCTGAGCTTCAGCCTCTGGATGATGTGCAAGTGCACGCTCATGCGACACTTTGACTCAACAGTGTGAAAGACAGGAAAAGGAGAGAACGAGACGTGTGATATCCGCAAAGGAGAAAATACAACTATAAAGAAATTACACTCAAGGCTGTTCACTACACTGTGAACTTGTGATACATAACCATATTTCGCCCAGGACCCAACAGAAAGAAGCTACTGGTAGAAACCAGTAACTGGTCACATTTATGGGTCTTTGTCTCCATCTTGTGGTTGAACAATGTAACTTAATTACAAAACTAGATCCCTTTACTTTCACTTTCTCAGTGTTAGTCAGCTCGTGAAATTATCCAAACATACAAGACTTGACCTGATAAAGTAGCTTTATTGTATATAAAAATACAAGTTATTCTGTCTTGTTTAAACTCAGCCTGTGTGCTGCAGACAGAGAAGACTGAAGACTGTGTGCTGAAAGGAATATGTTAAAAAAATTATTGCAAACATTTGAATTCGTATAATGATTTACTATTGCCAGACCATATTCTCCTGGCACGCCTGGTATGCAGCATGTTGATATGACAGAAATGTACAAGATACTTAGAAAAACAGTCAAGGCTCGAGTGGGAAAACAAATCAAGAAAAACTTCAGTGCAAAATAGATCAATTTTTAAAAAGAAAAATACATCCAAGTCGCAAAGCAGCATCAAAACCGTAACACTGAAACATACGATATGCATATGCAAACATTCATTGTTGTGTGTGCTTTAGTGTTTGGACTGTGGTACATCACAGCTGGCTCAGCATCTTGGACAATGTGTGTCAGTGTGTTATCTCATGTAGTGTGTAATGGCTCGTAAAGTGTAGAGAAGGGCTGCCTGTAGCCGGGCTTCCATCACTATTAGGTTTGCGTGAACCTGTAAAGAAATAAATAAAGCCAAGTCAAAACCAATAGGTCAGAAGGTGACACGCTTTCAAGTCCTGTCTGTAAAACTTCTCTCTCTGATGACATTTAAAAAGGAAGGAAAAGAAATGGACATTTGGAAATGTCAACGTTTCATTCCTTGTTGAGAAGGTACCAAAGGCGAGTTGAAATGTCAAATGATTTGTGACTGCAGATGTCAGGTCAGGTGCATGTTTGAACTCATTCATACCTTTTCAGAGTGTCTGAAGTGCTTCCAGAAGGCGTGGTAAATGCGTGCTGTGGTCTGCTCAGGGTGACAGGCCATGGTTTTAACAAACACCTTCAGAGAGCGCTCCAACAACTCATTCACACTGGCGTAGTCATAGTCATCATAGCTGCATGGGGAAAGCAACAAAAGAAGTTACTGACACAACAGAGAAGGTTTAATTCTCCAACTGTGTAATTTGTAAAGTTATACTAACCGTATCCCGTAGAGACAGTGGATGTAGTTCCACAGAGCTTTCCTCAGAGTGTAAGTATCCACACCTTCATGCATGGCCATCCTGTTGTAGGTCAGGTTGCTTACAACCTGCAGAATTTACATCATTTCCAAATGAGCAATTTTCTCATTTTTATTTATAAATCAATGTGTGTCCTGGCATTAAATCAAATATTAAGGATAGATTTATTGATCTAGTCTAGAGAAAGACCATTTAAAAGAAAACCTTTTCTCTATTACTACATATATGTATGCATATTCTTCTAATGCAGCTAAAATGCACAGAATAAGAAGTTAAAGACTCCATTGCTGTAAGAGTTTACTGTTTTAATTGCCCCAAAAGATGTTAGCAGATCCTGACCATAGCCTAACTCAAACCGAAGCATTTAAAATAAATGTTCAATCTTTATTTTATGCCTTTTGGATAAGCAGATCATATAAAGCAATGTTTACTTGATATTCTTTATAATAGAGTGCTTGTTTAGAAAGCATATATTGTCCAAATATTTCTTCCAAAAAAGCAGAGTATGATAAAGTCTGCATTGGGTCCCAGAGCCGTCTTAAAATTAGCCTTCGTTTCAGATGGTTTTCATCGAGTGTTACCGTTTGTGAATTGTGAGGGTACCTGGAATTTCTCATCTAGAAGCTGGCCCATGTCTGGCAGTAATCTGTTGACCAGAGAGAATCCGTGGTCCTCCCATGAGTAGTCCTGCACATGAGACATCAACATTGACAAGCAAGTCTATGATAAAAACCACACAGAGAATGTTGCACTCTGCAATAAATCTGAAAACATAAGGAGCATGACATATCTTAAAAAGAATTCAGCAACAAAAAAAACAACTGTGTACTACCTGTGCTCTCATGGTGGGAGGTGCCTGCTCTCCTCTGGGTGCAAAGTCCTCATATCTGAACTCTGGTTCCTCCACCAGACACAGCACCAGGTCAGGTGGAGCTCCCCGTACCACCGCTAACAAAACACAAGACAAAGAAGTGAATCCTCAAATGTTGTCTAAGTAGATAACAGAGAGGAGCAGCAGTGAACAGCTGTATCTGTACCTGTTGGTATGCTCTCACTCCTTTCCCTTTCAAACCGAGTAACCATTTCCTCTTGCGTGCACTCCTCCTCCTGCTGCTGCTGCTGCTGCAATTCCACCATTCTTTTCATCAACACCTCCACTTCCACCGCGCCGTCCACCAGCTGGACAAAAAAAAACAAGGGTTTGGGGAAGCCATGTTTTTTTGTTTAGCTGTAAATCAACAATGTCCATTCAAACAGAACTGTGTTTTTTTGTGCTTCTGCTAAATCAGTAAGTACCATTACTCCCCTGTACTACATCTCAGACCCGTTGAACTGGTGATAAAAACAGCCCTTTTACTCACATCTTGCCTGCCGTCCTCATGCGCAGGGCTATGAGGGCTACGAGGAAGGTGACTGGGTGATGGAGGCTGGAAGGTGTAACCGCCAATGTGATCAGGCTCAGGGTTCAGACCGCAACCCCACACAAAGGAACAGAGCGAGTGAGTGTGTGCCATCAGTATCACAGCGTGAATCAGTTCAGCCAAAGACCAGCGAGGCTCTGCACCAGGACACACCAGCTCCTGCAGAACAGAGTTTTGTGGGGGGGGTTTTGGGAGACATGATTGTGAGTGGGTAGTGATTGCTATGAAAAACTTAGTATTCTGGAACAAGTGTACACAGTATGTAAACTTTCCTTTTCAAAAATTCCACAGTCCTGTGCATGACATGTTACAGGAGCAGAACATCTGCCAGCAAAGATGCATGATGATGCAAATGATGGAAATTGAGTGTGTGAGAATCAATCACTGTGGATTACAAGCTAAATTACAGTCTTCCATATCGGGGGCAGCGATTGAGTAGTGAAGGAGTGAGCTTGGACAAAAGTCAGAATTTTTTGTGTGAAATCCTATTACTATTACATGACACAACATGAGCAAAAGCAAAAGTTGAAGGAAAGACGAGGAGTGAGTGGGCGAGTAGGTGAATAGTCTGACCTGGATGTGCTGCTGTGTAATGAGCCAGGGTCTGTGTGCCAGCAGCTTGTTGAGTGTTTGTAGACTGCAGAGTTTGGTGGGAGCGTGCTTGAGGCTGCTCAGCCAGCTCTCCTCACCTCCAGCCTCCAGGAAGCCTGTGCTGTGCTGCTGCACCAGGTAGGAACAGTGATGACGGGCGGCAGCCTGCAAAACATCAGGAAGTCAACAGAAGAAAAAAAACGAATAAAAAATAACAGCACGCCCTTCATTAAAACAACTATGGTTGATCTGTAGTGTAGCAACTACATGATGAGAGAACTGTTAAACCTAACGAATGACAGGCAGAGGTTAAAGCAACAACTGAACAAGGAAAGGAAGATAACTGAGTAAATTGAATGTCATGAGAGGAACAGCAAACATAATGAATACATGAGCAACAAAAGCTATTAAATATTCATATAACAAGTTACTTGGCAAACCTGTTGGGAGGTTTGCTATGATACTGTAGCTGGCCTCATAACAAACATAACATTCCATTTCTTGAGTTTTCTACTTGCCAGATTCATTCAATTCTGTCGCCACCCTGTTTCGGCCAGTTTGTTTCCCCAACTTTTATCCTCTGATATTGCTGTTTATTACGCATATTTGGCTGGAAACAACTAACATTTGTTGCCACACTGTGTTGAATTACCTTCAGGAATCCTACAATAATTTACATTGGCACATTCTTGCCATCCATCAGTCAGGAGCAACACGTTAAAGTCTGCATGCACTCTTTTTTTCACTGCACTTAAAAAAAGTGTTTTGATCATTTTTGGTTTCCTCGATGTAATTTATCAAAAAAAAAAATTGATAAAAAAAAGATGTTGGCTGTGAAATAAAATTGTTTTATGTTTTGTCTGTAATTTTGTCTGTTTAGTCATTCTTTTTTTTTCTTATATAAAAATGGCTGAATGACTCTTCCAAGAATGTTGATACAATAATCTTAGCCAGGGGTTGTAATGCTTCAAAGAGCTAAAGATAGTATATGTCAACATGCATTTTATTTACCGTCATATTTCTGCTCAGCAGATTCTTTTTTTACTCATGCTTACTGAAAAATACTTGAAGGCATTTTATAAATTCTTTACATGAAAACCTTCTTAATATCTGATTAGCAATCATTTATTGATGGAATTTTTTTTATTTTTTTTTTAAGGGGGGAGGGGTTACCATGATGGAAATGTAATGTCTCCAGTGACGAGGCAAGGGGCCGTCCAGCTCCAGCAAAGCATGCTGAGTCCTCAAGAAACTGCTGAGGTAGGCTGGGTGGAGCACCATGACCATGGTAAGATGGTCCACACGACCCAGTGAAAGAAAAGATTCAATGAGGATGTCTTGGTTTGGCTCTCCAATCAGCATCTTAAAACAAAGATAAATAAAAAGGGAAGCTTTAAAGTTTACCCACGATGAGCAGAACTGCATCAAATCTCTCCTTTACTTATGGATAGTTATTTGCTTTGATTCATCAAAGAGTAAAATTCCCCCTTTAAAAAGGTCTAAACAAGCAGATCTATAAAGTTAAAATCCCCACATTTGACAACACCTTGGTTTCTCCAGCTAAAATCTTGGAATGAGTCACATAAGACTCTAGCATCAGTCATCAGCTTTGGCAATGCAAGTCTGGAGTTGCTATAAATACTAAAGCAATACCGACTATGTATTGGCCAGGACAATTTCAACAGCAATACATAAATGGTTGGTTAAAATCCCAGAGAAGCAACTCCGGGAGCTTACAGACAGAAAGTTAAAACTTATTTGCAGAACAATAGTAAGTGGAACAGAGAATCTGAATGCTGACACAATTTTGACATAAAGCACTACATATTTTCTAACAAGTAGACTTTTTGAGGGTGAGGGCATAACTAAAAGAAGATTACTGAAATTAGCAATGTAAAAACAAAGACTAATGCTCTAAAATAAAAATTTTAAAATTCACTCTTAAATAAAGACTGTAGTGAACTGAAGTGCATGATCACAATAATTTCTGCTGCTTGTGATCATTTAGCATCACTACAACATTTTTTACTCCCATACATAATAACAATTAAATTAATGTAACAGAAATGTAGAATTTCTTTAATTAACTACATCCAATCAGTTTTCCCACTTTGTGCCCCCTGGATCTGATTGGTTTATGGCTACCAAGGCAGTTAATATTTTGCTTTAAAGCCAGATTCAAAAGAAAGAGAAAAAAAAACAGAGCCCTATTATATCTTGAAGGAGGCGGTGATTTATTGGTCTTGCAGCAAAAAATTGGCAAAGACACAAACATGAAAAAAACACTGACTTGTATAAAAAAAGAAAGGAAAAGACCTTTCTAATTGTTATCCATCTGAATAACCATACACTTTTTTCACCTTTGATGATGGTAACAGTCCTCAGTAGCCACATTATTTTATTATTTTAGGTGGAAACATACCTCTTTTGCAGGAATAAAAGCACTTGGGCCAAAGGCCAAGGCTCGGGGTACCTCAACCCCTTCTGCCTAGAGGAGATAAATAACAAATACACATTAAGAATTTAGTATGCTGTAAGTGACACTTCATTTATCAGTGAAACCAGTGATTACTTGTTGGACTACTTCAAGTTAAAAAAAATGCTTAAAAGTTTGTTAGTCTTAAGGCTCGGCAAACTTCCCTGCGCTGTTCTTCTGTCTGACCAGCAGCCCAAAAACCAAAACACGGTTTCATTATCACATCAGACAAGAAAATTCTGCTTTCATTTCTGAGAAGCAATCGAGACAATGGTTTGATTATTTTTCTATCAAGCTTTTATTTTAACTTGCATTTAAATGAGTCAAGTCTTGACTTAGAAATGTTTGATTAAAAGGTCATGAATGCATTACAACCATACACATTTCTATAAAAAAGTGAGAGACTTCAGACAGCTTAACCCCCATGAACTCAACTAGACACACTCTGACTGCAGCAGCTGGACTGCCACTTGACACCCGTTTCATAACCACAGCCCATAAAAATCACAAATCACGCCTTAAACTCACCGACATCGGTAGAGCGAGAAAATACTGCAAGTCGGAGCTCGTTACTTCCTAATATCAGGTAAATAAATATACTTCGGCCAGCCTCTTTGTCTGTACAATCTGTGGCAGAGAGCATGGAAGGACTCGGGGGTGTGTCCGTTGTTTTTCAGGGCACCGGGAGGAGGCGTGTCTGGCCTGTCTGTTTGTGCTCACAACAGCTGGGTCTTGCATCACCTTCACTTGAGTGTCTGATGAAATATTCAGCAGTTTGGTGGTAATGAAAACAATCTTCAGCTCATAACTAATGACCAGCTGCCAGGTTATGAATATATATCTATTGATCACCAGTAATTGACATGTTAAATTAAGTATAAGCAATAAAATTAAAGAAATAAAGCAAACTCTTAACTAAAATGCGCATTTCTTTGACGGATCTGCCCCACTGCTGTTTAGTTGTTTTAACTCCAAACCCTCTATGTGCTATTGCCCATTAGTTAACACTGGAGCAAAGAGATCCGATACAAACACCCTGACTTACCTGTGCGGTCCGCAGCAGGTCCGTAGCTCTCACCCGTACCTCCTGCAGGGGACAAGAACTGGACAACCGAAGCAAATGCAGAAGCATTTGTTTACTCAGCCGTGCTGACGGTGGCCGGTCCAGACCTAAACACACCAGAACCCTCTGGCTCAAGTCCTCTAGAGCCGTAGCCCGTTCCTCTTCGTCCTTGCTGCACAGCCGTGATAAGCTTTTTGCCGTCGGGCCAGCGTCGGACTCTGAATTGGACTTGTCGCGATATGTTCGGCCAGAGCCAGACACCTGTCTCGGTGTGTCGTCTCCATTTGCCTCGCAGGACAAGCCTACCACGGGATTACCGGCCATTTCCTGGTTCCCCTGAACACCTGGTTCGAGGAACCTGTCCTTCCGAGGTACAGTTAGCTCAACCTCAAGCTAAAGGGAAACTTTAACGTAACTTGGTGTAAGCATTAGTTTATTTTACAGCCAAATATTTGAGCCGCCTGTGTCCGTCCTTATTAGATTTTTTACTACCATGTCACCTGTTCCAAATATCGATAACATCTGATCACCTTTAAAGAAACTAGTCTCCTCCCTTCTTCATCACTGTGACGACTACATGCCGGTTAGCTCGTCAAGCTAACCTAGCTGCTATTAGCAGATGCTGCAAGATACCCGTTTTACCAGCACATCTAAAGAATGCTCATTCAGACAAACACTGTGGTCTGTCTAAACTAGACTCACTGTACTGTCCACTGCACTGACACATAACATTTCAAATGAGTCTGCAGGAGGCACCGAGAAAAATTCAGATGTCACTCACTCTTTCGATTAAGATGTGGGCGAACCTTCTGTGCAACGTCATCGTCACGTGTCTGAAACTTTCCACTGGCTAGCTCAACAGGCTGATTCATTCGTTAACATTGTAATCAAACTCATATTTATTAAATCTGTCGTGTCTAATTATTATAAAGTAAACTTTTTTTACACTTTGTTTTCACTTCTGTGACTTTTAGTCAACAAAATTGCATCTGAAGCCGAGCCACAGTGTTTTCTTTCTTTGTCAGATGATTATGAGAGCCTATCAGATGTCTGATCCATCTTTTCTCTCTACTGCTGTCAGACTTTACAATGAACACGTCAACTGTTTGCATATTTATTTACATATTTTTGTACATATTTATATACTGTACATATTATTATTTGTGTGTGTGTTCTCGTTTGATATCACCTGTGTGCTTCTGTTTACTGCACCTGTACTGTTGCAACAATAACATTTCCCCAGTGAGGGACTAATAAAGGTTTTCTTATTCTTAATGTTGATGCTGCTGCTACGGTTAGTAATGATGAGGTTTTGTTAGATATTTTACTGGTTTAATGCAGGTTATTGCACATTATGTTTTATTATATTTATCATATTACTATTACACACATATAGATAGATAGATAGATAGATAGATAGATAGATAGATAGATAGATAGATAGATAGATAGATAGATAGATAGA